>ML685908.1:4643672-4704413 GCA_007922175.1 Pelusios castaneus | reverse complement strand
GATAAATAAATCTGTTAGTCTTTAAAAGTGCCACAGGACTCTGTTGTCTTTCTACAATAGACTAACACGGCTACTCCTTTGGAACTTAATTTTTTAATCACTTAGCCCACTGGTAAGACTAGGAGATAATAGGAGGGCTCTTACTTTTAATTGTCTCTGATTCTGATGACCCAGAAGATGGAACCATTGGTGGCTGCTGGATAGTGTTCCGCTCACCTGTAGTAGCACTGGAAAGCAGCGGTGGCGGTGTTTGAAGAGATGTTTGACTATCATGTTCAGGTGAATTGATTGTAAGCTTCACTGTGGTCTTTGGTGTCTTCAGCAGACTGATAAACTTTTTGAATAATGAAAAGAACCACCAAACAATTTAATTATAACACTTACTGAAATCAGTCATAGCAATTCTCTATGACCAAGAGCAAAAGTTCACACACCAATTGTTTTTGGAGAAGGGAATGAAGAAGATTGATATTTTGGATGAAGAGTGCCAGTTAATTACTGTTGGCCAGATCATTAGCTGGTGTGAATCAGACCAGCTCAACTGACTTCAGTGAAATTATGTCAGTTTCTACTGAGGATGGGGCACCCCATCTATGTTCACTTTTCTGGGTGCTACACTCTACATGTATAGTTTAGTACGACTTATTTTCAGACATTCCACAAAGTACTGTTGTTGGTCCAGAGCCCAATTCTGCTTCCACTTGAGTAAATGCTTAAACTGACTTCAACAGGACTAGGAGTAGACCATCCAATGACGTTTATTGATTGAATTTTTGCTTTGGCAGAAATAAGTACAAATAAGTATTTGAATTATGGAGAAGTTGGAAGCAAACAGAGGGCGTGGTTCTGGGAGGTTGTAAGGCCCAGCGGGTCTCAAATGCAGGCCTCACAGAGATGCCAGGCAGCTGACATCTCCATCTTGCCATCCTTTGGCAGCTATGACCAGCTTATGCTCAACTGCCCATAATCCAGTGAGGACACAAGATCACAGAAAGTCCCTCCTCAAGAGGTCTGACAGGCAGCAGCTTCATGGCTCCTTATCCTATATAATCTCAAGGGCTATGTCTACCCTTGGTAATTTAAGTCGACATTAACTAAGTCGACTTAACTAAGTCGACTTAACTAAGTCGACTTTAAGTCAACTTAGTTAAGTCGACTTAGTGTGTCCACAGTTAAAAATAAAGTCGACTTAAAGGGGAACTTAAAAAGTCGACCTACAGCGTCCACACTGGATGCCTAAGTCGACTTCTAGGGGCTTAGGGGGACCTAGGGGAGGTCCACGGGAGCAGGGGGGCACCCCTTGCCCAATGCCAGGGGGCTCAGCCTTTGCCCCATTGTACCTAGGTACAATGGGGCAAAGGGGGACAGGGACCCTGGCAAAGCATAGGGGCAGGGTGGGCAGGGCTCTGCCCTGCCAGGTGGGGGGGCATGCCAGGCTCCCCCTGTGCCCCCCCTCCCCCGGCAGGGAGGGCATTCGTGTATCCCTGGGGTAGCCCTAAGTCAACTTAGGGCAACCCTACGTCTACACTGGCTTAAGTCGACTCTAGGGAGTCGAATTAAGCCTTAGGTCTACTAGGAAGGTGGTTTCATAAAGCCGACTTAATTTTAATTAAGTTGACTTAAGCAGCTTGCTTAAGTCGACTTAATTTACCAGTGTAGACGCAGCCAAGGGGAATCCCAGGAAATGTCCAAGCAACAGTGCTGTTGTTCTGTAGACGCTATGATCATTCCTGCTCTATTCTTGAACTCGAGGCTTCAACTTATGTTTGATTTGGATCTCACCTCCTGAACAGGACCCTGAAACCTGACTCGGTCTATGATACTTGGTGTCAACCCCAGCCTAGAACATGACTATGAACGCCTCTGTATTTAGCCTCAAGTTTGCCCCTCCTCTGACTCTTGGTCCCAATTTCCTTTGTCATGATCCTGACAGACATACAGAGCATCCTTCAAATCCCACTGACTTCAAAATTACTTCAGTGAAAATGGATGTTGCTCAGCATCTACCAGGATCACACCTTTAAAATATATTTCAAATTGGAAAATTGACTGTAAAATTGACACCTCATTCAACAGATCTGTTCCTTATTCCAAATTACATCTGCTTCCTCTGCAGGCAGCAATGAATTTTATTGCCTTTTAACTGCAGAGCCAATACAGCTCTGGGAGAGAGAGAGATGGATTCTATTCCAGCTATGCTTTGGTTAACTCCATTCTAGCTGTTGACTGACTGTTAGCAGTAACAAAGCATGAGCAGAAAGAGCCCAGCTTGACTCCTTATGGAGCCCAGGTTGAGTTTGCAGAGCTGGAAATTAGGGAAAAAAATGCTGAGTAAATTTTATCTGGAAACCACAGAGCCAAAAAACCATACCATTTTTACATTCGCTTCTCAGTGTGCCAAACACATTTTAGTGATTTGCTGCTGGAATTATGCTCTCCCCTTGAGAGCGATGAGTTACTGCAGAATACATCAGTATTAATAGGTCTGGTTCCAGTACTAAGGGACCATCATCTTCAGTCTAACATCCAGACCCCAGAGCTTAGCCAAAACAAAACCAACATAACTAACAGGATAGGATCCTTTACAACCATAGAGGAGAGGTCTAGAATCGTCTCATACAACTGTTATATTCCTTATATTCCTATAGTACCTTTTCTAAAGGATAGCCCACAACAGCTTCATCATCCACTGCCAGGATCTGATCTCCAACTCTGATCCGTCCATCCTGGGAAATAAAATCAACACGCCCCAGAAAAAGAAGTTACTGCAGAATTTTTGTCTCTAAATGACTTACCATCCTCTTTTCTGAATGAGTCGTCATTAAAATTCTCACCTTTGCTGCTGCACCATGCTCTGTTAAGCTTTTAATAACCATTCCATTAAGTGTGTCTTCTTCACTGATAGCAATACCTAGTCCCCCTTGATCCTGTGAGAACAGGAATGAACAGTCAATAAGGGCTACATTTATCAAAAGTTGAACTACACACATTCATGTGTGCCTACTGAATTTTGTAGACATTATAGAACTTTGAGGTATCATGAAGTCTCCAAGCTTGAAAAAATATTGAAGACTTGCTTGGAAATGACTCACTCTCTCCAACCCATAAATAGGACAAAGAATCTAAATTTTAAATGCTTCCACATTCTAACCTATGGCGTTCTAAATTTCTATGGCTTTAGACAGTGATTCATTTGTGCAATTCTTAAGAAAGTAGAAGCCACACCAGAAGTTTTGAAGCTGGGGAAGGAGGTAAACAGGTGTCAGACCACAATTTAAAAAATGATATCGCCAGTGCTTTTTTTCCTAAAAAAAAAAAAAAAAAAGTGCCAATACGCTAGCAGGAGCGGAGCGGAGGGGGGACAGTGTCAGGACCCTCCACCACCGCTGCCCCCTGTGGCCTCTCCAAAGCCCCGCTCCATCACTGACGGCCTTCCCAGGCCCTGCCTTTCCTGCCCACCGGTCCCCTGACCCCCCAGCCCCTTCCCCACCCACCAACTCCCCAACCCTCCTGAACCTCCCAGTCCCTTCCCCACCCACCAGCTCCCGGACCCTCACGACCCCCCCCAGCCCCTTCCGCACCCGCCAGCTCTATGCCCCCCCAGCACCTTCACCATTCCTCTTGGCCCCCAGCCCCTTCCCCACCCCCCTGGTTACCAGCTCCCCAACCCCTTCCCTGTCTGCCCGCTGGTTCCCTGACCTCCTAGGCCTCTTCCCTGCCTGCCTGCTGGCCCCCACTCCTCTCACTTCCTGGCCCCTTCTCTACTCCTCCACCTGCTCCCCGACCCTCCAACATAGAGGGCAACATAGAGGAGGGAAAAATACATTCTCTTCCTGTGAAATTCCCAAAATGTTTTGTGCAAGGATAATTTTTCCCTGGGTCCTTCACCCACAAACAAATCACTACTGGGATCTTGTCATCTGTTACATCTATTTCCAATTAGATAGAAGAGACCAGATGTTAATGATGCATATAAACTAACCAGCAACTTTCAAATCTCAGAGCTTAAAGTCTAGTATACGCAGCTATTTTTTCTGAGTTAATAATGAAACCACACACACACTCTCTCTCATATTATACACACACACACGCACACGCACACTTTCCTGGCTTTTTCTGGCAAGTATATATTTATGGATCACTTTGTATGATTTCTGGTAATAAATTATACATTTTTCCTAGGTGCACTGTCTTTAGGATTTGATGCTTATAGACTACTAATTAATTTATTGCGAGCACTTCAGTCATTTCACTTGGAGAGTTGCAGATAAATCCTAACTGAACTTTCCTCTGTGCCTTCAAACTAAATAGCTTTGTTTATGTCAAACAAGCACACAGAAAAAGAGAGACGGTGCAACTCCAAAGTAGAGGTTCCACCACACGTAAGTCTTCAAGTGCAGCCTAGCTAGCCTTCCTACATTTGTCCTGACTCCCTTCCCTAACTTTTCTTGATTGCACTGAGATGGCTCCTTAGTCTCCAAATCTCCCGAAGCTTCTGTGCTAGACCCTTGCTGCTGTTCACTAAAAACTTTGCATCAGAGACAAGCAGTGCATTCTTCCTATGAAATGTAGCTATGGGACACGTTAGATTTCAAGTAAGTGGGAAGAGGGCCTAGCTGAGATGCTGAGGAGATTCTGGACCCAACTGCTGCTCTCGGAAGAGTTTTTGGGATCTCCTACAAATAGGAGAAAATTGCTAGTGGTCCACCTCAACCTCTAAGAAAAGGGACAGTCCTTCTGCTCCAAAAGGGACACATTTACAGAAGAGAAACCCTGGGACAAACCTGCACTGACATAAGTTAAAATATAAGTTTACCTTTGGAAGTTCCACATGCTGAATATTTTTATATATATTGAAGTCTAGAGCTGTAACAGTATTTGTAGCACTTGGTTCATCCTGAAAGAGAAAGACAAATTAGTAGTGCATAACCATATTTTTTTAAAAAAGGCATTTGGGTGTATCCTTACAAACTGAACAAACATAGATAGATATGGTGGGTTTGATTCTTCCTTCAAGCCAATTTTAAACTGTATAATGTCAATAACTTTCCAGGAGTTACTCCTTATTTACAAGAGTGTAAACTGAGAGCAAGACCAATATGTTCACCAGTTGTGCTAAAACCCAAGTTGGTTTTCCACTAGGATTTTTTCTACAGTACAATACGATATTAGAGGTTTTTCTTTTGTTTTCTTTTGCTTTTTACCACAAAAGCTAACAAACAACTCAAACAGACACATACAATGTTTAGTTTACCTCTTGAATTTGAGGAGTCCCTGTGGTGGAAGATGAAGATTCTACCGATTTCCCAGGGCAAACAGCCATCTGATTCACTGCATCTTTATTTCTACAATATATTAAGCATACACATGGTGAAGCATCACTGTATTTCTTTTCATGAGTTTAATTTTGGTAGCTTAATTTCTTATTTTATTTTTTGTCAGTCACAATACGGATCAAAATTAAAAAGAAAAAAGAAGGCATATACTACATAACCTATAAAGGCCAAATGTTGAACTTACAGAAGTACATATATCACCAAACTGATCTGGGTGATAAATCTATGATACTGGGAAGATCTTACACCAAACCACACCAAAACAAAAACATCAAACCAAAAATAAATATTTTTAAACATGGTCAATATTATCTCTCTAATAAAGAAACTTGAAACACTCCTTACCTGATGAAGATGATTTTTACTTTAGATGGTGCACATTTGATTATCGAGGAAGCATTCTGATGAGTTCTTCCATACAGAATTTGTCCATTTATCTACATGAATGAGAATGGCAAATGTCGCTCCAAATGTCAATTTCCTTAAATTTTAACCTGCTTGCGTGATCTTCACCGCACACTTTTCTTCTTTCAAAATCACTTGCTAAACATCATTTTAAAAATTAACTCTTCAATATATACCACTCTATTTTCAGCCCTCTAGTTGCAGTCCTACCAGCACAACATTCCCCCTGACTGCTGGTCTGGCTCTAGACTTCCTCTGTGCTGAAAATGTCCTTCTCTAGGTTATAATGGCTTGCCTTGAGGCATATCATTCATTTCCATTTGTCATTGATCACCTCATGACTCACTAGCTGTGGGATAAAACAGTATCAGGGATAAAGGCTTATAAGTAAAGTAAATGAACTGCCACCATTCAGCAAGAAAGTTAATATTACCCATTGACATCCAAAACTGTGCCCAGAACTGTACAAGGAAGGGTTCTCACCCTACGGCACTGAATGCTTGATCTTCTTGCCATGTATGCATGTGAGTGATTTTACTTGCTTGAGTAGTCTTATTGACTCGGAAGGGAATTCTCATGTCAGTAAAGTTGTTCTTGTGTTGGCAGTATCAGGTACTCATTTACCCAGACAATGCAGTTTACAAGCAACACTTGAGGATGGAACCCCCAAAGCAGTGGTGAGCTCTTGTAGGGAGAGCTGTAGAAGCATTTTAAGGAGGAATTTGAAGTATTGAGTATGAGAAGAAGGAAAGAATTACAACCATGGAAGTGGCATGGAAGAAAGTACAAAGAAAAGTGTGAGGGGAGGACAGGAGAGGGAGATGGTTAGTGGGAGGCCCTGGCAGAGCAAATGGAGTGAGCTCAGTGGGGCAGAAAGCCCCCAGTGTCCATTTAGTGTTGCAATGGACACTGAGAGCGCTCAACTCCTGCATGACCAAGCCCTTTATGAAAAGGCATTTTAATAACACTGGACAGGCCTCTGCGGTCACTATGGCTATGTCTACACTAGAAAAAGTTAGGTTGACTTAATAAGGTCGAATTTAAGTCGACTTAATAAGGTCGACTTTAAGTCGACTTAAAGCAGACCTTATTAAGTCGGCTTAACAAAGTGAACTAAGTCGACTTAGTCCACTTTGTTAAGTCAACCTAACCACCCTTAAGTCAACTTAATAAAGTCGACTTAAGGACAGTGTGTACGTGGAGTAACCCTTAAGTCGACTTAAGGAGTCGACTTAAGGCTTAGGTCAACCTAATGGCTGTGGTTCTTATTAAGTCGACTTAAACTTTCATTAAGTCGACTTAAGGAAAGTCTGGTGTAGACATGGAGTAATTTAGGTCGACTTAAGCCTCCTTAAGTCGACCTAAATTGCTAGTGTAGACATAGCCTACATGAATCCTCCTAGGCCCAGATCCCACAGCGCTTCCATTGCTCTGCAAACACACATTTCTTTATCAGCCTATTCTGAACTGATGCAGTGCCTCTCTTGGGAGTTGCTGAGCTTTGCCCCTTCCCACATCCCCTCCTCACTGACTCCTTTACAGTCAGTAAGTTTGGTCTCTAGTACAATTGCTAGAAATTTACCTCTAGTAACTCATCTGCAATCCGTAACCTGCCATCTTTTCCAGCAGCTCCATTTGGATCAATTCCCACTATAAAGACACTCATCCTTGATCGGTCCTTGTTGCCAGCAAGGCTAAGTCCCAAACCAGTCCTTCCTTTTTCCAGCTCTATCACATTCAGGTCCCCTGGTAGATTTCCATAACGCTGCGTGATCTTTTCTAAATGTATGGGGGGAGAAAAGGTGTGGGCAGACAGGCTTGAATTCACAACAGAACATTTTATAAGTCACTCAGCTACTCAACTTCAGTGTCCGACAGGTTTTATCCAACAGCAGAGTCCCCGCCTGATTAAACCAGCACACAAAATGCTCCCTTTCTCAGCGAAAACTAATGTTATTCATCACAATACTTCCGTTTGCTTACGGGCAGAGTTCAATATGAACATTTTAAATACTTTTCTCTCTGTTTTTTCCCCTGATACTAAGAAATAAAACATCTTGCACATGGATACAGGGCTTGTGAGATACAGGGAGCTGGAATAATAAGAGAGCTAACCAGCTGAGTTCACCAGCAGAGGAAGGCAGATTTATTTTCCTTAACTTGTAGGTACTCTGCAAGAAGTAACCTTCAATGGGAGGAAAATGTATTGCCAACACCACAGCTAGCTCTTCCTCTGCTTGGACACACAGAGGCCTTGCTTGGACAGGCATCATGACCCTGTATTTAATTCTGAACATCACACTTTAAGAAAGTTGTAGATGTACTCAGTTTGTTCAAACAACAACAAAAACGATAACAGATTTAGAAAACCTGACTTTAAAGAGAGGTTGAAAAGAATTGCTATGTTTAATATGGAGTTGGGGGGAGAAGCTGATAATCTTCAAATATGTTAAGGGCTATTAGAAAGAGGACAGTGATCAATTGTTCTCCAAGTCCCAAGTAAAAACACGTAGGACAAGTAATCGATTTAATCTATAGCAAGGGAGATTGGAATTAGGTGTTAGCAAAAGTTTCAAAGTATAAGGATAGTTAAACTCTGGAAATAAGCTTTTAAGGGAGTGTGTAGAATTTTTATCTTGGGCAGTTGATAGAAGAATGATGTGATGGGGTGTGCCTAACTTCTCATGGCTCCTTAGGTCCTGCTACACACCCGCAGTACGAAGGAGCAGCGAAGATCACCTGCCTAGAAAGGCTGCACAGAAGCAGCCAATCAGAGCCTAGTGGGCTCAAATAAAAGGAGATTCAGGATCTGAGCAGATCAGTCCCTGGCTGGGATCAGAGATGCAAGGAGGTGATCCACTTTAGAGTCCTGCATAGGACTAGCATAGAGCCCTGCAGCGAGATTGAGATCCTGTGGTCCTACAGAAGCTACTGCCACAACAGTCCTGTGCAGAGTTCTTCTCCATTCTGGCCAACAGGGCTTAATGGGCTGCATTTGCCAGGTGCTCTCGTCCTAAGGTAATGGACAGAGGTTAAAAGGAGACCAGGTAGGAAGAGGCCCAGGGAATGTAGCGGCAACCAACCAAAGGACACAGCATGTGGGTGATGTTTACTCGGTCTATGGGTTGAATCCTGGAGTAGTGGGCAGAACCCAAGGCCCCTGAAAAGGAGACAAGGCTTGGTTAGAAGCCCAAGCAAAAGATGGTATTATAGGGGGGCCCAGAGATTGGTCTGAAAATCCTAGTGAGAGCTGACAGTTTAACTCTTTGCTACCCCATAAGGGGTTCACCCATTCTAACCATGTTACCTGGCTGGCAGGCTCAGCCACTGAAGACCCTTAGAAAGGTCAACAACCTATGAGGGGAAGCAGGCTCAGGAAAATACTTGTAATATTAGATACAGTAGCAGAGGGAACTCAAGATGCAAGTGTCCCCCCTTACAGATGGTCTGATATACTTCCAGAGGAGAAGCCGTGTTAGTCTGTGTACAGCGAAAACAACGAGAGTCCTGTGGCACCTTATAGACTAACTGATTTCTTCAGGCATAAGCTTTCGTGGACTATAACCCACTTGGACTATAACCCACTTCGTCAGACGTTGATATACTAGGTACTCAGTCAGCATGGAGCAATAGACTAGACCACATCTCAAGGTCCCTTCCATCTGTGCTTTTCTATTATTGTATTTTTTCTTTTCTCCAAAAGCACTGGTCTGTCCCTTCCTAGCTGTCCACCCCCGTCCACCCCCCCATTTAAACTGCAGGTGAGATTACACTCACAGAACGGAAGTATACATGCTAATGCCATGGGTCACACACACTGCATTGAAATTCTTGTTGTGCTTCATTGTGTGCATGGCAGAAACTACATTTGCCAAGACTAGCTGAATGACAAAACAAGGGCAAATGATTTTGTTTTTCAAAACTGAAAGCTAAAAGTAACATTTTATACCCAGATAACTCAACAGATGAAAATGAAGGCGTTCAATTTGACTCCAAACCTCCTCCACATCATTGCTGTTTCAATGCTGAGCATTTTAAATATCACAACAAAATAAACTTACTCCAGCTGTAACCAAACTCATCATCATCTTCCACATTCTCTGGGGTTTTGATGGAAGATGACTGTGCGACTTCACAGTTCATTCCTGAAAACGCTGAAGGAGGGGGCAGAGGCAAGTTACTAAATGAAGTCTTTTCTGGCTCTGATTCTGACTGACTGGATACCTGTGGAGAACAAGAAAAATATAGAGGCTAAATATATGCAAGCCCTGTTCAGGGCAACATATGAAAATATCAATATATGAAATATTCAAATCTGAAAATAGCTATGTGACTATGACTTTGAGATTTAAATACCAAGCAACAGGAATTCTAAACAAAACACATAGCACACAGAAGCTTCAGGAGATGAGATGTAAAGAATGCTAGGCAAGGAGGAGTAAGACTCCAAATGTTTTTTTAAACAAACAGAACTGACATTAAAAGCCCAATTCACTCAAGTTTTATATGTTATTGTCAACCCTGCGTGAAAGCTGAAAATATTTCTTTTCAATATCAAATTTGCACAGGCTTTCTATTTTTTTTTTTTTTTTATATAGCTAAAGAAAAAAAACAGTCACTAAACAATTTCTTCTACTATAATTTTCTAGAGATGAAGGAATGGAGTTAAGGGGGCTCTGAAAAAATTTGTTCAAAGAATATTTAGCTGAAATGTTGGTTGAAAGGCACATTTTAAAAAACAAATTACTGTGAAGAAAGCAATAATACCTTCTTCAAAAATCCCTTACATGTCTCCTTTATAAGCTATGAATGATCATGTCAAAAAGGAGAAAGATTTGGCCATAAAAACATGAAAATCCTACTTTTGGTCTTATGGGGGATTCATTTCTATTAAATAAAAACAAAACGATATGATGACAAATTACTACTGCAAATGGTAGCCAAATCCTCAACTCCTTAGTCTGGCAAAATTCCCATTAAAATCAGGTTGCCTGAGGGCTGTATAATTTGGCTCAATCTTCCTAATTTACATATAATTTTTGTGACTTGGCACTGTGATCACTGGTAAATGATGGACCATAAGGGTTTGGCAAATGATAAGTGAGGTGCCGAGAATCAGCAACTGAAAAATATCCTATGAAAAACAGTAATACTTTTTTTCAGAACACTGTAATTTGCAGGTACTGTATGGGCTTCCTCCAGCTTTTACCTTCCTCAGTTCAGCTCTAATGATCTGATTCTAGTGGGAAATAAGTGAGTAATATTTTAGATGATGTCACTAGTGAGTTAATTTTAATACACCCTCAGAGTTGAATTAGAATTTTATTAACTGTACGCCTCCATGAAGAATTTCAAAGATGGAAATCCATCAGCGCTACATTCAGTTGAAAGGATGTTATCTGAGACTAAAAATCATTTAACTTATTACTATGAAAGTCTGGGAAAATTCCAGTCCTCCAGAGGAAACAAACTACCCTCTCTCCCCCCTAACATGTAAAGAAAATGCTAACGTCTTATTTGAGCCCCCAAATTCCTCTTCTATTTGTAGGAGATTCTCTTCACTATCATCCTAGGAGCTTTACACTAAGAAGTCATGTAATAATATGAAGAAGGCTGAATACATGATAACTCAATCATTGGGGTCTAAAATGGTACCTGTTTAAATGCATTCATGTTAGATATTACATACATTTTGAACTACAAGACAGATGTTGGTTCTTACAGACTGGTGCAAAAGACTCAGTTTTACACAAGTAAGTACTGCTATACGCAACTTTCCCCTGGCAGCTGGAGTTTTAAGTGAATTTGAGGCATTAGAACTGGTTTGAATTCATTGTTCAGAAAGCATCTAAAAGTTCAAAACCACCTGCTGAAAAATTCCTGAATGCCAACTGGATGACATAGGGTATTAGATCAGTTTTTATGAGAATTGGGATACATACTGGAACCTAAATTACAGGAGCACTCTCTGGAAAAACTCACAAACAGATGGGGACAGGGAAGGGGATGTTTCATAACCATCCATCAGATGCACTACACTTATTACAAAGAAGTTCCTAACCTTGAGAATCAGAGTTGGGTAGTAGCAGAAACACACATTAGCATTCACAGTATATTTCAATGCATAATCTTAATTCCGAAAAAAATAAGTAGCACAATATTACCTCAAAGGTGAAGGTAGAGGCGTTCCAGAAACTAAGTAATTTCCTGTATAGTCACCCGAGGCCATCTAAATTGGTGCAGGTATTTATGGGGGATGTTTACAAACATTAGGGACGGATATGAACTGAGTGATTCAGTGTAGTTAATAACCTATCATTTTAATCCTGTTCTCTGTGAATAATGGAAGTCTCTAAAATTTTGCAGTACTACAAACCATGATCAAGACAACAAGATGGTTTGCTATTCAGAACTCTGGGAGGAATGGCGCACCTCTATATAGACAAATGAAGGTCCAGTGGATTTATCAATACAAGAAAGCACACAGTGCCATATTTTGATGAACAAGGAATGTTTCCTTACATCTTGCATTATACATGTATAAACTCTGCACTGGCTGAAAATGCTGATATGAAAGCAGATGAATGCTCCAAGTCCCTTCTTCTAGCAAAAAGAGTAAAACAAATAAAGATTCTAAAACACAAAGAACCAAATTCTGTCTTCCAAAGTCAGTGGAAATTATGCATGCAGCTTTGAGGACAGAATCTGGCCCTTTTATTTACACACACTTAGGACTTTCTGAATTGGGCCTTATACAAAAGGCTAACCCATTATGATTCATGACACACTGGAATGCAAACATCTGACAACACATGGATTCTTTTGGCTATGGTCACAACCAAGCATGTATTTAATACAGCAGTAAATGGATAGCAGTATCACTTTCGATATAGCAGGCACATTTGGAAGGAAAAGCAGTACTTTCCAAAATCACCACATGCCACGTACAAACAGGCATAAACAAAGCACAAAAAGGGTGTGACACACAACACACGTTACTGTAACTTTCATAGGAGACAAACCTTAAATGGTGTGGGAGCAAAAGGGTTAGTTGGGGAACAATGGAAGGCAACCCTAACAGGATTCTGCACATCCTACAGTAACAGAAAACAGCAGCAGTCCATGTATTATAGTACGTTTGGCAATATGTAGCATTAGCAGTGTGCAGTAATGTACAAAGCCCCATAAGTTACAGGTGTGTTTTATATACTGCAGTAAATTTCACAAAATTTTGTTTTAAAAATGACAACATTGCTTATACGGTCTAATTAACGTGATTCAGCACAGTATCTTATTGAATCAGGGCCTTCATCTTCTCTACAAAAACCTGGCAGAAATAGCAAAAAGCTGTCCTCAGGGGTTAGGACTGGGAAAGGGGTGGCAGGTGGTTTTGACTTGTCTCATTTATGCAAGAACACTAATTTTTTGCATGCAATTATGTGTAAAATTTTTTGTAATAACTGCTTATTTAGAAATTATAAGCAGTTATTTCTGTTATAGTTCTAAGATGATTATAGAAGTGTGGGTACAGATCTGATGCATATGCAGTTGTACAACAGACAGCCCATATTCTTTATATATTTTGAGATGTTACTTCCTGAGGTTAAGGGAAAAAATACAAAAACTGAGGAAACAGATTTACAGCTTGAATTCATCTCTCAGATGCATGCGCAGCTACAGGTGACTGTGCAAAATCAGAGCTGCATGCATATATATGCAGACAGGATTTGGCCTTTCATCAGGATGTGTTAGAGCAGGGCTCAACAAAATTGGCTCCCAGCTAGGTGCCAGCAGTTTCATTTTGGGTCACCAGAGGACGCTCCTCTGCTGCATTTCTACAGTGGAGCTAGAAGCCATGCTACAACTCTCGGTCACCATGGCAACCTGGCACCTGGGTTTTGTCAAGCCCTGTGGTAGAGGTCTCTTCTCTCCCTGGACATGCATAACCCCTTGCATTAGCACGTATCACAAACAGGAGAATCTAACTTTTTTAGATTTCCAAAAAATGAAAAAAAGTTTTCACCATCTTAAAATGAAAGGTATTGACACATTGTTCCTGGCAAAAATAAAGTAGTAAATGTCCTATCACCACAAACAGAGTAAGGACCAACATACAAGCAACTGATAATAAAATACCTCTGTTGAGAAAAGCCATTCATTTTATGCTAAAATTTTTAAAGCTACCAAACGCTTCTTGGGGGCTCTGAATATCTCAGTCTTAGAGGTTAATGTATCTGGCATTTGCACAATATTTCTACACTTTTTAAAAAGAGAATGTCCATCCTCACCAGCTCAGCATTTTACCCAAATGTGGTTAAAAAAAAAATCAAACAGAAGGACATACAAATAGCACAGAAGGATATAAATTATGTTTGGTGAGTCAATAAAGACAGTCAAACTTTGTCCAACTTTGTTAGTGTTGAACTGAGGAGAATCAGCTAAGGTGTTGCTGAAGGTACCAGGCCATATAAAAGATTAAGCTGCATAAAAGGCAATGGGAGTTGCTCAAGAGAACACAAAAAGGAACTAAACGACCAACAAAGTAGATTTAAAATAAAACCTTGTGACTTATAGAAAACACATGAGGCATGGGGCCATCCTTGGGGGGCAGGGGTTGTGAACGGGGCAATCACCCCGGACCCCATGGATACGTGGGCCCCACGTTGCCCTGCTCCCAATGGGGCAGTGCGTGGTCCGCGCCACGGCTCTCCCCCACTGCCGCGCTTCACCCTGCTCTGCTCCCCGCTGCCTTTGGCGGTGAGCTGAAGGCAGCGGGGCAGGGCAGGAGTGCTTTGCCCAGCCTCTGGGCCGGCCCTCCTTGCCCCCAGGGCGGAGCAGGCAGGCCCAGGGGTGGGCCAGGTGGCCTCTCTGGGGCGGCCTGCTGCAGCCTGCCCCACACGCAGCCGCATGTGGTCAGGTCCCCGGTGGCCCTCGCCAGTGGTGTGGCCTCCGCCAGAGCCGGCTCCCAGTGGCAGCCTTGGGTCCCCAGCTGAGGTGCTGGCAGTGGCACCTGGGGTCCCAGCCATGGCCGGGGTGATGGCAACCTCGGCTGGGGCTGGCTCCCCGCCAACAGGTGGCCTCGGTTCCCAGGGGGCAGATTGGGACAGCTCGCCACACTCCCCTCCAGCATGGGGGGGGTCCCACCTAGGCTGATTGGCCCTGGGCCCTGCTCCCCCGAAGGGACGTCCCTTAAGTAAACGGTACGTACTTGATAGGATATCCTAGAGACATCAGCAAGTGCAGCCAGGAAAGGCTGTGCATTCACTTTTGCTTTTCCTAGCAACACATTAGTGGCATTAAAATGATTGGTCTTTTACCTATGTACCCTTTTTATCCACCTCGTATGAAGCTGGTATTTCATTTCCACAATTACACAAGGCACAAATGAGAGGCAGGCACCTAACTCCTCCTGAGAACCAATGGAAATTAGGGCACATAAGGACACATTAGGGCACATTTGTGCCTCTCATGTAATCAAGTTCCAAAGGAGTAGCCGTGTTAGTCTATTGCAGAAAAACAGAGTCCTGTGGCACTTTCAAAGGCTAACAGATTTATCGCATGAGCTTTCATGGGAGAAAATCCCACTTTGTCAGACGCTTTGAAGATGGGCAATTTACAGAATGGGAGGAAATTAAATGCAGGGGAGTGTATGACATAGGATCAAGTCAGGCTGTAACAGCAAATCAAAATAGATGTCAGGATTCAAACACTGGGGAACAGCACATAGAGGAAAGTGAGGTCAAATCACCTGTTGTAATGAGAGAAAAATCCATAGTCCCCGTTTAACCCCAAGGCAACTGAAGCGAATCTGCATATAAATTTGAGTTCTGCAGTTTCTCTTGAAGCTGTGATTTGTTATTCATCTGTTTCAGCACAGCTATTAGCAAGTGGTCAATGGAGTGAGCAGAGAGATTGAAGTGTTCCCCTATTGGTTTTTAGTGTTGCAATTTCTGATGTCAGATTGTGTGCATTTATTCATTTGTGCAGAGACTGTCCTGTTTGTCCAATATATAAGGCAGAGGGTCATTTCCAGCACATGATGGCATAAATCACATTGGCGAATGAGCAGGTGAATGAGCCCTTGATGGAGTAGGTGGCTTGATTTGGTCCTGTGATGGTGTCTTTAGTGTAGATAGCTCATGCAATAAATAAATCTGTTAGTCTTTAAAAGTGCCACAGGACTCTGTTTATTTGTACCTCTGAAAACCTTCCCCAATCCTCATGGTGCCTACTTTGGTAAAACTCCCATTGACATAAATAGCAGCTTTTTTGCTGATTAAGAAATTCAGAGTTGGTATACACAACGTAAAGACACATTCATGCACATATTAAATGTCTTCAAATCTCATGAGTGAGAACGATGAAAAAATTGCCTTTTTTATTATATAATTATGGCCAAATGCCTCAATGGATCTTTAGTAGAACATCACTAATTTATGACCTGGATGCAAGTTAGGAAGAGAACAAACATAAGAACAATTTGGAGAAAAAGTGCAAAATGTAGTTTGTGCTTTTATTTTGAAAAGTAAACTATTGTTTTCATTATCTACAATACCTCACACAGTAGTTTACTAGTGAATGGATAGTTAGATATTTTGGAGAGTTAATGAAGTTATAGTAATACAGGGTCTCAGTAAAGCACATTGTCAAACATGCAGATGAACTGGAGGGAATTTTTTTTTTTTTAAGTAAGCTTTATTGGGTCTATGGCTTACCAAAATAAGATACAGCTGGCTTTTCCTGAAACAAACCAGCTAGGGAATCAGCTGCTGTAAGTGCCAACATTCTTTCCAGCAATCAGTCTAAGACTCTTAGAAAATAAGCAGCACAGTGCTTAGAATGGATAGCCTCTTGCAATGCCAGGTATGGAATTTCTAGCTCAGTTACATAAGAAAGACATGTTTAAGTAGTGGATAAAAGGAAAAGTGCAAACTTTAGCACTGAAAAGAAAAAAGCATGAGAATTTTCACTGTAAAGACAAAAAAAAAAGAGCACTATTCTCTGGGCCTGTCTGCACAGCACTGTAATGAACCTTAAGGGGGAAATGACTTCTGAAGTGCACCTAACATGTTGCACATGAATTGATTCATATAGACCCTGCTGGTGCACACTCAAGGTTTCCTAGCAGCCTCCTCTGACATATTTGTGTGCACTGCATAGACAAGCCATTTATCATACTATCAAAGGAATCTCTGAACCAGCTAATTTCCAGAGGGGTAGCCGTGTTAGTCTGTATACAGCAAAAACAATGAGAATCCTGTGGCACCTTATAGACTAACAGATTTTCTTCGGCATAAGCTTTCGTGGGCTATAACCCACTTCATCAGATGCATGAAGTGGAAATCACAGTGGAGAGGTATATATACACATGCCAGGATGGAGGAGAGCAAGTGTTAGCAAAGTCAGTTCAGAGAGCAGATGGAGCCTATTCACACCAGTAATCAATGTGTGAACAGAACGATCACTTTTTGTAATGAGCTAACCATTCCAAGTCCCTATTCAGACCCAGTCTGATTGTGGCAAACTTGCAAATCAGCTCCGGCTCTGCAGTTTCACGCTGAAGTCTGTTTTTGTAGTTTCTTTGTTGTAGTATGGCAACTTTCAGGTCAGCTACTGAGTGTCCATGGAGGTTGAAGTGTTCTCCTACAGGTTTATGGATGTTGCCATTTTTGATGATGGATTTGTGTCCGTTTATCCTTTTGCACAAGGACAGTCTGGTTTGGCCAGTGTACATGGCAGATGGGTCAAAAAGTGATTGTTCTGTTCACACATTGATTACTGGTGTGAATAGGCCACATCTGCTCTCTGAACTGACTTTGCTAAGGCCATGTACACACTACAGACTTGTCCCGCAATAAGTTATTGCGGGACAAGCAAGCGTTATAATTATAACGCTTTACCCCATCCACACAGCACTCCTTCCAGCGAAAAGGAGTGTTCACACACTCCTTTGAATTTTCACTAGAAGGAGCAGTGCATGGTGGGTTCCTATCCCACCATGCACTGCCCTGCCAGCCAAAAGGCTGGCAGCAATGCTGGCTTGAGCCCCAGTCCTGCCCCTGGGGCTCAGATGAACTGGGGCTAAGGTGGAGACCCACAGCCGAGCCCCGGGTGGCTTGAGAGCCCCGCAGCAGTCATGGCTGCAGAAGGGCTCCAGCCGCTGGGCAGCCGAGCTCCGCTGCGGCTGGTGGGAACTGAGCCCCACCGCCCACAGGGCTCCAGCGGGGCTCAGCTGACCGGCAGCAGCTGAGCCCCGCCACCCACTGGGCTCCAGTGGGGCTCAACTGGCTGGCGGCAGCCGAGTTCCGCTGGAGCCTGGTGGGTGGCAGGGCTTGCCGTTGGCAGCTGAGCCCTGCAATGGACCAGGCTGAGTGCAGCTCGGCTGCCGCCGGCCAGCGCTGGAGCCTGGTGGGTGGCGGGGCTCAGCTGCCGCCAGCAAGCCCTGTCCCTAGCCTCAGCGGGGCTCAGCTGGTCAGCAGCAGCCGAGCCCTGCTCAGCCTGGTCCATTGGGGAGCTCGGCTGCCGCCGGCAAGCAGAGCCCCGCTGAAGTCAGGGACAGGGCTCCGTTGGCCGGTGCAACCAAGCCCCACTAGAACCAGGTGGGTGGTGGGGCTTGCCGGCTGAGGCTGAAGCTGAGGCTCAGTGGGGCTCCAGCCCCCGGCCAGCTGAGCCCTGAGCCCCTGCTGGAGGAGCCCAGTTGCCAGCTTGATCCAAAGTCTGGCTCAAGCTGCTATTTGTCAATTTCACTGCTCTGTTAGAGCAGTGAAATTGACAAATTTGACAGCTCCGGTGTCCCAGAGTGCCCTCGATTGGCACTCTGGGACATTTCCAGAGGCAGTCAAAAACAGAACAAGTGTACACACAGGCTCTACCATGGAACAACTGTTCTGTGGTGAGCCTTACCACCCCCATTTGGGTGGTTTACATGTTGCGCGTCAAGAGAGCTGTTGCCGCACAACAAGAAGCTTTTGCGTGTGTACACTCAGATTGCTATGTACACAAGGCCTAACACTTGCCATCCTCCATCCTGGCATGTGTATATATACGTCTCCACTGTGATTTCAACTTCATGCATCTGACAAAGTGGGTTATAGCCCACGAAAGCTTATGCTGAAGAAAATCTGTTCGTCTATAAGGTTCCATAGGACTCTCGTTGTTTGAACCAGCTAAAACACTTAAAACTGGAAAATTCTTTACTCAATGTTCATATTCAGACATCAATTTACAAAACAAAATTCATCTTATTTTCCAGCGTAACATTTCTTGGATCGACGGTATCTGTAGAGTTTGAGAGACAGAGTGATATTCAGACAAAAGAAATCATTTTGGCAATGTCACCTACCAACTTGACAGGAAACATTTTCTCTACAGTTGAACAATTTGTTTACATGTGCAATTTAGATCTGATGTCCTTTTTAGTGTAAACCACTATTTGTGAAATTACTGATCATGTTACATTTAAACTTCACATTTGTTATCTGCATAAGAGTTTAAACTAATTTTGGAGTATTATATAAACAAAATTACCATAAATATTTTGTGCATAAATAATCAAGCCCTAGCATTAACATGGGGGGGGAAAAAAAATCAATCCCTCACCTCATTTGTGCCCCCTATTTGTGCCGCAGATATTTCTGACATAATGGTATGTCAACTAAAAGATGCTGGCTGCCCAGACTTCTATTCCATGCAACTGTGTTGAAGTTATTGAGGCTGTGCAAGGGGTAAATCAGGGCTCTGTTTAGGGAATTATCTTCCATTTCATTTAATCTTAAACAGACTGTTGTCAACAATACCATTGTTTTAAGAAAGAACACTTGTACATAGCACAACCAAAGGAACCACTAGCGTAAAAGTAATTAGTTACTTGAGCAAACAAAGCATCAAAAAATTCAAAAGGATGCAGCTCTGCAATGTGGCTGGAGATATGCTCATCTCAATCAGTAATTCTTACTTAAAAATAACAGAGCAGAGTCATTATGAATCACAGATGTGGCACATAACTGCTTGAATGGAGAACTACTAAATTTGTTTCTGGCAGGCAACACAGTCCATTCATATTATCTGGGCCACACTCTAGTCTCATGGAATCTCTATACACAGTATCTTGAAGAATATAACAGTGGAAAATAAAATACTCTTGAAACAGACATTTTTAAAAAGATGTGTTATGGCATCATATTAAAGATTGTTATTGTCTGCATGCAGCTAGCTGTCTGGGTGAGTACGCATGAATGAAGACTGGAAATTCCCTCAAGTTCTTGATATACATACAGATGTAAGTTTCAAAAGATTAAGATAGTAAAAGAATGTTATTTAAAAATCGTATCACAAAGCATGTGTACACTGACAAGCATGTGCAATGCTTTTTTTACATACAGAAGTATGGATATGTTAATAAACACTCTCAAAATACAATAAAGCTAGTTACGGATTAGAGAAACAGAAGGAGAACTGTAATTTTAAAAAATTACTGAAGGAACTCATATAAATCACAAAAAATCATCCATGATAAAGTAAAAGTATCATTCTTATTCTAAACATTCATAAAACAATGTCTATATTGCCCATATCCTAGCAAAGGCACAATACTTATTTTAGCAGCCTCAGTACCAATAACCAACATTCACTAAAGCTATTCCATGCAACTTTACCTGAGATGACTGATGGTAAAATGGGTTAGTAGGTTTCTGCCCACTGGGAGCAGAGGCTGATGAGCTATTGAGAGATTCTGGCTGGGAAACAAAAGTTATGAGACAGCTAGTAAACAAACATGCAGATTACGTACAATCTACAATGAGGAAGTTAGTTTCAGCTGATGCAAGCCACTATTTTAAAGTGTCTTAGCTTGTGATTGCATTGTTCATACAGTTTAATGAAAGGAAAGTTCTTTCTGTGTACTTGTGTGTCCTTTCATTATTGCTCACTGAATATAACAAGAGTGGCTATATATTTTGCATGTACTTCTTCGATGCATTATCAATCGCTAAGACTTGTTTTTAATTAGGCTCTTATCCTTTCCCTCAACAAACTATCATTCTTGAGACTTTTCAAAATACTCTGAAGTCAGCATATTGGAGGTAAATCCCAATTCCAAATCAATTTCATTCTAAATGAAAATAGTATTTAAATTAAACATTCATTCCTAAATGGAACCTGCAGGATTAAATGTCTTCTTTCCCGCCCCCCAATAATACCAGGTTTGACATTTATTTAAACTATCACCATTTTCTGTCTCTTTTTCAAATTTTAGATGCTTACCCTTTGTCTGTTTATAATGCTCTGTACCATAAAGACTACAGGGTTGCCTGCCTTCCGTATGGCTTCCACAGCTTGTTCGTGGCTTGCATCTCTGAGATCAATTCCATCCACCTGAAAATCGGAAGGCCTCAGCTTAAGATGACACAAAGGTAAAAGCATAATGAAGCAGCTTCTAGATTTTGATTTCGGATCCTCTATTACAGCCTGAGCCAAAGGCCTCTACATTCAGCAGAATGGTTCCCATTCACTTAAACATATGTTAAATCATACTTTTAGGTACCAAGAACGTATAGGCTGGATTTTCAAAAGATATCTATATGGCACACAAAAATGCACACTAGAGGAGTGTAAGTGCATCAGTGTTCCACACTAACCAACCTCCCAGACCACCCCACTGGTGCACACTAAAAGTTCCCTTGGGCATATTAACTTAGTGTTGCTACATAAAATAAGCCCAAAGGGGGACACACACCCACATTTAACTCTGGGAATTGTGGTGCCTCTCTCCATTAGCCATTTAATTTAGGCTTTCAAAATTCTAAAGAATTTTACAACAAATGTATCTGCTTGATTCAGGTTTCATGCAAATATATTTCCCCAAAAGCTAAATTTAAAGAATGTGTAATAATATGAAAGCAAGGATAGTGTTTGCCAACCATTGCTTAAGTAATTCATGGCTCAGAGTCTGGTCGGTTTTTACCTACCTCACTAAGCCAAGGTGAGGTTTAATTAACTGATGCAAAGCATTTGAAGATCCCTGAGGGAAGAGCACTATATAAGTGCCAAGTTGTTGTTCTTTTAGTAATGTTAGGCAATTTTTCCCTGTTACATTCCCCCACAGAATCTAGTTTTAGCTCAGAGTTGAAAAGTTCTCTTCTTCCCCTACACAATGTATTTATGGCTAAAAATACTTTGAGATGTAACCTACTCTCCCTTTCTTTATATAACAGCATACACTGATGTGGTTTTATTTATTTATTTTTTAAAATACAGAAAGGAGAGATTTTGTAACATAGATTTTCCGTGAATACCAAGACAGCGAGGCTAGCATTAGAAAAGCATATTTGTAATGACCATAATAGCTACAAGCCAAGATACAGGGGTTATTTGTTAGTGGTAGTTACATAAGAAGCCATACAGTGTGTATTACTTCTGCATCTTTAATTTCATATCGTATCTGAGACCTAAGCATCCAATATAAAATAAAGAGGAAGAGGAAAGCAAGTTAAATTAGCATCTTCTAAATCTATTGGGAAAGGGACAGTATGTTACAGCTCTAACACTTCCATTGACTGAAGTAGTGGCAGGTGCTGACTGGAAAACAGAGCCAGGTTACATTACAGTATGAGAAAGGGAAACTGCATACACCTTCAGATATACATGGTCACACAAGCACACACTATATCTATGATCATTTGATTACCATGTGCATTCTCCCATATCCACTTCTGAAAACTTCATTCTCTGAGACAGTAGGTATGCTCATTAAAATCCAGTGACTCATTTATATTTACCATTAATGACCTTTCTAGCCAGTCTGCAAAGTAAATGCAATTCTCATCCTTATTAGACCAATGATTTCAACCTGTGGTCTGGGGATCCTTAGGGGTCCACAGACTATTTGTAAGAATTCCAAAAGAGTCCATAATTACATTCAAAAGATTTTAGGGGTCCACAAATGAAAAGCAGTTGAAAACCTCTGCAGTAGATCGATATCTTCATATATCAGAGATGTACCAAAACATTTAGTCCAACTCAAGCACATCTACATACAAGACTGTGTGTGCTAGCATATAAAACTAATACCGAGCAGAGCTCTGCCCTGGTTGGTGTTCAGACAGGTGGTCAGCTGAGTGCTTGCGTGGAGCCATATCTTTTTCTTATGTATGTGCTTATTTATACAATATGTTATAAATTAGGTCCTTTCTAGCCCCAATTCCATCTCCACACCTGTTGCCAGAGGAAGCTCTACAATCTTCTCTGGCTGCTCATTGTAGCCTCTATTCTGACATCCTGCATCTGTGTCCTATATTTTGCCTGGGGTAGCAGAAGCAGCTCTATAATGCCAGTTTAAACCTTACCCACCTAGAGGCAGAATCAGTCTCTGTCATTTGCGTTGCCATGTCCTTAATGAATGTCATCCAAGATCCAGAGAACAATACTAGACATCAAAAAATAGTGCATACCCTGATAATAGTTTTACAAAGAACATAGTTTAATCTTGGCTACCAACTTAGATCTAAAGATGAACAAGGGTGAAAATGAGGGCATCATCTCTGCAGAGATGGGAAAAAGGGGATCCGGAAAAGAAGTTTCCACCTAACCTAGCATTGGGGTGGAAAAGCCACAGGTTTGGCTCTAACCACCTTCCTATTAGCAGCTGAGCAGAGCTTTATGTACTCTCACCCAGATGTGGAGCGTAAGTGGAGAGGAAAGATAGGCTCTGGATAGGTGTGGACCTGGAGGTAAGTGGGATGCCTGTTTGCATAAATTCTCCTCTCAATAGCCAACATGCAGCTGCACAAAACATAGTAATCTTTCTCCTAAATAAATTGGTCTAAATGGGGGCTGGCATCTAAGGTCCTGTGCATCCCTGTGTTACTGTAAAGACTTGAGGGTGTGCATAAGCCTTCGGCCCTCTGCATTAAAACATAACACGTAGTAGAACTATAGTTACAATAGAGTCACTACATTTGGAACAGCACATGGTAAAACACTCGAGGGCTGCAGGAGTGGAGACATTGCAAAGGTGCAGTAATCTTAACGCTACCCACATTCCTGGTGCTGTTTTATATTCGGAAATATTTAAAAAAAAAGTGACAAGTGTGCGCCCTCCGGGACCTGTATTTTGTAGGCATAAAAATCTATTCGCTGGCCCTTTACCATGATGGATTATGGCGGGGGAAGGGAGAGGGAGTAGACAACTGCACATCATCTTGCATTGCCATAAAAAAAACCCAAAACCCACAGATTATGCCCACAAGCATGTGTCTGTAAAGTTGATGTAGATACATGAGAAAAGTTAAGCACATTACTAGTTTGCACGGTACCTCCACTATTCTATCTCCAGTTTTTAAGGTTCCATTTTTGCCAGCGGGGCTGTCTTCCAGAACATGTTTGATAAAGATTCCCCTCATAACTTCACCATTGCTCAGCCGACTTCCCATCCCTCGGCCACCGACAATGCTGATTCCCAATGACTTGCTAGGTTCTCGCCAAAGCTCAATCCTGCCATGACAGAAAACAAAAAGGAATACATTGTATCTACATCAGAGCCTCCCATCTGTAAATTCCAATGGCCTGTCATTTGTACGATTCTATAGAACCTGGTTAAGAAAAATTCTTCCTTAGATATTTCTCTGTCTTTTTGTGGCAGTGGCTGGGAGTAGCCAACCAGTCTATTCTAGTATCTAACCTTTGCCTATTGTCTTCCATCTACTTTGAGCTTCCTAGCTAATCCTCTTATCTCCTATGTGAGTTACTGGGAAAGTAATACATTCTTATAGTTGGAAGGACACCTCCAAGAGCTTTGATACCATCCCACTCATTTATGTGAAAGACTTAATTTTGTAGTCCCCTGGTTTAGTCTGATTAGTACAAATTAAATTTAAAGCTAATCTGCCCAGGCACTCAGCATATAAATTGGATCAGACGGATTTAGGCCGACTTCAGTGATAATAAATATGCACTATTTACGCCATACATAGATATAACACTACAGTATTATAACTGCTTCCTTATTTACTTTACAGTATACAAAAAGATCCCCAGTCATTCCAATTTCAACACATCAGAGATTGGGAGAGTCATTCAAATAGGAATCCAAACTCACCGCCTGGGCTGGTTCCAGTGACTGTAAGCTGCATTCTGCAGTTCACTTTCTTCTCCCTCCCCCTCTTCACGTTCAGGTAGTTCTGGAATTTCTCTGCTAATAAATAAGAGTACCCAAAGTACTTTAAAGAAAAATCCTAATAAAGTCACCCATGCTCATTGCATAACGTCACCTAACAGATCAAACTCCCCGAGTTAGAATTTCTGTTATGCATGGAGGTAGCCAAACAGGAACTAAAAAGTGCTCCAGTATGTAACACACATCTGAGTGTTTCCTTTATACTGTAAGAAAGATTTTAAATGCTGATGGTACAGCTGTGAACCACCCTTACAATGAACTTGCTTATAGGAAATCTGATACAATATATGCTGTGTGTAGGAATTAAGCTTTCACCAAATGACAACCACAGAATAGTATACTCTACATTTCTGAATGGGCATTGAGCCAAAACCTAAGTAAATTGAAGTTATATTTTTTCCTTTTGAAAACTCAACAGACATAATTTTCAAAAGTGACAAGTGATTTTGGTCCCCATCTTGGAATAATCTGAAAGTGCTGTACACTTCCACCCTCTCCCCACCCCCAACAGCTGGGTTTCCTTAAAGTGTTTCATGTTGAAATAAAGGCACCCAACATAGGTAGCCAGTTTTGAAAATCCTGGCCAATAATTCTTATGATTTCCTGATGCTTAAGAGAATGCTGGGAACAGTTCATTTTGCAACTGGAAATTCAGAACTAATTGTTGCAAAATACATTCTAAACACAACAGAAAAGTCATTTTCAAATTATGGAAAAGTACAGCTGCTAAGACACAATACTTGAAATTTTCTCTGAAAAAAGAAAATCCCCTACAACGCTTGATTTCACAGACTATTCCTATTGTTTCACATCAAGTTCACAATGCTGAAATATCAGTATTCTTTCCAGTATTTCACTGCTTTAAAAAGCTATTTAATTAAGAGTATTCCCAACCAGCAGTTACACACATGCAGGTGTGCGCACGCACACACATAAACCCCATCTCCTCATTCAATGACATCATGAAAAATTGCTAGCCCCAGACACAAAAATCTACTTCTCAGCCCTTTTCTATAACAACAGAGGATGGGGGGGGAGGGGCGAGAATCAATAGAGGATGAAAAATTTTGCCTTGCCACAAAAAAATTTCTGTCCATAAGCAGAAGTCTGCAGTACTGATGTCCGTGCACGGGAAAAGCTAAAGCACAGAGCTTTCACAGTATGATAATAGGGAAGCATATTGATTCACCTTACAGTATGTGTAGAAAAGAGATCGAATGGCATTGCTTCTTCTGGTTGTTGTCCCAAACCGGCTTTGTACTCTTCCAAATGTTCTGCTGGCACATACGTAATCCTGCAATAAAACAAACATGCACAAAAGCAAAACAGAAGTAATGAGTCATGCCTCAGGTAGCCTAAGGAAAGCCTGAATGATAATCTTAAAAGACTATCTGAAGTGTCAGTTGATATGAAAGCCAATGTGCTATCACTGATACCACAGGTATAAAGAACATTGATTTGCAACTATGCAAAGCATATCCCTAATTAAACAATCATATTTTTCAATCTTTTTTTATTTCCAACTAAGTTTTAAGTTCCAGAAAAACAAAAATCTTTTGGTCCAAATCATATCCTACACAAGAAAAAAGCTTACTAGTGTCAAAGTAGGGTCTATCCTGCCAATCATGTTTGTGGAAAAAGCAAAGCAATTTATTCACTCACTGAATGTGCATCAAGAGAAAGCCTGGAAAATGCAGAGATTCCAAGATCAATGAGGAAGGAAATCCTGCAACACTAAGTATATCTGCACATGGAAGCCCAATTCCTTCTCACTACTCCACAAAAATACCCCTTCCCTTGTGCTCCCATTGATTTTCAATTGGTTGTACATGACAACTTAGCAAAGGAAAGAGCATAGGGAAGGAATTACATAAAACCATGCTGTCTATCTACAGCTTTAGGGCTATAAAACTGATGACAAAGAGAGGCCCCTGGCTCCTCCATTATCCCTGACAAGCCAATCAGCCTACAGGGCCACAAATATGCCAAAGGGACTTCCACTGAGGGGGAAAAAAAGTGCCTCTTCTACTCAATCTTCTTCAATAAAACTGTTTCCCTTTGGCTGAAATTTCAGGTTTTCTCACTCTCCATGATGTCTGTATTTCTGCCTCAGCCTGTTGTGCCTGGGTCATCATGAAAATGCCCCATTCAAACACTAGTGCCAATGACTGTGCTCAGCCCCCAATGCAAAGGTTCAAGGAGCCATTGAGGCTCCTTTCCCTCACCCTTCCTTGTACACTCGCACAAGGTTAGAGAGGTAACCTAGTCCTTAGCAAAATGGCAGGGAAATCCTGTGTTCTCACCCTCTGGACATTAGTTAAATGAATAATTATGACAGTGAATAATCAGTGCATTAAGCCAGAGCTTGTATATATTACAATTCAAATGAAGATCTCAAAATGCTTCATATACATTAATTATGCCTCATAACAGGCCTGTGAGATATGTATGTGCATTCTGCAGAGCTGGGAAACTGAGATACTAAGATGTTAAGGCAAACATTTTTAAACCCATGTCTCTAAAATAAGGCATCTAAATCAGCTGATTGATTTTCAGAGATGCTGAGAAGCAGTAGCTCCTACCGATGGCAATGGGATTTATAGAGTCTCAGCATCTCTGAAAATTAGGCCACTTATATTTAGGTATTTAAATAAGCATCAAGAGGCCTATCTTTAGGGACCTACATGCTTGTGGACGTTCCTTGTATTTTTTTTTTAAAAGGTCTTAGTTCTTTTTTATGAGGAATGCAGTTCAAAGATACTGGGACAATCCTTTATAGAGGTTACTCGTAAAGAGACAAATATCAAGTTAATTGGATCTTTAAAACCCAAAGAGCCATATTCTTGGGCCCAGTGTAGTCCTTTCACAACACTCTAGCAGCACAAAGGTGCAATAAAGCCAGCTACCTCAGATGTACACCGGTCCCCAGTTGGTGTGGAGACTTGGTGCATAGAGTGCAGGGCCAACAAAGGGATATTTAGTTAGTGTGTGTGAGGGCCACTACTCTCCAGCAGCTAGAATAGCCCTTTGGTACTGTGGATAGCTGGGTGAAATTTACATCAGCCATGATGCTGCTCTAAATTGTTCTGGGAGATGGTCTGTCCCCAGGATCATGACACAGTATGGTGATGCAAAGCCACATTTCTCTCTCCTGGGAGTCTTCCACCAAGACCAAAAAAATAGGACCAAAAGGACCAGCTTAAAAAAAACCCAAGAAAACAAAAATCCCACAACCTAACAACAGTGTGTTGTCTCAAAGGATCATGACCACAAAAAATCTTACAAGTGTCTTAGCTTCACCATTATGCTTCCAAAGATGAACATGCCAAGCCAGACTTTCGAATCAATTCCAATATAATGTTTTATATAAAACAATACAATCCAAATTTTGCACTGAGAGAGGCACTAACAAATCTTACCGATTTAAATATATGGGAGCTATTCTTGTGTCTCTAAAGGAAGAATCTGGCACCAAAGGTCAAGGTTTACTAATCCTCTGTCTAAAATAATCAAAACAAAGCAAATACGATTTGAAAGCTCTTAAATACAGTACAACCGTGCCAATGTAAACTTCCCTAATCCACATACCCTATCATTTGCACACAGAACCTGCCTTGCTCTTCTTGGCTAAGATTAGATAGAAAGGTCCATTTGTGGAATCTCATATTTGTTTTTTATGTAGCCATTTACAAAATATGCTACAAAACATTTGCTAGTACACTGGAAAGCATCGTCACAAATAAAAAAACCTTGTAACTTACATGAAAAGTTACATTTTACGTAGGAAGGTTACTGTGATTAGCAAACAAGTGAACAATTTCCAGAATATAGTCATTTGTAATAAGCTCCACAGACATTCCTGTTATTAGTTAAGTTCCACTGTAATGTTCTCTCTATACTTGCATCTTTTTACTCAAATGAAATAATAGAACTAGATTGAGTGCAATAATTGAAATTGTAGGGAGTGAAGATCTGCTTAAGAACATCTAGTAAAATGTCCTGAACTTTAAAGTATAGCTCTGTTAAAAAGCACTCTTTTATTGGCGATGCTCTCTTTGGGACATATTAATGGGCCAAATTTTCTGTGGGAGTAGCTCCACTTACTCCAGTGAAGTTGTACCTTCCAAGAATTCTGCCCTGAATCCTCTCTATTTGCACAGAACTCTCACAGGGTGCGTCTACACTTACAAATTAAGTCGATTTAAGCTTGCTTAAGTCAAATTAATTTAATCTGCGTCTACACTGCATTTTCCTTAAATCGACTTAAGCAGCAGCTTAAGTCGATTTAAGGAAAATTAAAGTCGACTTCAGAAAACCTCATTTAAAGTCAACTTTACTGGCTTTATTATTATTTACTTTATTATTTACTCGACTTTATTAAATCGACTTAGCCAGTGTAGACGCAGATTAGCCCTAAGTCGACTTTAAGTCAACTTAAAGGGCTTCAGGGCTCCCCCACTGCCCTCCCTGCCAGGGTGGCTGGCACAGGCAGAGCCTGGCGTGCCCCCCCACAGGGAAGGACAGAGCCCTGCCCACCCTGCTCCTATGCCCTGCCAGTGTCCCTGTTCTGTTCAGCCCCCACAGTACCCAGGTACAATGGGGCAAATGCTGAGCCCCCCGGCACTTAGCAAGGGGTGCTCCTCTTGCCACAGTGGACCAGTCCCAGGTCCACCTAGCCCATACAAGTTGACTTAGGCGTCCAGTGTGGATGCTCTAAGTAGATTTGGCAGGGTCCCCTTTAAGTCAACTTAATTTTGAGTGTAGACATGCTAAGTCGACTTAAATTAACAAGTGTAGACATAGCCACAGATATCAACACAAGCTCCACTTGAACATGGCTAGTCTCTACAAAATGTTGAGTGCCCTCTTCAGTGAACGTCAGGGGCACTCAGCACCTTGCACAATCAAGTCTTTGGTGATCAGGGGCCCAAGAGGGTGAGGCTCTGGGCCATCATGGTTCTTAGTGCTCTGAGACAGAAGTAAAGATAACATTGTTCTACCCAAATACTTAAAAGGCTCATCCAAAAGAGAAATTGACATTAACTTTAAAACTTATTCCAAAATGTGGTCAGGAAGAAGGACAGAGAAGTGAAACAAACTGCTAGGGGGTGGGGAGAAACGGTGGACATACAAATCAGAGGGGAAAAGGGGGTAGATGAGTGAATTATAATAAAGCAAGCTTGTTGCATTGCATTTCTGATTTGTAAGGAGGTTAAAATGCCAGAGTTCAGTAACCTCCTCTCCTTTATAAACTATTCAGTTTCAAACTGAAATTGTTGCCATTTTCTTTCTAATGAGATGTAGAAAAGGCATTTTTAAGATACGCTTTGCAAAGAAAGCAGTGACAATGAGAACACCAAACGGTGTAGATATGAAAACATTTCATAAACACCACACGCAGTATGAAAGGAACATTCGCTGCATGCTTGAGCAAACCACCACACAAAAACCTTTAAACACAAACAGAAGAGAAAGAGGAATGAAGTATGCAAGACACTCAGGACAAATTACCATTCTCAACATATAGTGTAAATTATGACTACACCAAACCTTTTTGTTACACATGGAGAAAATAAAACATTAGTGCCACAGAAAATATGACACTGAGATTAATCCAGATATCAGTACATCCACATACGCATCTATTTCAATGATCATCCCCTTACACAAACTATTTGAATACATTGTACCTGCATAATACCATTGAAATAAAATTAAAAAAAAAAAAGCAGCAAATTTTCAGAAACGGGTGGTTTTAATAGTCTGAGGAAGTATGCGCTGATCTGCATGCTTAAGAGCCAAACATATATTTATTGTACCTATATCTGGATACATCCCTGGCATTTTGGATGTTATAAAAGCATGAAATGATTCACAGACAAGTTGCAACACAGAGCTGTAATGAGCTTTTGAATCACCGATACTCACACATAAAAGGGGGCCTGATCATCAGCAGGTGCTGGAGAAGATCTAGAATGTGAAGCATACGATGCAGCATCTTTTTACAATGGTGTTAACAAATGTCAGTGTCTCATGCTGAATGTGAGATGCATAAATATGTAGTTAAAAAGTGTGAGCTTTTATTTATTTATTTATTTTTATCCCTTCCACCAACATTTCATCTCCACCTGCCCCGGAAAACATCTGCTTTATTGGTGTCTATAGCAGTGATTATTAACAAGCATGAAAAAAATGGAACTGCAATCAATCTTTTATTTCTTGATCAGGAATTCATCTACGCACTTTAGGTTAAGGCAGGTGAATTCTGATTCAGCTCAGTAATTATCTGGCAGATGTTACTAGCAGCTGCTGCTCAGCAAAAAGCCCTGGCCATTATTGTAGAAATATAAGAGCCTCTGGCAAGGTGGAGTAAGAAGTGAAACAGAATGCATTCTGGCAAGGCCACACATCTGGTTTTCCACAAAAAAATAATGAAACCTGGACTCAAATTGGTATCCTTGCATAAAATAGAACAAAGTTGCGACCCGCAATAGTGCCAAGTACAAATGTTTTGAGTGGTTTTTCAGTAAATCATGTTCCCCAGAAAATAGGCAAATGCCACTTTGTAACTGAAATGGATTTATGTAAGCCCCACCCAACTCCACACCAACAGAAGCCACCTGGTACCAGAAAATGTCTCAACATCATCATTTCTGAGGCCCTACAATGCAGTCACTCACCTACATGCTGTATGTTAATCAGGACTGTGAGGTTGAAGGGAGATTATTTGTAGAGCCCTGCATGGATACAAATATGTGGATCCGCATCTGATCTGCATCTGCAAGAAATGGTCCGTGGATATCTGTTGTATCTGCGGATATGGCTATAATGCGGATATCCGCATATTTGCAGGGCTCTAGCCCTGCACGAATAAAAATGTGGCTCTGTATCCAATCTGCAAGAAATGGTCTGCAGATATCCACATTGTATCCGTAGATGCAGATATCCGTGGATGGGATGCAGATATCCGCAGATTTGCAGGGCTCTAATGATTTGTTTCCTCCTCTCCCCACAGGTTAAGCATGCTGGCTCCTACAAGACTGTCAACCCATTAGGCTGAAAGACTGGGGATTAAACCAGTAGGGTCTCCTACACAGCACTGTACAATACTATCACTGAGCCACCAGACTGACACAAGCTAAGCATGGCATACTGCTCAGCAATCAGAAATCGGTACTGGTCTGCATAATCAGAGCTCTCCAGTTTGAGTATTCGCAGAAAACACATTGTGATACTGTTGTAATGTAACGCGCTGACAAGCGGGAAATGTGAACAAGAGCAAAACCAACATGGCATTTAGAGCCAAATGTTGCAGTCCTTGCTCCTGCACTATTCTCGGTGAAGTCACAGCATGGTTTGGCCTTTTTTATGGTTATTTCTTTGTAGTGGCAGGAGCAGGCTTCAACTTGGGAAGTTTTAGTTAGCAAGCTTTTAACTGGTATCTATAGATGTCATCAGAAAACTTCAGAGTGGGAGGAAATTAAATGCAGGGGAGTGTATGACATAGCATCAGGTCAGGCTGTAACAGCAAATCAAAGTAGGTGTTAGGATTCAAAACACTGGGGAACAGCACATAGAGGAGGGGGGAGGTCAATTCACTTGATGTAATGCGAGAAAAATGAATTGACCTCCCCCCTCCTCTATGTGCTGTTCCCCAGTGTTTTGAATCCTAACACCTACTTTGATTTGCTGTTACAGCCTGACCTGATGCTATGTCATACACTCCCCTGCATTTAATTTCCTCCCACTCTGTAACTTTCCTATCTTCAAAGCGTCTGACGAAGTGGGATTTTCTCCCACGAAAGCTCATGCGATTAATAAATCTGTTAGTCTTTAAAAGTGCCGCAAGACTCTGTTGTCTTTCTACAATAGACTAACACGGCTACCCCTTTGGAATCAGAAAACTTGACATTCAAAATTATAAGTGACAAATGCTGTATTTTCTTTGACGTTTTCTAAACACTTCAGTATCCATCAAATCTCAGAGGCAGAATTATAACACTGCCTAAGACATCCAATTTTCATTTAACAGGTAAACGTCTACAGAATAAAATTTCAAAAATTAAACTTGTACAAATGCCATTGATAAAGCTGAAGCCGGTTCCTTCTCCACTGCAAAGAAATAACTCAAAATCCACTAGCTGGAGAACTAAACCTACTAGCCAGGGTGAAAAATCCTGGTTCAGCTGTACCCACAGAACCACATCTACCCAAAGCCAAGCTCTTTGCAATGTAAAGCAATAAAACGGTTATACACTATATTTAATTGTAACACATTGTCAACCTTCTGCTCACTACTTTTGAAAAACTGTGCATTTCCCTCTGTTGCAGGTGGGACGCCCATGGATGTATCTTTTCCTGCACAGTCTTAAGTGTTGGTTTCCACTTTTTCTTCTCTCTCATCTTTTTCATTCATGTTCTCTACCTCTGCCCCATATATTTTCTGTTTCTTCCCTCTCTTCCACTTCTCCCTTCAAAATTTTATCAATCTTTATCTTTTCTAATCTCATCAGTCTTTCCCTCTAACCTAAATCCACACCTATTCATCACTAAATTTTAATTAGGCACCTCACAATCCCAGGATTAAATGTGCTAGCCAAAGATTTCATACAAAAATGGACAGCTCACATTATGCAAGGATAACACCCAGATGAGAAGCAAACTTTCCTCTCCAGCAACATACTGGGAAAAAATAGTGTTCTGGGCTTCCCAGCAGGTTGCTGTATGACCAACTTCCTTATCAAATGCTAACTGGTACTTTAGGTATTCTCTCTCTCTCTCAGGTCTCTTTGGTTGTTGTGGAAAGAAGCAGCCCATAGCCGGACTCATCTGTCACTCCTGGTTGATGCAAGGGTGGCTAGGAGGTTTGCATAGCCCTACACCTTCCACAAACACCTGATGGTTGTGACTGGAGCATGTGTGTGTGTGTGGGGGGGGGGGGGGGTGCTATTCTAACCCTCGCTCATTCACCCTTAAAGCTGTTAAATCTCTCCCCCTTGCCCCACCCTCATAAATCGCTTCAGTTACTGCCACTGCGGCTGCTTTGTGGACGTCTACACAGCCCATGGCCACAAGCCCTCAGCCCACATTGACACAACTTGAGCTTGGGGGAAAATTGCACAACTATGCCAAAAACAGCTGTGTTGATGTTGCAGCTCCAGCTCTGAAGCTTAGAGAGGGCAGTGGTCTTAAGAGTCTAAGCTGCAACTTCTAAGCATTGTCTCCACAAGCTTTTTTCGCAGCATGGTAGAGCAAGTCCTGTGAACCCAAGTCTGATGACCCAGTCTGGGAGGCTGGCTGCCATACCTCAAGACTTGTCTATACTAGAAAAGCACGCGCCAGTTTAATTAATGATTTAATCCTTGCTTGTACTGATATAAGAAAGGATTAAATTGGTTTTAAGTATCAACATTAAGGGTTTGCACCAGTTTAGCTAGACAGTTTTAAATCAATTCACTTTACGCAGTGTACTTTTCTAGTACACACAATGCCTTTTCCATAGTACTGGTCAAGTAGGAACAGAACTGAAATTGACTTGATGCTTGTCCATTTTACTACTGTCCACAGTGTTCAGAAAACCAGCAAGGAAAAACTAACAATACTGATCATCTTAGCAAAGCTCTGAGCAGCAGAAAAGGCTCTGGAGCTTGCTTTCTGCAGACTCAGGAAAACATCACCGAATCCCTTTTCAGACAATTCACGTTTTGAAGGTTATCTTAAGAACTGTAAGGGCAACACACAAAAATCTGATTTTGAATGAAAGCTCAGATTCTGCAGGAATTGATAGAGTTTACATAAGACACAGGGAACTTCTTACTCTCCACAGACAAATGTTATTGGTTTTTTCCAAGCCCTGTATTAAATGATGCAAATTCTAGAAAGCCTGTTCTTTGGAGTGCTATTATTTACTATAATCACTCCTTTTATGTATCAACAGAAAACGGGAAAAACCTTCACAAGATGTATTAAATTTCTGCCATTTGTCCTAGATGTACTGATAATTAGCCTATCAGTGTTATTTTTCTGCATTAATATCATGTGTCATACTTTATTTGGCAACCAGCAAAGAGGAGTCCATTATAAAGATATTCTGTAAACAAAATCATTTATGAATTGTTCTTGTCATAGCACATTTCAATCACAAATCACCAGCTAAAGCCTTATTATTTTCTTGAGATGAAAAGATATTTTTAAAGCCACATGGCAAATGGAAAATTCTGGTGAGAACTCCCTCCCAGATGTAGATAGAGATTTTGGACTGAATGAGCCGGATTTGTTTGTTGTTCGAATGGTTCTAATCACCTTGCTCCTGAGTTAAGACAGGGAGAGCAATGATGATGATGGCAAAGGAAACATAAAACCTTTCACAAATGATTTCAACTTTCACTTATATAAAGATCCAACTAAAAGTAGAATTCAATTGACAGGCGGGAAAAAACCTTCTTATTTAGAATATTGGCTTGCACTATGGGTGTTGCTTGAGTTTTAGTCCTTTTCCACCACAGCTGTTACCCCGGCTTTACCTACTTTATTTCAGGTCCGATGAGTGAATGTCTCCTCAGCATAGCCCGGGCCTGTGCATTGGTTAAACTAGTGGTTGTCTCTTCATTAATGGACAGAATACAATCCCCCACACCGATGCGTCCATCACGACTTATGGAACCGCCATGGATGATGCTGCGGACTATCGTTCCTGAGCCATCTTTATTGGAACTTACTGTCATCCCTGTTATAAAACAGGCACGGAACATATGATGGTGTACACATTGCATTCCTTATTTATGTAAGGTGAAATACCCTCCACCCGCCCTGAACACTAATGGAGTGCACAGTGGCAGAAGCTGCATATTCTACCCCCTTTGTAATTCAACACACTCTCCAAGCCCAAAGAGGCTCTTCCAATCTCTGGGCAGGAATAGTAGTCACAACTCCTATACAGAGACATTCGTTTTTGAAGTTCCGTATCAAAAGAGAAAAGTGATTGCAATGCTATTTAAAACAGAGGGAAAGAAAAACAGAAAAGCTAAGTGAGAGTTATATAAATTGCTTCTAAACACAGTAAGATAGATCAGTCTCATAAAACCATCTAAAACAATGTTATAGGTAATTTTAATTACATTATAGGGTTTTAAACCCCCCCGAGGTTTGAAACATAGTCAGGATCAATAAATAGGAATGGAAAAAGCCAATGCTCCGACTCTGAACAGCACATTGTTGGTGCATTCAGAAGGCCTGAAGTTCATAGGCATCTGCCCACTGATTACAGTGGGTACTGGATCAGGCCCAGAGTAGCAGTGCCTTATAATTTAGAGTATGCATGGCTGGGAGAGAAATCATATGTCAGTTATATACACATGCTGGATAGGTCACAGTAGTACCTTATAAGACAACAATTACAAACAATCTTTGTTTCCATGTTCCTTTCACTACAGGAAGAAAGAGACAGATGCTGCTCACTATTCTGTCTGATCCCGCCTCATGTTCAGTAAAGGATTTCAAGTATGTTTGTATGTTCTCGTATTTTTTTTAAATAAGAGTCTTTTCATTTTTATTTTTGAGGACAATTAGTGCTCATGAAAAGCACCAGCTCATCAGTTCCCTGTAGGAGCAGGTCAACCGGCCCTTTAAGGATGTGAGGTCAATACTATAACCAATTCTGTCTCTGTCCCCTCTACTACCATTCCAAAAAGCGAGACACTTAACACCAAGGCCAAACATAAGCACCTCGATTTAGGCTCTTCGATGCATATTTAGCCTCCTAAATAAAAATGACCTGATTTTTGACTATCCACAGCTCTCATTGACTTTCATGGAAGCTAAAGGAACTTATTGCTTCTGGAAATCAAATCATATTTATTTATGGGTCCTAAACAAGAACACGGAAGCCTAACTTTACGCATCAAAAATCTGAGTATTTTGTTGTGCACACCAATACTGGGAAACGATCATTGGGATTATACTCCGCCTGCTTAAACCCCTAAGGCTTTTGAAAAAAGGCATCATTCTAAGGGTGTGTGTACATTGATGGTGGCACAGTTGGCGCTGCCAGATTGATTCTGCAGGATTGATTTAGCGGCAGTGGAGACCCAGTCAAAGGATCCAGAAGTCAACAACGTTTATCCACCCCAGCAAAAAGATTAATGCTGCATTGACGGGAGGGCATTTCCCATCAGCTCAATGTAGCGGGCATTCTGTGCTACATTGACATTAGGATGTCAATGGGAGATACGCAAGCTACTTAAGGCTTGGTCTTCCTGCCACATTAAATAGACGGAAGATACACAATCTACATACAGTAGAATGCCTATTTCCTGTAGACTTACTCCCACCTACTGTGGTGTCTTCATTCATCTCCATCGACCAAAGATGCTCTCCCTAAGACACAGCATTACTCTTTCTGGTGGGGTAGAAGGAGAGCACTTCCAGGATCGATTAAGTGGGTCTACACTGGCTGCTCAATCTATCCCACTGTATCGATCTGTGAGGACTGACGCAGCATTTTCAGTGTAGACAAGCACTAAGTAGCTTGTGTTTCTCCCCTTGACTGCCATCCAATTTCATTGGCAATGAAGACCAAGCCTAAATGTACACAAACCTGGGCACCCACAGGGATCACCATACAGGCTCATTCAAAACTTGCCCCTCACTTTTCATTTGTTTCTGTGTTTGAGGGGGGGAAATGTAATGATTTAAACAAACAAGTAACAACAGGCCATACAATGACTTGGACTATGGACTCACGCCAGTAACTCTGAAACTTTATTAATGGCTTTGAGCTACATGAAGCCCTCTCTCCCCATTCGCAGTTGAGATCAACAGAGGCTGCTGAGCTGGAGCGACTATACTGAAGCAGGAGGCTGATACTGGCAGGGCACTGCCCTGAAATCTGGAACCATCTTCACTGATTTGGCATGCCAGACCACAGATTTATTAACCTCCTGGGCAAACTGCAAAGTCCCTCTCTTTTTCAGGGCATTTAATAACAAAACAGATGGAAGGACAAGGTTACTCAGGGTAGTGGACACATGCTTGACAAGTAATTTGAGCTCTGGGCAGGCTCCCTGATTGTCTCAATGAACATGTACGTGTGTATTTGCAAATTGCTCAGAGCAAAGGATCCTTTACTTTTTCATAAATTCTTCCATCTCCTAGCTATTAGTGGGAGTACAGGACAGAAGTCAGCTGCCTCTATTCTGCCTCTTAGGTTTAGTTATGTCCAAAGTAAATTCTGTACACATGACAGATGGCCCCAGACCACAACCTACGCTGGCCATCGTCCATGTGTTTATACTCATACACTGCATCAATAATCTCTGGGCAGAGCCACTTACACAGGTTATTCTTATTAGAAGTGGAGTGCACATGTGATTCTATGTTAGGTTGCACACAGCCAGAGTACAGGCAGCATGTGTGTGTGCACCTTTCCACTGCATGCATGGCGCCAACCCAAAATATGGCCCCCATTGGGTAAATAGACACAGCTCCTCTGTAAATCAACACAGTTACATCAAAGAAATTTACCCTACTGCCTATGAGATCACATCAAATATTAAACTTTATTTGTATGTATGATGTCACATTTATGACTTAATTACAAGCAAAGAAAAAATTAAATGTCACTTCTGCTGGATCAACAGCTTTCACTAATGTATTACCAGAGCAGTGACACTTTACCTTTCATTGCATTTCAAGTGTTTAGTTCTCCCAATATAGATTTTTTTTTTATTTAAACTGCAAGCCAAGTGTTATGTCTGAGCTTCAAGCTGCAACTGATGCCATTTAAAGAAACAAAATGTTAGTTCTCAACTGAAATAAATGACACAGCTGCAGCTTTCACCACCACCACACAGCCCTTGATTTAGCTTCTTTACTAAAAGTGAAAGTTAAACGCAGTGCAGCCATGTGTGCAAAATGCTAGCCAGTCCCCAGCAGCACAGGGATCCAGAATGAGAAGGGATTGCAACAGAAAGGTGTGAGGAGTGGGTGGGGAGAGGGGAAGGAAAGAGTCCAGTGCTAAATTCTTTCTTTTATTTTCATATTATATCTGACATTATTACTCAGTAAATTACAGTTTTTTGCAAGTCTAACTTTTGACTAAGTATATAATTGGGTGTTCCTATATTTATGTTTCACTGTTATGCTGGAAGTGTAACTTCCTGAGCCTACTCACTGCACCCACAGTACACAGACAGCATGGAGTGCTTAGTTACTCTTGGCAAAGGCTGGAACACTTTGGGCTCCTACATTGTGCCTTGTGGCTATATAGTGGGGGCAGGGAGAGTAAGGACTTCCCACTCATCTTTACACACCTGGGTTAAGGGATACCCAGAATGACAGCCTCTGCATTTAAAGGGGCACCGATGCTGCACCAACAACTCTCCTGGAAGCAACTCAGCCGAAAGAAAACAGACCAGGGCTCCCCTTACATACTTCAGTCATCAATACATGATATAGCCGCTTTGTTAAATAGAAGGAAATGATTATAAATGGTTATAATGTGCCATGCTTTGGCAGCAGTCCAGAGGTGCACTGCCCCATGAGGCATGAGAGGAGGCATTCTGTCTCAGGTTCAGTATCTCCTGAGATTCAGTAATTCTCTGTAAAGGGAATAATTTAGCACAGAATTGTCATGTTGGTTGCAGTCCCTGCGCTCCTTCAGGTACAGGGGCTAGGATGGCCCTTTCACAGGCCATGCTAAGTGGAGCAGGGAGCTATTACTGTCCCTGTTCCTCACTGCAGGGCCACTGAAGGGCAGGGCACAATCTGGCCAAAAACATTTCAGCTTGCCAACAGGGCTTGTGTACCCCAGGCTGTCTAGACAAAGGGGGTGCAGTCAGCTGGCTCAAGAAGCTACACATCTGAAATAAACACAGACCATCAAATCTGGAAAAGGTCCAACAATTATTGGGTATTGAGCTAACTACTGACCATTAAAGGGACAAAGGGCAACATTTTCAAAGGTAGTTAGGCACCTAAAGATAAAAACTGAAGTCACATGAAGTTAACAGGAGTTGCATGCTCAACCTGCGTAGGCCCCATTGAAAATCCCATTAGACACCGATCTGCATGTTTAGGCACCTAATACCCTTGAAAATCCAGGCCAGAGTCATTTGGGTAAAGTCCTTTTCATAGTTCAGGGCAGAGCTCTTCAACCATCTGATGGCCGATTAGACAAACTACTTCATCTCATTTTTTCACATTTATGTTATGACTGTAACTGTTCTTTTATTCCAGCTACATCGGTTAATACAAATGATGATAACTAAGCAAACAATATGGAAAGCATTAGATTTTTGACAATACATTGTTTTAGTGTTTAAATTCCTGTTTTTGTTTTATTAGTAGGAAGTGTATTTGGTTGGATTACAGAATCATAGAAACGGGAAGGGACCCTGAGAGGTCATCGAGTCCAGTCCTCTGCACTCATGGCAGGACCAAATACCCTCTTAAACCACCCCTGATATGAGCTTGTCTAGCCTGCTCTTAAAAACTTCCAATGATGGAGATTCCACAACCTGCCTAGGCAACTTATTCCGGAGGTTAATCAATCTGACAGTTGGGAATTTTTTCCTAATGTCCAACTAAACCTCCCTTGCTGTAAAATTTAAGCTCATTGCTTCTTGTCTTATCACTGGCGGTTAAGGAGAACAATTTTTCTCCCTCCTCCTCGTGACAACCTTTTAAGTACTTAAAAACTTATGTCCCCTCTCATTCTCCTCTTTTCCAGATTAAACAAACCCAGCTCTTTCAATTTTCCCTCATAAGTCAAGTGTTCCAGACCTTCAATCATTCGTGTTACTCCTCTCTGGACTTTCTCCAGTTTATACACATATTTCCTGAAATGAGGCACCCAGAACTAGACACAATACTCCAGTTGAAGCCTAATCAGGATGAAGTATAGCGGAAGAATTACTTTTCCTGTCTTACTTACAATACTCCTGTTAATACATCCAAGAATGGTGCTTGCTTTTTTTGCAACAGTGTTACTCGTATTTAGCTTGTGGTTCACAATGACTTCCAGATCCCTTTCTGCAGTACTCCTTCCTAGGAAGTCATTGCTCATTTTGTACGTGTGCACTGGATTTTTCTTACTTAACTGGAGTACTTTGCACTTGTCTTTATTGAATTTCATCCTATTAAACTTCAGACCATTTCACCAGTTTGTCCAATAATTTTGAATTTTGATCCTATCCTCCAAAGCACTTGCAACCCCTCCCAGCCTGGAATCATCGGCATACTTTATAAGTGTACTCTGTATGCCATCATCTAAATCACTGATGAAAATATTGAACAGAACCAGACCCAGAACCAGTCCCTGTGGTACCCCGCTCATTATGCCCTTCAGCATGACTGTGAACTGTTGATAACTACTCTCTGGGGCTATGTCTACACTTACCAAAGGTAGTTCGAATTAGTTAATTCGAATTTAATTTTAGTTAGTTCAAATTAACTTAATTCGAACTAGCATGGCCCCACTAGAATGCTAGTTCAAACTAAGCAAGTGCCATGCATGGCACTTGCTTAGTTCGAATCAGTCAGTTGCATTAAGGTCAATGTGCCGGTTAGTTCGAACTAAACAGTTAGTTCAAACTAATATGGCCACATTGACTTAATTCGAACTAACTAGTTTGAATTAAGGGTTAGTTCGAAGTAAAACGAGGTTTACTAATTGGAACTAACTTTTCCTTAATTCAACTTAAGGAACTGCTTAAGTCGAATTACGGAAACTCAAGTGTAGGTACAGAGTAAATTAAGTCGACTTAAGCCTGCTTAAGTCGACTTAATTTACAAGTGTAGACACACCCTGGGAGTGGTTATCCAACCAGTTTTGCACCCATCTTATAGTAGCGCCATCCAGGTTGTACTTCTCTAGTTTGTTAAGGAGAAGGTGATGCGAGACTGAACTAAATGCTTTACTAAAGTCTAGATATACCACATCTATCACTTCCCCTCTATCCACAAGGCTTGTTATCAAGCACTTTGCTCTTTTGACAGTTTTTTCCTTCATTCTACGAATTTGAGACTGATGAGGCAACACAGGCTTCCACAGCAAGCTGAGAACAGGAGAAGACTGAACATAAAGGGAAGTGTACACCTACAGATGTAAACAGTAAACAAATATACCAGTAAGTGGAGTAGGCTGAAAACTGTGAAAATAATAGGGGAATATTAGCAGAGAAAGAGCAATCAGACACTTTACCTAGACTTGAATTGCCTTTTGCAATAGTAATAGTCTTCTCATGCATGTTTTTAGGTGCATTTTGGATTGTGGAACTTCCCTCAGTAGTAGACGTCAGGCAGCTCTTTTCTATCAAATACACTGGATCCTAAGACAAAGAAAAAAAACCATTTCAATTCAAAACAGTACATTAAAAATATGACTGGACTGCATAGGATGTGCAAGTCACAAATAGTTCATTTGATAAACCAAGCTTTAGGAACAATGACAGCTAATTTAATAAGAAATTGCAACTTAACTAATCTTTTTTCAATTAAAAATCACACTGAGCCAAAGAAAAGAATATGTATGTCACCGTGGCTGTCATTAAAAACCTCATCATTTGCACAGAGTAGTATCTGAAGGCTTGTCTGTGACCTGAACTGTGTGTTCATAGGAGGCAGTAAGATGCCAGATCTTCCCTTTCATATCTCATGCACTACCCAGCCCTTGAGCCAGGCACATAGAGGAAAGCAGGTTAGGCACTTTCTTCTCCCTTCCTCAAAGCAGGTTAGCAGTGAAGGACAAAGGATAGGTAAAGTCTTGATACCAGAGATCCCTTTTTTGCCCAGCCTGTGTGGTAGTGATTTATTGCTGCTATAGACCAGCAATGAATTCCTTTACTAACTCCTTCATTCCCTGGGAGCAAGGACAACACAGACAAAGAACTGTGACTCAGGGATGCATGTCTAAGCCACACCACCTGCCAGCTGTTCTCCTGGGTTGGGTAGTCCTTGCTCTGGTTTGTAGCTCAAGTCACAATCGAGCTGTGAGATACCACAGCTGACTGACTCCTAGAAATAACTACGTTAGCCAGGAAGTAGCTGTGAGCGAACGTTGACTCCTAATGACAACCATGGCACGTAAATAAATATTCACGGTTTAAAAGCCACACAGCAAAACCTTTACGTTTCCAGTCAGGTCAGGGTGCAGTGCAATAGCAGAGTTTGTATTTTGTGCAACTTCAGCTGACATTTGAAATTCCATCCAGGCAGCTGGGTTTTCATATTCAGCATGTTTCTCAGGAACACCTGAGGGCAGAGGATCCTTTTGGGTAACACCACCAGTAGGTACCATGCTTGGGTCCCTTAAGGATTTGTTCTCGCTCCCTTCTTGGATTAGATCCATGTTGTATAGATTCTTGTTGGATGGTTGGAAATCATTTGAGGATTCTTCACCAACACACTGTTAGACAGAATCAGGAATAAAAAAATCCATGATCTTATATAGTATTATTAAAATGCACATTTTAAGCTAAACATGTTGAAAGAATTCTGCAAGGTTTAGCTTTAATTTATGTACAACTATTTGCTACTAAATACAATGCAGTGTCTTCACAGATCACTGACAGTCATTTTATTATAACATACTATAAGGTTTCTTCTATAAACATTTTCTTCTTTTGTCATATCAGTCTTCTTTCCTACTATTAAAACACTTACAGTAGAAAATATTGCAGATCAGATTCTCTGCTGGCATAAACTGACACAGCTCTAGTGACTTACTAAAGCAATATTTAATTGCTTCTCATGCAACAGGGCAAACTTGCAGTAGGGGAATATGTAACACAAAAGACTCAGTGCTGAACAAACAAGTGTGGGATGTTTTCAAGTTTGCCGAACTTCCTTTAATAATCCACAATTTTCATTTAAAAGAGGCCATGCACATTTAGTCCAAATTTCCTTGATTTGGGCTGCACAGCCAGGGTAAATTTTTAAATAAAAAAGATAAGCTTGAAATTTTCAAGTCTGTTTAGTGGGCATCTTGATTTTTGGATGCCCTGTTTAAGACACTAAAGGGCATGATTTTTGGTAAGTGATAAAAGCAGCCCCCTTTTTAAAGGGTTGCAAACCTGGCATGCAAAATCCATAGTCATTTTTGAAAAATGCAGGTTACTATTGTTAAATAATGTATCACAGACATTAAAGTATTTTTCTTTACCATCAGAAAGAGTGTGCAAATTTTCTGATTCCACCCCTTTCCTTGCTGAATACATTTTATTACAGTTAAAGGAACTCTCTCCTTTGGTTATATTTTAGTTCTTCTACACTGCTCTCACAATATTCCTTATTCCTCTCTCACATATCGTTCCTTTTCTATAGGAACCACCTTTAGAAACCTGGAAGTGAACAGGAAGCAGTAGCATTTTGTGACATTTTACATCAGAAGACATTAAAATTTATTTTCACTGCTTTTCATGGGCGGATGCACTGCTTTCTCGATAGATAGTGCACACTAGCTATTTCAGAAGGTACTGGATAGTCATCAAAACAGTCTCGCATTTGACTATTCAGTCTAAAATTACATTTGAAGAGATAAAAGCCTAAATCCTTCTAATCACCATGATGTAATAAAAATAAAATCAGCTTCTACCATTTATAGAACAGAACACAGGAACCCTAATCTATTTAGTCATCATCAGCAAGCTTCAAAGACATCTGCCATTCCCATCTCTAACACTATATTTTCTCTTAATCGGACTGATTCAGCTCTCTTTGAAATCAATGGAAAAAATTCTCATTGACATCAGTGAGAACTTTAGGCTCTATATTTTAGTGCATGTGGAGCTACAAATTAATTCAACTGGTGCCAGTCTCCCCGCCTCCCACCCTTTTTTCCCCCATTACTCTAAGACTGGTCAAGGTTTTAAGCTTTGCTACTTATATTTATTCCTCCATTTTTAATTATTTGAGGAAAATGCAACAGATTATTTTTAAAACATTTATCCCTTCAGTTATTTTGAAAACAATAAGGCATGCAAAAGCCTTTCTATATTCCAGAGGCCGATCATATATGATGCACTATCCAAACAGCAACAGATTCAGTTTCATGGTGTTCCTCGTAACACCTATGAAATAACATACATTTCTTTTGAGTCATACTATACCAGGCACTTGTTTCACAAGTCTCCTTGTTAGCACTGGTATCTCCACTACCTTACACCTTGTGGAGTCATTTATCTTTGTTCAAGGAGTTGAAAGTGCTACCAGATCAGAACAGCAGCATTTTACACCGACTTTGCACTGGTGTAAATAGCTGCACTAGGAGCCAAGCAGCAGAGAATCAGGCCCATAACCTTTAAAAGCTCAAATAAAAATGGCCTTTTAAAAAATGTTGAAAATAATTGAAGACTTCAGGAGCCTCAACATGGTACATTCTATAAGGCCAGCCTAGGTCCTGCAAAATGTATGTTTCTCAGCAATGCATACTGCATAATCCCCTTAAATAATAATTACTGCATTTAACAATGCAATCTGTCCCATTGGCACAGCAAAAGTACACTCTGTTGCGGATTAGGAGATTCCATTAGAAGATGAACTCAGCTTTCAGTCCCATGGCTAGTAAAGGGCGAACATATTTCAGAAGGGATAAATCTAGCCATTGAATTTCAGGTGTGCAGGAAGATCCATCAGCTGCCCTATTCGATTACACTGCAACCACCAGCAAGAAGACTTCAGGATGGCGCCCGCAAAGACGATGACAAATCTACCTCGAACACTTAAAGAAATGTACTGGGAAAGTCTTGGTTAAAAAAGAAATTAAAAAAATCAGTTTGCCAAGAAAAGGAGAAAAACCAATGATCGACAGAAACGAAAAGGCACCATCAATATACAAAAGCATTTTAATATGGGTATGTGAATGGCACAAAAATTAAAAAGTCATTTTTATAATATTTCTAAAGCACTTATTTTTTGCTGATTAACTGAGTTTATCTAGTAATGGAATCTCAATCAGCATCTCAGGAACACTGTCAATTAACGTAATTGTAACTACCACGTAAAAAAGATATGCAGAAAATAATTAACTTTTGCTATCATGCTTACACTATCGTACCTATAGTATAATGCAGTTTTTTGTATACAGCAATTTACATAGCCAGTCTTTTAAATGATCTAAGTTTAATAAGAATTTACATTTTTGTAGCAAACTATTGAGCACAAATTTGATATTTCAAATTGTCTCCGCATAGTTTATCTTTCTCATGGTATAAAATACAATCAAATCTTTTGAACCTTCTAGCTATCTCCTTCTCTCTCTGACATACAAGTCTGAAAGGTACCAAATCAACATTATCTAAATGAAATTGCACTTTAATCTGATAACAAACCTATGGGCAGATGGAACGGTGGCAACATTTAATACAGCAGCTAGACAAACATTTGATTTTTTCATACTCATAATCAAGGTTTGCCATCAATAAAATTATCTTTTCTTTTTACCTTGGGAGTTGATGATGGAAGAGAGAGGCTATAGTTCAGACCATAGCTACAGGCACTACCGTGCAGAGCTAACACAGAAGCCTGGAAGGTGTCATCATTGTCTGAAGTATACTGTGATTCAAAGGTTGATTCATCCGCTAGATCTGCTTCGCTTGAGTCCACCTAACAACAAAGGCAATTTAATCAGGCTATCTGCTACCACATAAGCCCCAAACACTTGCACATCTGTGGCTAAATACTTCCTGGTTCTTGGCTTAATATTTTTCTATTTCTATGTTTTTCACAAAGTGTCTAAATACAGTGGGCCAAATTCCATACTCAATTACACCTATGTTACCCCAAAATGAATAGAGGCCGGACAGGTGTATATGAAAACCCAATATGGCTCTGAGTTTTTGCAAATACTTAAGGCTAGAGACGTGCTAACGGCCATACCACTAATATTAGATATTGGGAAAATACTGCTTTATTTCATGCCATCAACAATTCCCACAGATGTTTTTTGTTTTCTATCTGGGCAAATACTACAAAAATGGGAATCTACACTTTTTAGGGATGAATTAATGTACTCCCATATAGTCTGTTTAAATAGGCTTGGCTGCTTTTAAAAGGTGAAGAAATATTTTTAAAAATATGAACTTTTGGGGGTTTAGAACCTTTACTAAGTTCCCATATTTTCAAATTAATTTATATTAATAAAAAGGTTTGAAAGTTATCTTTTAATGTGGGATTATGACTAGAATGACAGAGGTTTTTCAAAAGGATTTTAGTATGCATGTACTAGTACAGAAGCAGCTGTATTATACTGTACTTTATCATTTATATGCTATGTTCCTGATTCTAATGTATTAACACCAGTGTAAATCAAGAATTACACTAGTGTAAAATTTATGTATACAAGACCAGAATCATATTTACAGTGTCAACTCCAAAAGAAGTAAATGCAGTTAACTCTGTTGATAATCCACAGATTAAAGCCTTTTTAAATACAGCTGGAAACAGCTCAAATACTGTATTTTATTTTATATGGTTAATCATATTATTAATTAGGGATTTCAGATTACCAATTATATTTGTCACAATGTACTGAAATGACTCCAAAGGATTGATTCCTTCTGTTGCATCAATGATCCATGTATTAGAATAGAGTATTTTCTATTTCCACTGAGACTCTTCACTCATGAATATATAGAGCCCTGTAAATCCGCGGATATCCGCTTCTTATCCGCAGATATCTGCATCCGCGGGTGCAAATGAGGATATCTGCAGACCCGTTGCTGCGGATTGCAACTCGGGTATGGATACTATTTTTATCTGGTCGCAGCTGTACGTGCAGAGAGCACCATTGCTCCGCCCAGAACATCTGATTGGTTACAGCTGCAGCCTTAACTGAATCCAGGGGCCAGTCCAGGCAGAGTAACAGTTGCTCCCCCTCCCACGTCCCCCACTGCTGGCCACACACCCCCAGCACCAAACAGCTGAGTGATCTCAGCAGCCCCCGTTTCATATGGCCAGCCCCGGCAGAATAAGAGTTGCTCGGATCTGGACTATCCAGGGCTCTGAACAGCATCGGGCTTCTACTGGCTCATCCGGGTCTTGGGTCCCGCCCCCAGCTGTCCTTCAGTCTCTGACTCCAGACTGTGAGAGCCAGAGCCCAGCCCGTCAGAGCTGATGTTCAGTTTCAATGGCCAGTCCCCACCTCCACTGATCAGCTGAGAAACTGCAGCAGCCCAGACTTCCCAGCCCAGTCCAGGCAAAACAGTTGCTCAGATGGGAGCCAGTGAAGGCTCTGAAAAACACTGGGAGCTGTTGGCAACTCTCTCCCCTCTCAGCTGTTTCTCGTGCTCCCTGAACCTAGCTCGCCAGAGCCCACGCACATCAGCTGGTGATGGGCTTGCTGCTTCCCCTCTTCTCTGGCTGCCAGCCTCCCAATCTGATCACTCAGCTGAATGAATTACTTTGCCCATGCTAAACAGTTGAGTGACCTGATCTTCGCTCTAGTAGGTGGAATAACCAGATGATCAGGGCCAGCAGGGCTCTGAACAAACAGTATTGGGAGCTGCTGGCTAGTGCCGCCCTCCCTGCCCCAGAAGAAAACACAGAGGTTGCACCAGGATTCTTAGGACTCTCTATAATGTTTAAAATAAGAACAGTGTGCGCACATTTACTAAGCCCCTGATTTTAAGTTGTTACATTACAGAATACACACAGGGAGAAACACAAAACAGAAGGACAGTGTAATGAGAAGGAGCAGAGCAGAGCTGCTGCAAGGCGGGGGTGGGGTAGTTGTGGATACCCACAAAACATGGAGATGTGGATTCTGGATTGGATACATGCTTACATGCCTTGGATATGGATCGGTTGCGGATCCACATTTTTGTATCCGTGCAGGGCTCTATGAATATAACCCTCTCTCATAAGAGACTTAATTTTAATTACAGGTGTGTGTGGACAAACTAAAGTACTCTACATTGCACCCTTGCCCAATTCAGAGTAATTGTTGATTGTTCAACTGATTCTATTGTGCTCATTAGGTACAACAGGACATGCAGTATACTCTTCTGTTAGGTAAATCATGCCCCAGAGCACATATTATACCATACCTACCATGGACTACTGAAATACATGTTGCTAGGCCACAACAGGTGAGGTGAAGGATAAAGTGAAAGACTTTCCTTAATTTTATATGTTTATGGCAGGCATTGAAGGCAGAATTTTCAAATTTTCAAAAATATATGCCTAAAATGCATATACAAAACCTACAGGCCAACTCTTGGGTTTCTCACTTGGTGCACATTTTTAAAAGTCCCATTTTCAAAAGTGATTTAAGAACTTAAGATATTTAAGGGTATTTAGTTCCCACCGATTGGCAGTTAGATACCTAAATAACCTTGAAAATCTGATCCTTGGGAGCCTAAATCCCATCAACTTCCAAGGAGATTTAAGCTCCTATGAGCCTTGGTTCATCTTTGAAAATGGATTTTAGGAGACTAAGTCACTAAGGTGTTTTGGAGAATTCTACCTTCAGTCTAAACTGTGTCTGAATAAGGACTGAGTGAGAGGTAAATAAGGACTTCGGCATTTGGCCCTATATTTAAAAATGGAAACCAAGTAACTGCACATACTTTGCAGTCTCTAAGTCTTCAATTCGTAACTGCACATGCAAATTCCCATTTTGCAGATATAAATTTTTAAAACTGGCTGTCTAAATTGTATCTTATTTCATTGTTTCTATTCTTAATATCAGCATTTTTCCAAACATTTTTCATATCCCATGATATGAAGGGACCAGAAGGGACCTTTGTGATCATCTGTCTGACCTCCTGTAAGACACAGGCCACAGAACTTCCTCAAAATAATTCTTATAGGAGATCTTTTAGACAAGCCACCCATTTTGATTAAACAAACTGTCAGTCATGGAGAATCCACCATGACTCTTGATAAATTGTTCCAATAGGTAATTACTCACTATCAAAAAAAGTTTACTTTTTATTTCTAGTCTGAATTATTCTCGCTTCAGCTTTCAGCCAGTGTATAACATCTTACCTTTCTCTGCAAGACTGAAGAGCCCATTATTAAATATTTGTTCTTCATGTAGATACTTAAGACTATAATCAAATCACACCTTCGCTTTCCCTTTCAAACTAGATAGGCTCAAAGAACTCAATCCCTACAACTCATGTTTTTCTATTTTTTTTTATTCATTCTCCACGCTCTTCTCTGAACCCTCTCCAATTTATTAAAATCCTTCTTGAAATGTGAACACCTGAGTTGCATAGGCAAGAAGACTTATGGACCAAATTCTGAGGTCAATTTTTACTTCGTCCTTCCTCAGGCAAAGTAGCAATAAAGGAAATTTCTCACTCACAAACTAGTTTCTCCTGGATATATCAATGAAGCCACAATCCTGTTGTTGGGAAAATAATTGATATCATGCATACTGTATCACAGCATCAAGGAAAGATTAAACAGGAAGAGGATATGAACAGTGGGATTTAAAGACTGTTAGAAAAAAGCACTTCTGTAATTCACAAACAAGCTAAGAGAAACTATCAAACACATGGAAGCCTTTAATTCTTCTAGTTAAAGGTCTAAAAGGCTTTTCTGAATGAAACATCACAAGGATGCTGACACTTGTCTAAAAAAATATGTTAAACTCCTCTATTCATATCTACATCCAAAGATGACATCAATGGAAGTTGAAGGTATTCAGTATTTTGTTAAGCGATTTGCATCTTGCAAATTCAGGACCCAGGAATGCACAAAGGGAAGACTGGCTGGACTCTTATTGGCAGTTTCTGGGATATGTAAAAATATCTATTCTTCATTTACATTGGTTTCATTATAAAAGTCTAGTTTCAAAGGGGTAGCCGTGTTGATCTATTGTAGAAAAACAAGAGAGTTCTGTGGCACTTTTAAAGACTAACAGATTTATTTATCACATGAGCTTTCATGAGAGAAAATCCCACTTCGTCAGACACTTTGAAGATGGGAAACTTCCATCTTCAAAGCGTCTGACAAAGTGGGATTTTTCTCCCATGAAAGCTCATGCATTATAAAAGTCTGTAGCTTCTATACTTGCAAATCTCATAACCACTAAACAATGTTGTAGTGTAAATACAGTTATTAAAAAAAAAGATATAGGCAACTTTTTATAAAAGTTGCATAACAAGAAGGCCATTTAGAAGCAAAACAGACTTCTGATGACTTTTCAAACTATTAAAAAAGAAGAGACATGTATATCATCACATGCTGGTAAGCAGAAGTTTCCAGAGTGTAGTCAAATAAAACCTTGTGTACAAAGGGCAAGATTTTTCAAAGCCACCCATGAGATCTGAATGCTCAGTGCCCATCATTTCAGAAATCTTAGGCAAATATTTTCCAGTAACTATATGGTGGAGCTCTACTGACTTCAATGTTGCTATGCCAATTAATAGCATCAGGGGTTTTGGCTGTATCATCATAGGCCACGCAGGAAGTGAGGCTAAACACTTCAAAAAGAAATCATCATAAGAAGAGTGATAAAACAAGACTTTTCATAACATTTGGACAAGGCAGAAACAATAAAAGGGATTCATAGAAATGTTGGTAAGTTGTGCCCACTAACCAGAGCCAGCTCAGCATGGAAGAGGGCTGCATCAACTGGCCCTTCCTCCTCAAGTGACTGGGCAGTGTAGAAAAAGGAATCTTCCTTAGCAGAAACATAACCCTCTTCTGGTGAAAGCTGCAGAGAGAATGAAGCTCTGAGTTGGATAAGTGGCCAGTACACAGGACATGCAGAGTCAGTAATGTTAAGGGAGTTTTAGAAATGCACATAAATACTAAGGACAGAAGAGAAATCAGCTCAATCAAAATTATAGTGCTGGATAAGTAAAATGATAAATATTTATCCTTCAAGTGCTGTTTTATCTGCTGTAGTAACAAAACATTGGAGGCCACAGAAGAAACGGTTACCTACCTGTAACTGGTGTTCTTCGAGATGTGTTGCTCATGTACATTCCCACTCAGGTGTGTGCGCGCCACGTGCACAGACTGCTGGAAAGTTTTCCCCTTGTCCATCCGCAGGGTCGGCTGCGGCCACCGGGGGGCGCTCACCAGCCCCACATATATAGCCCAGCCATCCCTGCTTCCCTCCAGTTCCTTCTTGCGGAATTCCTTCTGAGGGGAGGAGGGCGGGTGTTGGAATGTACATGAGCAACACATCTCGAAGAACACCAGTTACAGGTAGGTAACCGTTTCTTCTTCTTCGAGTGATTGCTCATGTCAATTCCAACTCAGGTGATTCCCAAGCCTTACCTTGGAGGAGGGATGGAATTCTTATAGTTTGGCTGACTCCAGCACGGCTCTGCCGACCGCTGCGTCATCTCTCGCCTGTTGGGTGAGCGCATAGTGGGTTGAAAAGGTGTGCACGGACGACCACATTGCTGCCTTACAGATGTCCGCAATGGGGACATGCGCCAGGAACGCCGCCGACGATGCCTGCGCCCGCATGGAATGGGCTGTCAGCTTTGGGGGTGGCACCTCAGCCAGTAGGTAGCACTGCTTGATGCATGCCGTGATCCAGGATGACAGGCGCTGGGTTGACACCGGTTCCCCTTTCATCCTATCTGCCACCGCTATAAAGAGCTGCGATGATTTCCGAAAGGGCTTTGTGCGTTCTATATAGAAAGCGAGCGCCCTTCGGACGTCTAAGGTATGGAGGCGCCTTTCCCTTTCTGATGCGTGTGGCTTCGGATAAAAAACTGGGAGGAAAATGTCCTGTGTGGCGTCAAAAGGGGGACACTATTTTTGGCAAAAAGGCCGGGTGCGGCCGCAGTTGCACCTTGTCCTTGAAGAAGAGTGTGTGGGGGGGGTTCTGATGTCAGCGCTCGTATCTCAGACACTCTTCTAGCTGATGTAATTGCCACCAAGAAAGCCATCTTCCAGGAAAGGTATAGCAGAGAGCAGGATGCCAGAGGCTCGAAGGGCGCTCACGACAGCCTGGAGAGGACCAGGTTCAGGTCCCATTGGGCCAGCGGGGGTCTGACACACGGGAAGGCTCTGTCCACACCCTTCAAGAACCTCTTCACCATTGGGTCTGAAAATAGCGACCCATCAGGGTGCCTCCCATGGAAGGCCGAGATGGAGGCTAAGTGCACCCTAACTGTTGAGTTCGCCAGGCCCGCTTGTTTCAGGGACAGGAGATAGTCCAATATCACTGGGATCGTGGCCGAGTCCGCCTGCACCTTGTTCTCCCTCGCCCACTCCGAGAATCTCCTCCACTTTGCCTGATAGGTGAGTCTTGTAGAGGGCTTCCTGCTACCCAGTAATATATCCCGCACCTTTTCCGAGCACTGTAACTCCCTTCGGTTCAGCCACTGAGCAGCCAAGCCCTGAGATGCAGCACCTTCAGATTGCGGTGTCTCATGGTTCCCTGGTTTTGCGTTATCAGGTCCAGAAGGAGAGGCAAGGAGACAGGAGCTTCTATCGATAGGTTCCTTAACGTTGAGAACCAGTGCTGGTGGGGCCATTCCGGCGCTATGAGGATGACCTTCGCCTTGTCCTGCTTCAGTTTGAGCAGTACCTTGTGGATGAGGGGTGTCAGCGGGAACGCGTAGTGCAGGTGGTATGACCAGCGAATCGCGAACGCGTCTGCTTGTGACCCCGGGTCGCGGTTCCGGAAGGAGCAGAAGGTTTTGCACTTCCTGTTGCTCGCCGAGGCGAACAAGTCTATCTGGGAACTCCCCACTTGCGGAAGATGCTCCTCGCCACGTCCTCTCAAAGCGACCACTCGTGCGCCATGAAACGTCTGCTGAGGTCGTCCGCCACCAAGTTCTGGTGACCAGGCAGGTACGCTGCTACCAGGGAGATCGAATGGACTATGCAGAAGTCCCATAGCTTGAGGGCTTCCTTGCACAGGGGAGAGGAGCGAGCTCCACCCTGTTTGTTCATATAGTACATGGCGGCGATATTGTCCATCTGCACCAGCACTGTCTTGCCCTTCAGGTTGGCCTGAAAGGCCTGGCAGGCAAGGCGAACGGCTCTCAACTCCTTCAGGTTGATGTGAAGGCAGGCCTCCGACTGACCCCATCTTCCTTGGGTTTCCAGGCCGCCCAGATGGGCTCCCCACCCCAGGTCCGAGGCGTCTGTGACCACAGTCGCCGAGGGAGCCAGTTCCTGGAAGGGGAGGCCCTTTGCTAAGTTGCTCCGGGTGCACCACCACCAGAGTGTATCCCGGACCTGCTGGGGGACGTATACCATAGAGTCCAGTGAGTCTTTTGAGGGCCGGTAAACTTGGGCCAGCCACGCCTGCAACGGCCTCATCCGAAGATGGGTGTATCTCACCACGTATGTGCATGAGGCCATATGACCCAAGAACCTCAAGCAGGCCCTGACCAAGGTCATGGGGTGTTTGACCAGGTCCCCGACTAGTTCCTTTATCTTCTGAGATCTGGTCCTCGGAAGGAAGGCTCGAGCCTTCCGTGAATCCACCGCCCCGATAAACTCTATGCGTTGAGTTGGGACCAGCGTGGATTTCTTTTAGTTGATCAGGAGGCTGACGCTGATGAAAATCGCGTTGGCCACTTCGAGGTGCGACATGATCTCTTGTGGGGAGTGGCCTTTTAGGAGCCAGTCGTCCAAGTACGGGTATACTTGGACGTTCCGTTTCCTTAAATGGGCGGCCACTACCGCTAGGCACTTTGTAAATACCCGGGGAGCTGCCGCTAAGCCGAAGGGCAGGACTGCAAACTGGAAGTGGCGGTGCCCCACCGTGAACCGGAGGAAGCGTCTGTGCCTTGGTAGGATTGCGATGTGAAAGTACGCATCCTTTAAGTCGAGGGCGGCGCACCAATCCCCCGGATCCAGGGACGGGATTATGGAGGCTAGCGAGGCCATCCGGAATTTCTTCTTTAGAAGAAACTTGTTGAGACCGCGCAGGTCTAGGATGGGGCGGAGACCCCCTTTCGATTTGGGGATTAGGAAATGTCGGGAGTAAAACCCTTTTCCCCTTCTGTCTCTTGGAACCTCCTCTATCGCGCCTGATGTCAGCAGCGATTCTACCTCGGCGTTGAGGAGGTGTTCGTGAGAGGGGTCCCTGAACGGTGGCCGGGAAGGGTGGGGTGGGTGGTTCGGTGGTGCAACCGAGAATTGGAGTGAGTAACCATGCTTGACCGTGCGCAGGACCCATTGGTCCGATGTGATGTTGGACCATGCACGGTAGAACCGGGTTAGTCTGGCACCAAAGAGTGGCGGGGAGGCACGGATCCGGTTTGTAAAGACTACGTCGCCCTTGGGAGTATTTTCAAAAGTTCTTTCTAGGCCCCGGTCGGCCCCGAGAGCGGTTTCTGGACTGGTCCGAGGGTCTCTGATTTGGCCTACGGTTGTTGCGACCCCCGCGCCTGGTCGAATCCCCCCTAGCCTGGAAGGGTCTTTGTGGCGGCTGCGGGCAAAACAGGCGTCTCTGAGTGGCTGGGGTGTGTAGGCCTAAAGACTTAAGCATGGCCCATGAGTCTTTGAAGGTCTGCAGTCTGGCGTCCGTCTGGGACGAAAAAAGGTCCTGTATGGTCATTTGGACCTCGTAGGGCAGCCCCGATGCCTGGAGCCACGCACTGCGCCTCATCGTGACGCCTGATGCCATTGCCCTGGTCGCCGCATCCGCTGCATCCAGTGCCGATTGAAGGAGGGCTCTCGAGACGACCTTTCCCTCCTTCACCATTGCCAAGAGGTCTGCTGTAGCATCCTGAGACACCACGGCTGAAAATTTTTCCAGGGCCGACCAGGAGTTAAAAGTATAACGACTAAGGATAGCTTGCTGGTTTGCTATCCTTAGCTGCAGGCCTCCGGTAGAGTAGATCTTCCGTCCGAAGAGATCTAACTTTTTCGTGTCCCTCGACTTAGGGGACGGCCCCTGGTGTCCTTGGCGCTCCCTCTCGTTGGCTGCCGCCAAGACCAACGAGCCCGGCGGCGGGTGAGTGTAAAAATGTTCGTGCCCCTCCGCGGGGATGAAATACTTTCGCTCCACTCTTTTGGCAGTGGGCGGGATCAAGGCCGGGGTCTGCCACAAGGTCCTTGTGGTATTCCTTATACTTTTTAATCAGAGGCAGGGCCACTCTGGAGGGGCCCTCCGGTGCCAGGATGTCCACCATAGGGTCCACCTCTTCCGCTTGTATCCCCATGTTCTTGGCCACCCTCCTGAGGAGCTCCTGGTGAGCCCTGCTATCGTCCGGGGGCGATACTGGGGTGGTGCCTGCCACCGCCTCGTCTGGGGGGGAGGAGGAGGATTCCCTTCTGGTGTCCTCTGGTGACCGGCGCTCGGCTATGGACTCCTGTGCCTCCTCTGTCATATGGCTCTCTGTTCTCACCAATTCCGCATCAGAGTCCCCCCTGAGATCTGGAGGGGCGCTTGCCGTTTGCGATGGCAAGGCCTGAGGGTCCCTAGAACGAGAGCGACCTGACCACGAGCCCTGTGACTGGTGGTAGGCCCATGGGGTCCAGAAAGGCCACTGAGGGGGCATCTGCCATTGGGGCCACTGCTGTGAGGAGCATCTCTGCCGTTTACCAGTGCCCGATTCCTCCTCAGACTCTGAGGAGAAGCGGCTTCGGGGGGACCACGGAGGAGCGGAGCCTGTCGGTGCCGGGGAACGGTGCCGCGTCTTGTCCGGCGCTGGGCGTTTCATGCTCGTCCCCGAAGGCTCCCGGTGCCGTGGGGACCGGTACCGAGGAGCTCCCGCCGCTGCCATGAGCATCGGCGGTACCGGGGACCGGTGCGGAGAGGACCCTGGACGAGGTGGGCCCCGGCCTTTGGGAGACCTCGGTCCTTGCTTCACCGGCGCCGGTGCTGGAGTTGGGGAGCGGTGCCGAGCCGGGGAGTGGTGCCGGGCCAGAGAGCGATGCCGGGCCGGAGAGCGGTGCCGCGGTGGGGGAATCAAGGGTGTTGGTTTTCCCCTTGAGGAGATAGAGGATCTTGGCGAGGGTTCCGGTGCCGGCTTCGAGCTGGAGGGCGGCGTCGGTGCCGTGTGCTCTATCAGCTCCCTTGTCGCCTCAAATGTCTCTGGGGTGGAGGGAAGCTGGAGGTCCTCCTCCAGGATGTCTCGCATAGGGGAGGGCTCAGATACCGGACTTGACGGCCCCTGCTCCGGGGCCGGAGTCGACGGTACCACTGAACGCGGTGCCTGGGCCGAGTGCCCCACCTCGGGCCGCACTTTAGACCCTGCCTTGGCTGGCTTGCTCAAAGGCGAAGGTTCCCCTTCCCCTTTCCTCCTCTTTGCCGGTACCGGGGAGCGCAATCGGTGCCGGCGGTGCCCGCAACTGGGACCTGCGGTACCGCGGTGTGGCGGTGCCAGGGCTCTTTATCAGAGTCCTTACTCCTCGCCACCACGGGGGTGCCGTGCGACGATTCGGCCCTACCGGCACTGGAGTCCCCGGCTTCCATCGGGCGGAGTGCTTCCTCCATCATGAGGAGCTTCAGTCTCTGCTCCCTTTCTTTCTGAGTCCGGGAATTGAAGCTTTTGCAGATCCTACACTTGTCTCTTAAATGGGACTCCCCTAAGCACCTCAAACACGAGGAGTGCGGGTCGTCCTTGGGCATAAATTTGCTGCAAGAAAAGCAGGCCTTGAAGCCAGGCATGCCCCGGTACAGGGCCCTAGGCCCGGATGACTTCGACTTCCTGCTCTTGATATAACTTTTCTAGCTAACTAACTAAGGAACTATATACACTGACTGACTAAGGGGAGAGCTACAGGAGCTAGTAAGCTGTTCCAGCGACCGTCAGGGCGGTAAGAAGGAACTGGAGGGAAGCAGGGACGGCTGGGCTATATATGTGGGGCTGGTGAGCACCAGGGTGGCCGGAGCCGACCCTGCGGATGGACAAGGGGAAAACTTTCCGGCGATCTGTGCACGTGGCGCGCACACACCTGAGTTGGAATTGACATGAGCTCTTATCCTATATGTAAACCAGCCACTAGGGGAGGATGAAAAACATCCTTTGTCAGTGTATTATAGATACAACAATTTTTTTTCCATGCAATTTGCTGTTGCTGTTAGATGCATCTGTCAAAGACCCTAGCAGTGTGGAACTCAGCAAGTGTAATATGCTAAAATATTGAATGCTGAAGCTTTATACAGAGACAAGGAATAGCAAAGTAACACTTCATCCTGCCTCATCCTCTTTCATGCTTTAATGAGATATTTATTAGTTCTTCAAAATTTGTTTTGCAAAACTCATTACTGTGCAGTGTGCACTATTAACTCTAACTCTCAAAGTTTCTTACAAGAAACAAGTTAAAAAATCTCTCTCTCAATAAAAACAAAAATCAGAAGTCCTTGCTCATTATGTTATAACTACAGAGTTACTTGCCTGAAGTTCTGAAATCAAGGAGAATTGTGAGTAAAAAAGGACTGTAGGACTACAATACTCCAAAGAGAAAAAAATAACCTTTCAAATCTTATAAATAAAATGGACCAGATCCTCAGATCGTGGAAAATGGAGTTAGTGGCGTTACATGAAGGGAGATTCTTACCCAATGTTTTGCTTTTACACTATAATTATTCCAAGAAGCATTATTCCAAGTGTTTAGTTTAATTTCCCTGGTCATTGAGGAAGGGAGTATAGTTTAATGAGATCTGGATTCTATTCAGGTTTCTCTCTCACACTGTCTCACTATGTGGTCTTGAGCAAGCTATTTACCCTCTTGATAGTGCTTTAATTTCTCTGTGTCTAAAAATGGGGATAACAGTTGCTTACTGAAAAGGAACCATTTGAGGTTTAATTAATGTTTGTGAAGTGTTCTGAATTCATCATTCAAATTAACAACAGACAACTGCACAGTTAAAGGTCAGTAACTGCACAACATCCTTATGAATTGTTACTATTTCAGTATAATTTTTAGATTTACACTAGATGTATGAAAATGTAACCAAAAAAAAAAAAAAGAGCATAATCTAAATAAGCTTGATATTGTGTTTTGGCCTGCAAGTCTTGAGTTAGAATTCTCTGAAAAGGAGATACAAGGCTGGTCTTTACAAACCCTCATATCTGAGAGCATTGTCTGGAGGATGTTCTCAGGTAAATTATACCTGGCTATCCACAGCCGTAGGTCACTGTTTGGTAGCTGGGATGCTCCAGTCATTCCCTCTTTCCTCAGCCACTCCCAATAAAATAGGGGAGAAGAGCAAAGGACTCGTAGGGTCACTACACTGTGCCAGCCCAGGATTTCCCACAAACAAGTAGAAGAGTCAGCTAAAATGGCTTTCTGGCTGCTTTATGCTAGCTGAGTAGCACAAAAGCAACCACAGATTAAGCAAAGATATTGGCCAGAAACATATGAAAAGCAATCATCCAGCACCCAATCCTTACTGGCAATGGTTTGGCAACTCCTATTCTAACTGTTCCTACTGGTGCTCCTTTCAGTGCTTGTACAGCTTCCTCCAGACTGCCATTTTCCAAGTTGATATCATTGACAAACATGAGTCGATCTCCAGGAAGAAGTCTGCCATCTTGTTCAGCAACACCACCAGGAACTAATGAACGGATTACAATTACTGTATTTGTTGGGTCCACTGGGTCCTATTTGAAGACAAAGTGAGGAAATTATTCACACATTTATTTTAAATTAATAAAAAGTGATATAACTTCAATGGGCCAGTTCCTGAGATCAACACATTTAGCAACTTCAACTCAGATACCATAGCAGCTTTCCATGCCACGACTTTACGAACTGTATCAGGAAAGATGAACAACTTGCAATGCCCAACTAGCAACTAAAAATATGGAAACAAGCAACTCTTGAGAGTTAATATGAAGAAAGGATAAAATCCCTGACATCTCATGGGAATTAATATGACAACGTAAGGAAAGGATTCATGAGAGACTCATTAACAATACAGTACAATAATGTCTTACAGGGTGTAATGCAAATAGTATCTCTCTGGAGATATTTACTTGAGTAGGGAGTGACCTCACAAATTCATCCAAGAGCATTTAGTGTTATCAAAGATGGGACTGCATTTTATAATTAAGAAAAAATATACCTGTGTATTACACTTAATATCCTCTCCCCTTGCAAGGAATCTGCTTACAGTTAACCCAGGAGGAATTCATGTATTATGAACAAAATCACTCATGTTCATGTAACCTTAACTATAGTCAAAATTAAGAATTAATTGAAAGTTTTCTAGAAATAAAACAAAACAAAATCACATTCCAACAGTATAAAATATACTATAATTATAGCTCATTCATATTCCCAAGAGAAAAGTACAAATATTGTGAATTACTTTCTCATATGATATGAGATCACAGTGAATCAATTTCATGACATCTCAAAGAGCTGACAGAGACAAATATGAAATACATTCATAGCAAATATTAGGAAGTTCAAAAGAACTGTACATTTCTCAGCTAATCATCAGAATTTGCTGCCATTTAGATAATGTTACCCTATTATATTCCTTAATCCCTCCTATCTGTTGCAGCTGTCCCCCTGCTGCATTTATTTTTCCCGTTGTTTTGTGTGGCCACCCCTCCTGGGCTACTAAGCTAACTGAAGCCATTGCCCCTGCTCATAGGGATGGCTTTTACAAACTAATTGAGGCTATTGCCCAGCCCAAGGAGGTGGCCTTTAGCTCCTTGGCTTAGACCCTGGCTCGGTGTAGGGTGGGCAATGCCCAGGAGTCCAAGACTTAAATGGCCTGTTGAGCTTAAGGGCATGAGTCATACCTGTGGCTCAGAAATTTGCCCAGATATGTCCTGTGCTTACCTGCAGTTTTCCCTGCCCTCTCTCCTCTCCTGTAGCAGAGGGAGCCAATCAGAGTTACTGGCAGGAAATTGCCTGAGTTTGCCTTTAAAACCAGACATTTTTGAGTCAGACATCAGAAAGGTTCCTGCTTTGCCACCTGGTCTGATCAGCTAG
>ML685908.1:4580847-4638672 GCA_007922175.1 Pelusios castaneus | reverse complement strand
TTGTGCAATTTTACTGCCATTTGTATCTCATTCATATTCGTAAAACCCCATTGGTTACCATTGCCTTTACTGTACCTCTACACCTATACCACTGTGACATATTGCTTGTTTTTGTAGAATCGCTAGCCACCAATTGTGACTCGCTGTGACACCTCTTCATTTTCACACTGCTTAATAAGAGAAACCCCCTCCCCAATTGCCTACTATGACAAACCCCATACACCCCATTGTTAAATTTTACTGTTTTACATTTTTCAATAAAGATTGATTTGTACCCCACTGGTGCGGTAATTGCCCCCCAAGATCCTCTACCTGCAGGCAGGGACACCTCCCTATGTATTTTCAAAAGCTCTAGTCTCCCTTCTCATAGCCTACCCATAAGAAATGAACTGTGAACATAATTTGCAACTGCAGTTGAACTCTGAATGCAAACCTGAACACATATGCCTCTTACTATTTAACTACAGGTACAAATCATGTGGCTAGATTCCTAAACCCAATGAGTTGCATGCACAACACATTGCACTCAAAGGCTACGTCTACACTCAGAAAGTTAAGTCGACTTTATTAAGTCGACATTAAGTCGACTTAGAGAGTCTACACAAGACTCTTAAGTCAACTGGATAGGTCGAGGGAGAGCCCCAGACCAGGGGAGCCGTGGCTCCCTGCCAGAAGGGAGAGGTGGCTTCCCCAGGGACAGCCAGCTGCGCACGGTGAGTTGGCTTCCCAGTCTCGGGGAGAGTCAGCCCTGCATGGCTGGCTCTCCCTGGGATAAGCCGCGATTTCCTGAGGAGAAGGGAGCCGCCGGAGCTCCAGCAAGGAGGGAATCCCTCGCTGGGGCTCCAGCGGCGAGGAATTCCCCCACCGCCCTGCCTGAGGCTCCAGTTGTCACGCCCCAGCAAGGGCAGCAGGGGAATCCTTCACCGCCGGAGTCCCTATAGGGTATTCCCTCCCACTGGAGCCCCGGCTGCTCCCTTCTCCCCGGGACTGCAACTTCCTGGCAAAAAAGAAGCCACGGCTCCTCCTGCCAGGAAGCCGTGGGTCCCAGGGAGAAGGGAGCAGGGCTCTTCCAAGGAGAAGGGAGCCATGCAGGGCTCCCCCCCCCCCCCACCTACCCCACCTTAGGTCAAATTATTGAATAAGTCGACTTAGGGCATCCACACCGCCTTAAGTCGACTTAATAAAAGCCCAGTGTGGACAGGGAGTGAGTTAGGTCGACTTAAGCCTCCTTGTAACTTGTAAGTGTAGACGCATCCAAAGAATGGGAAGCAACACCTTTTGAAAACCTAAACCTCTGTTATTTATCTGGGATAGAGTGATACAGCTTGTGCTCTTATTATATTAACAGACTGAATAACACAGTAAATGAGATTTCTGGGTAAGACCTAGGAAGAGTATGAACATTTTCAGTTATCTAGTTACTCTAACTTATTGAAAAATATTGTCTGGTTTTCATTCATTTTACAATGAAAAGACATATTATAAAGGTGGACAGGGTCTATGTTCAGTACAAAATATTTTACCTCCTTCTGTTGAAATTAGGAATATAGATGTTACCTGATAGTCTAATATGCTAAAGCCAAGTCCCATGCTCCCTTTCTCCAGCTCAACATGTTGTATTTCTGTTTCCCACATTGCCAGAGCAGATCCTTGCACTTCATCAGTATTCTGACCCACATCATCCATTTCCAAGCCAATTCCCTCTGTTTCTGAGGAGCCAATGAATTCACCAAGGTCTACATGAGACTGGAAAGACAAAGAAAATCCACCAACCCCATATTAACGTGGCATATAAAAAAAAATTCATGAATTACTAGTACCAAACTGCTGCATGCTAAAATAGAGATAAAAGTTCAAGGACTATATAGCTGATGTTGCTGAGTAACAGAGAGTGAAACAAACAAAAACATATAATAAATCTAATATAGGACTAAACTTCATTGCTCAAGTGTTATATCTTATAAAGATATGAAGTTGTAGCTTAGTCATAAAAGATGAAAGCACACATAAGAAATTGTGCTCTGAAGTACGAGTATCATGCACTCAAGTGGTTTCTTGCATGCAAAATTAATCAATCATTCTATGAGTATCAGTTTTCTATCATCACATTAATCATCACAGCATCTGAGAAAAGCGCATAGTTTACATCTGAAGCTATAGACTGTTCTAACTGGATTTAATAGGAGTGATAGAAGAGCAGAAAAACAACAACATTAATTCCTTTAGTGGTATGCAGACGCTTAGCAGTGAGGAGACAAATTCGGCTCCATCTGCCATAGAAGCACAGAATTCAAAATTCATGGTGGAATTCCCTCTGCAAAATCCACCAAACAACTCCAATATTCTTAACTGCTTTCATACAGAAATGCTAAGTGGGTAAAGTTTGCAAACAGTCTCTGAGGTAATGAATTATACCTTAACCTGCAGACCACCACAACACCAGGGCTCGAGAAAACCCGAGCGACCGCGGTTTGTAGCCTGGCTCCTAGCTCCACTACAGAAATGCAGAGGAGAGGTGTCCTCTGGCAACCAAAAATAAAACTGCTGGTGCCAGCTGGCTGCCAATTTTGTCAAGCCCTGTACTACACATACAAAAAGAGATGCCACAGTTATGCATTAGAAAAACTATATTACATGAAATTTGTATTATGTGAGGCATCATATTATGGAGTCTACAGAGCTGTGTATGTGGATGTAGAAAATAGTTTGCAGAGGTATAAGAGCTTTCAATATGGTTTCCAAACATTAGAGATTCCTCATTATTTACATGACTATTTCTTATCTTTGTAAAAAAACCCACATAACTGCAGCTTGTAAAAACATGTGTACAGACTATATAATTGTTCTCTCATCTCCCTTTACCAGAGGGTTCTGTTTCACAATTTGCAATAATTAACAACTTTCTACTGCTACTCAGAATACATGCAAGTAACTGAGCTCCTTACATAATCATAACAAGATCCATATAGGAATATGGGTATAATTATTCCAGATATTGCTTGAATTAATTTGCAGTGTGACCTAGTATTCTGAGCAGTGGACTAGGACTTGGAATACTTCTATTCAGGGCTCTGCCAATGGCTCACTGAGAGAACATGAGAAAATTAATTTACTTCCCTGTGCCTCAGTGTCACATCAGTAAAATGGGGATACTGTCCACTTTCATAAAGTGCTTTTAGATCTCCTGTTGAAAAATCCTGCTAGATATTATTCATAATGATGAGAAGGACACTCTTCCATGTTTAGAAGCCTGTGTGCACACTACTTTGAGTTTTTGAACAATAGTCATATTGTAACATATCTATGTCCACTTATGTTCTATTTGCATATCATGTAGACTCAAACAACCAATATCTGCATCACCCTCAATAGATGTAGGTCCTACACAACATATGGTTTAGTTTTGCTGTGTTTTATCCCAATTTCCATATGCCTCTATGTCCTTAACTATTTTCTCTTGTTCCAAGACCTTGCATGCAACTGAGATTTAACAGGTCTGTAGTTACCTGGATCACTTTTTTCTCCCTTTTCTTAAAAACAGGTACTCTTATTATCAATTCTCCAATCATTGGGTACAACACCGAGTTTATAGTTTTATTAAAAATTTGTTTATCGAGTTTCTCAGGCTTTGACCCTGGAATTTTCCTCCACTGGGGTCAGATGGAGATTACGTCCATTTCTCTTAGCACATGATGCAAGGCAATCTCTTCTTTTTTGCTTGAGTTAGAATTGGTGAGTTAGTCTATGGTTTAAGGAAAAGTTTGTCCCTTTCCATCAGTAATTTTGCTTTAAATCAAAGTTGTAAAATCTATGATAGCCTTTCAAATCTTGTAAATGAATCCTGTGTGTTTATAACAAGGTACATTTTGTAAGAAAAATAAAATAAACGAGGTGGTGTTTTTTAAAATTAATAGAAGTACCTTTTCAGTGAGCTGAACCTCCGAGATGGTCAAATTGTCCAATTCTGAGTGACTGATGGGTAGAGCAATGGGACGGCAGCAGACCATTGTCACCTTAATAGGCAGTTCTTTTAAAATATTTACCACATCCTTGTGATTTTCCCCAAGCAATGGTATTTCATTCACCTGAGGGAAAAAAAAAGTCATATAAATACAAAACATATTCTCAGTAGAAACACAAGGAATAAAAATGAGAATAATCTTGTTTGCTTGGAAAAAATGCCTTTGTGATAAGGTCAGACAGGACTAATCTGCTCATCTTGCATAACATAGGCCACAGAACTCTACTGAAGTAATTCCTGTTCAGCTACAAAATATCTTTTGGAAATGCATTTTATAATTACCAGTGTTTGAGAACTCATCACAGACCTTGGTAAATTATTCCAGTGGTTTGTGAAACTAGTCCTATTTAAAGCAAGCAAGCCCGTATGGAGTGGAGCTAGGAATGGGTAGATGCAGAGAGAGACACGTGATCACTTGTACCAAAGCTATTACTAATTTATAGTTGTGTAAATCAATCAATTCTTCTTTTTCTGTCAAGATCAAGGACATTTTAGCATTAGCAGGGTAAGACCTCCAGCGTACCTCATCACACAGCTTTTCTTCTAACATATTATAGATAGGTGTTTAAGGAGCCAGTCATCCTGTTCCCTAATATAATTTTGTAGTCTGTAGGAAGACCAAATAGGATCCATCCTGTGCTTTCTCTCTTTAGAATGCTGATCCAAAAGAATTCAACATCTTTTTCCCCCTCAGATTTGCCAGCGACTTAGAAACAGATAATGCCATTTTTGACACAGAGTGCCACCTCGCCCCCCTCCCGCCCCCCGCCCTTTTGCTTATTTAATTCTCCCTAACTAGACTGTAAAGATTAATTTTAATTTCTTCCAAAATAGATTATAAAGATTGATTTTTATATTTTAGTCAAGCAAATCATCCCACCAGATTTCAGTAATACCATCTAAGTAGAATTGATAGATAAGCAATTCTGAATCCTCTTGTTTGTTACCCAAGCTCCCAGTGCATAGCCAATTAATTTTTTTTTCTCTTCACCACTTTTGGGTTTTTTTATTTGTTGGCAAAGATTAATATTGGGCCATTCCCGCTCCTACTTAAGTCCAGTGAGCTGGATCAGTTCTAAAATAAGTTTTAAACTGAATAATCAAAAAAAGTGGGTAATGAGCCTGATGATCTCATAAAAACCCATGTATTTACTTTATAAACTATCACAAGTTTGGGGTTGAATAGGACTCTTCTTTGGAGAGTGCCCCCAAAATGGAAAACCAAAGATATGGCAGATCAAGACTGAACAAATGACGCAGAACTAGTAGGAAGAGTCGCAATTAAAGCTTATTGTTGCCTCCATTAAAACCAAACTTACATCATTTTTTATAAATATGTTTTGACTAAATCCTGAATTTCTGTGCACTTCTTGGACCGTCACATACTGTATCTTTGAAAATTCAACTGGTGGTAGCTTTTTTTTTTTTTTTGTATTTTATCTTATTTCAAGAATTGTGTGTTACAATTGATGGCCACATTCAAAAAAGACATGAGATGTGAGAAACAGGCCATATTCTCAGAACCTTACTATACAAGAAAGCAAAGATAAAGTGGAAATTCTCCCTTACCTCCAGCAGCTCATCTCCACTGAACAGCTTGCCACATCGTCCAACTGGCCCTTCTGGTAGAACAGATCGGATGAAATGATGTCCCACTGTAGCTTCCAAGCTTATCCCTAGCCCACTGCTTTCACTAAATTTGTTAACTTCAGCCACCTACAAAGATTGAGAAACAGTTATATGTAGCACACTAAAAGACATTTTTATTTTTCTGACAGTCACAAAGAAATGGTAGTTTTAGAAGGGAAATATTAGACTTATCAGTCATATAAAACTTTTAAACTATGAAGTTCACTAATTTGAAGAATCTTTGCACCCAAGTTCTATAACAACACAAGATGGAATCGTAATAGAAGCTGAAAGGGAGCAGCCAACTGTAACTTCCCATTCTCCTTAGAGGACTACACCTGCTAGTAGCAAAGATCACCCTATAGATGAAAAGTATCCAGGTGGAACGCCATACAAATGGAATGAAGACTAAAAATCAAAGGGCTCAATCCAGCAGAAATTATGCAGCTATAAAGTCTAATAACCGCAACAGTTAAAAAGAAAACATCTTTTATACTTGCAGTACTATAACAGCTGTGTTGGTCCCAGGATATGAGAGCAAGAAGACAGGTGAGGTAATATTTTTTACTGGACCAATTAATATTGGTGAAGAAACAAGCGTTCAAGTTCCACAGAACTCTCCCCAGTCTTGAATGCCTTCGTGGAGCTCAAAAGAGGTCCAATAAAAGGCATTACACCTCATCCACCTTGTGTATCTCACATCTTCCGCACAACAGACATGGATTCACAATCAGGCATTCGACAGACACTTCCCTAGTGGAGCTCTCAAGTACATTGAGAGCTGTACATTTTGATGTATAGGCTGTACATTTTGATGCTACACACTGGCTATAAGAGTTGGCTCTTGCCACCTAAATTCAGTACAAACTATTAGCACAATTGTATATCCAGACTGCACAACTGCTTGTACAAATGGACAGTTATTTAAATACCTGGCCATTCTCACACACAGATACCCCTTTAGCCTGTACAAAAGCAGTCACTGAACATGAAAGTTACACCTGCAATAGTGCATACATTTTAGAATGTATACTTGTGGGCATGCAATTTGAGGGAGGTGAGGGGGAAGAAATCAAGTCTTTCATTCTGAGTTTTTTCCATTGTTGTTTATTACAAAGGTGCCATGCAGTAGCTTGATCATTGTATCAATCAAAACAATTAATTCATAGCATGGATGGATGAGCCCACAGAGACCTGAATGAATAATTGATTTTTCAGTTCAGTGGCTGAGCAAAAATCTGAAACAAATGTGGTTCATTTTGAACCAAAACTGAATATTTTCATACCAACATGAAAACCTTTTGGTTTCCTTTCATACCAACATGAAAACATCTGGAAGGCTGATTTGAATTGATATTTTCAAAATCAAATGACATTTCATTTCCAAAACGCTGTTTTGAAATCAAGTGTCAAAATAGTTTGTTTAAAAATGTCAAAACATTGACAATTCTGATTTTTACAAAAATTTTGGCCAGAATTATACACTAAATGTCTGACTAATTTAAGAATCCAAAATTATCATTTTTCATCAAATAATAACATTTGTCCAGAAGTCTGTGCTTACATTTTTGCTTGTCTGGCTTACTGCATAACAATATATTTAGGAGAAAAAATTTACATCTTTACATTCAGCAAAAAAGAAAACAAAAACACTCATTTTGTGAGTCAGTAGTTTAAGATGCATACATACGAAAATACAAAACTAAAATGCAGTAAACGTTATTGCAGTAGCAAGAACATCTAATAGTAAATATTAAATTATACCTACCACTATCTCATAATTTGTACCCATAATCCTCTGCCATTTATTCTGCAATGCTGCTTCTCCTGTGGAAGTTAGCTGGTAGCCTAGAAGTTGTATTGAGATTACAGGAATGAAAACCTGATAATCTTATCTTATTCCTAGAGTGAATAAAGTACATGGATTGTGCAAGACTTGCACAGCATTCCATAATACTGAAAAAAATCTATCATACATTATTTAAAAGTGCAATGTGCTTTTTCTCCCTGGGTTTAGATTTAGCACACAGGAACATGAACAATTTTAACATGGAAAAAGGGCTGGAAATATATTTTGCTTCATTACAGCTTCACAGTTGCACCTGTACCACATATACATTTTATCTATATAGCATATTGTCAAACTATTTTTAAAAAAACTATTTATACTATTTGTTTATATCATTGCCCTTAGTAATATATTTCAAATACTACACATTTCCAGAATGAAGACCTCATACTAAAATTCCTTTCAATAAACATTCTTTTAGCTTACTTTTGTGTCTCCGTTTTTATATTTAATACTAATCCAAATAGCCTTTAACACTTAACCCATGTATTACATTCAGCACTGTGTATCCTGAAGGAGCTTCTTTCAACTCCTCTCTTTAAAGAACACAGACCTCATGTGTCTTGACTTTCATGAATAAATGAACACTTGGGAGCTCTCTGATTACTTTCTATTGCACCACCCCATTCCTATTAATGGAGAAATTGCAAGTACCATCCATCCTTTTGTAACACACATTGCTTTTTTTTTTTTTTTTTCCTTTTTTTTTTTTAAACTGTGTGGCAAAGACTGTACCAGTAAATGCTGTTTTTACCCACTACTATATGAACTTACACTTTCAGTTTAATAAAAGTCATATGATATCAAAATTATACTATTGCATGTTGATGTAAAATGAAACCTGATAGCAGCCAGATATGGTATAAACTTTTAAATATATGCTTCTCCTAAAATGCATGAAATCCAGACAAAAAGCTAGAAGTAAAGGTGAGAAAGAGACAGAATGATGACATCTGGGGCTATGTATTCAAAAGTGGCCTCAAACCAACTTCAAAATTTGGAGGGACAGGACATTGGTACAATCCAAATATCTAATTCTCACACACTGCATGTGTGCCAGTTCAGTGTTTAAGTATCTAAGGCTGTGACACTGCAAACTACTGCTCATAAGCATCCATGTGCTCATGTGGAGCAGCTTATGTGATAAGAGTCCAAGTACCCAATTTGCACACATGAAACAGCTTTCATGCCCTCCGAATTGGGAGCACAAATTTACAGATTGCTTTTGAAGCTGTCATGCCTAGAGGGCAGTGGTAGAACACAAAAATGGTTAAGAGGGCAGAGGAGGAAGGTGTTAGGACGTGCTAGACAAGTCAGTAAACTCCAGTCACGCGTACTAAAGTTTATATCCAACTGGAAGATTACAAAGAAATAGTAGGTTTATTGTTATTTTTTTCCTCATTTGAATTGATTCAATTCTAGGAAGGGAAACAAAAGCGGTTATACAAAAGACCCAACAGACAGAGACATGGAGAACTGGATTCTCATGACGAGATTGACACTAACCAATGAGAGTCTAGCAGGACTCAAAAGTATCTATGTCAAAGCTATAAAGACTGAATTGTTAGTGTAATACTAAAAACAAATCAGGAACAAATTTTCCAAACATGGGTTTCTAGTGACAGGTTTATGCCAAAATCTCAGCTTTAGTTGCCTAAGGAAGCTAGGTTATCAACCATCATCATCTTTCAATGGGAATTGGCTCTCTAATTCCCTTAGGATGCTTTAAACATCCCAGCTCTAGTTTATTTTTAGGCACCTAAATAAAAATAAGGCCATTTATTTAGAGGTCCACTGGTTCTCAAGTTTGAAAATATTTTCCCAAGATCAAAAGATTCAGTTGGGAATGAAGCATCTGAGTAGAACCTCTTTTTAAAAAAAAAAAAAAAAAAAAAAAAAAATTAAAGAAAGATTTGATCATCTATATATAGAATGATGGGAAGCAGCTGATAGAACTCAGAAAAGCAGTAAATTAAATTAAAGAACTAGCTGGGGTGGCATTTTTCAGCTGCTCTCCAAGTATGGAGCATACAGAATATTTGCATGCCAATCGAGAATTGTAGGAGCAGTATATCCCTTTCATAACACATCAGTGAGACACGATAGCTCAAGAGATAGGGTGAATGGAAGTTAGAAAATAAGAATTTTAGGAAAGAGAAGAGGAAAGTCAGAATGTTCCAATAGGCAAGAACTAGTTTAATTTCAAACACTACCAGAGAATACAGAAAAAGGCAGTCTTATAGATACAACACAGGGAAGTTTATCATGAGAATTATGAGTCCTGGGATAACTGTTGTATGGTCACACAGAAGTGGAATGATACATGTCTAGCTAGATAATAGAGAATTTAATGAGTAAAACCAACCAGAATCAGATTACTAAACTAAAATGAAAGAAGAATGTTTGGCAAAACAGACTGCCTCACATGTTGCCTTAAACAAGGAGACATAAGTCTTGGCCTTAAGTATATACAATTACACTCAATGACAATACTTGCTTTATTGCAACCAAAATTTGGAAACACTCTTCTGGCTTTGGTTATTTCCACTGTCCACCTGTATAATCTCAGACATGCACTGTGGTTGACTGTGGGGAACCTGTACAGAACCATTGCTTGTTATGCAAGCACATACCAGTGCATTTTCACAGAAAAAAAAAATGCTTTTGAACGTTATTAAATAAGAACCTGATTCGTGTTGTTTATTGTCTTCTCCAATGTGTACCACACCAGCACTGCACGGCAGTGGTGGAGATCCCTGCTCTCTTTCACATTGTTCTGGAAAAGAAGAAGAAGATGCTCAGCCACTCTATGCATTTTAATGTTCATCAAGATTTTTACCACCCTGTGGGGTGCTGAGTGCCTACGCTACCACTTGACCTGAGAGGCCCTCATTACCTTGTAGGATCTGGCTCTACAGTGTTGAAGGAATGGTTGCAGGAAGTGGCACATTTTAAAAAAGGCTTTATTTTCTTTATGATGAGTTTTTTCAATTTAAAAAAAAAAAAAAAAAGGAAGAACGTCCATAAGTTGCAAATCCATTATTATTTATTTATTTGGAGGTATGAGGACATGACTGCCAGACACTTAGCAAATGCAGTTCTCATTAACATGCATCTAACAACTCACTTTTTTCTTCAAGGTGCTGACACTGACCTACAAAAATCACCTATCCTTTGGCCCTTACTAATTCATAGATTGCTTCTCCCTTTATGTGCAACTAAGGCAACTGAGGTTAGCTGAGCTGCAGTCACTAGTTTTGGAAATCTCTGGGCAGGAAGCACATTATCGTCAAAGCCCCTGGCTTCTTCCTAGTTTCAGCTAAGCCTACGAACACTCAACTCTAAACCACAGTGTAAAGGACTTCTATTTTATTAAGGTTTTGCATGAAGGGGACGATCATGGTTTAACTTCTGAGTTGGGATCTATTTTTCTTCACGTTAATCAATGAATTAAATGAGTTTTAAGAATTCTTTATTTGCATCCAGAGCCAAAGTGAAAGGGGCACTGTATCACCTAAAATAGGGGTCTCAAACACACGGCCTGCGGCGTTACCTCCTGCGACCCACGACAAGACCTGGAATTCAGGGGATCCCAACCCCTGGCTCGCGGGCCACTTTTTTTCAAGCTGGCCCGAACCCCTGCTGGCTGCAAGCCAGCAGCCAGGCTGCAGCTGCCTGCCTCCCACCCAGGGTCCTGGTACCAACAGAGCTGAGCTCGGCGCTGTCAGCAGTGCTTAATCAGGGGCACAATTTTGCACTCATGGCTTCACATGATGCAAAGAGGATACGTCCATCAATAGCTATTAGCCAGGGTAGACAGGGATTGCTCTCTCAGAGACTGGGAATGACGAACAGGATGGATCACTTGAGGATTACCTGTTCTATTAATTCTCTCTTAAGCACCTGGCACTAGCCACTATGGGAAGATAGGGTACTGAGCTGTATGACCTACTGGCCTGACCCAGTATGGCCCATTCTTATGTTCTTAAGGACTTGAAAAAACAAAGCTTTACTGCAAATTAGTGGAGATTAATACACCAATTGAAAAAATCTGCTTTAAAAATGTAATGAATAATGGCACTGATTCTCAAGACTAACTAAAACATAACAGATCAAATTCATCCCTGGAGAAGCAGCACTGAACTCAATGGAGTTACACTAAGAATGAAATTAGGCTCAACATTTCCAGTTCATACCCTGTGAGGCAAAATATTTCCAGCTATCTCAGAGCAAAGCCAGTTTTAATTACCTTTGGCTGTGCCATTATCCATAGTTTGGAAAATTAAGTCCTTTTCAACAGCTGCACTGAAGTCCTCATGAGGTTGAATGTGAGCTTCCTGCTTAAGCCCTCTTCTGATCAAAGTGAGTTGAACTGTTTGTCCTGTGTGCCGTAAAACCTCGACTGCTTGTTGGTTGGTAAAACCCTGAAGATTTGTTCCATCCACCTGAAAGATTAGACATCTTATTAACCAGCAAGTCAGTACATGGAGGAAAAATATTAAAAAGCCACACAAAAAACAAAACCCGTTTCCAACACAAAATAAAATGCTGAGGGCATAACTGTGGCCTTCTCTCTAAGCAGGGTTACATAGCAAAGCAATTAAAGTGCTAGTGGTCAGCAGTGTTTCTGTTCATATTAGGACACCAAAACTGCTAGCTCTGGGTGGAAAACTGGGTGCAAAAAAGACAAGTTCAGACATCCTTTGTGGTTATTGGATTAGGGAAGGAGATACGTAAAGAAGAAAGGAAGCATCTCAGTCTTCTAGAAATATTCCTATTTGTATGCAATATTTAAAAACTTCAAAACCTCTTCCTTGTTTATTAGCTATTCAAATCAGAACTTCACAGAAATTGGAAAAACTGTTTTACTCTAGGCCATCTACTCTAATTCTCCAACCAATCAAGGATTCCCTGTACATTACATTTAAAAAAAAAAACTAGTCCACAGTTTTTTAAACTGCTGAGCTATGGGGCTTCCGCCACTGCCAATGTGAAATTCTTGTATGGGCTAATAAACCCAAATTTAATTTAATTCCTGATATTCAGCCTTAATTTTCCTTTCCTCAATTTCACCACATAATTCTTAGTAATACTCACCTACTCCTCCTCCCCTCCACATCCCCAAGTCCCAAACCACGCTAAACTAATCTCCCTCTTTGCTATCTTTATATTTTTAAAACTTGTTAACAATATTATAACCCAGTGGTTCTCAACCTTTTTTCCATCATGACACAGCTGACAGATGATGTTCCCCTGCGTGACACACTACAATCTGCCAGTGGCAGTGGCGCTTGGGCTGGGAGCGCTTGGGAGGCTGCGGCACTCTGGAGGATGCAGCGCTCCAGGACCTGGGTGGGGGCAGAGTCAAGCCAGTGCAAACTGGTGCCCTGGTTCAATGAGGCCGGATTTATTTTTGTAGGGCAGGTGGTGCGCCCCCAGCTCAGGATCTCTGGATTGCAGCTCCTAAGTCACTTTACTCATCTGGCCTCGGCTGCTGCCTGTGTTGTGCGGCAGGAGCGGGCTGTTGAGGGCAGCAGAGAGTGGCGGGCAGCAGGAGCCCCAAGCTGGCTCCAAGCTGAGCCGCCAATTTTCTGTGACACACCTCCCAGCTCTTCACAACACACTTTTGTGTCCTAACACAGTGGTTCAGAAACACTGTTATAATCCTTCACTGTAGTAACTGTTTGTCTTATCTACAGGATAAACATGCTTCATACTCCATTATTTTAATCATGTGTGTATCTGTATGCTTCCCTTTACTTCGCATTTAGCTAAGAGGCCGATTCTGTCATTGCTAAGACAAAAACAACACCTGCATTTGCATTCTGTATCCCTCTCCATAGCAATCTAAAGACCATTCGGAGAAGTTGCAAAACAATTTCCAGTTCTTCACCCTTAATATAAGTCTTTGAAAAAGATTTTCTTTCATCTAAGAGCAGCTAAAAACTGTAGTAGCAGGCTTTATTAGGTCTGTTTGGAACTACTAAACATGTATTATGTAGAAATAAAGAATGCTTTAGTTCCAAGAGAAAACAAAGTGTCATTGATTTCTTACAAAACAATGAAATAAAAATTCCCCCACTTATTTATATGGCTAACGTGACCAGAAAGATAGCATGACAATATTCAATCAAAACCAAGGAGCTGTCATGTCACATCCAATCTTTATCTGTTTGAAGTACTGTAAAATGACACCAACATACCTAGCCCTGCACAAAACAAACAAAAAAACAAAAAAAAACAAAAAACCCCCCACCACATCAAACCTCTTTATACAGGTTCTCTCATGCAAATAACTTCATATACTCAGAGTTGGCTGTGTAAGTCTCACTCTTGTTTTTACTTACCGCTATAATTTGATCTCCAACATGGATTCTACCATCATGCTCAACAGCACTGCCTTTTGTAATGCTTTTCACAAAGATACCAGAAGGTTCTGGGATTTAAGAAAAAAAAGGGGGGGAAATAGTTAATTAATACCAAAATTGTCCAAACTATGTAACAATATTCCCTCCTCTCAAAAAAAAAATTGATATCAAAGTGAGGGAAGGAAAAAGCTGTAAAGTGTATATTTTAGTTATAATGCATCTATTTCCCACCCCCAACAAAATGGTGTTTGCTCAACCGTTGACTTCAATAGAACCAGGATTTCATCTTAAGTATTTACCAACCAAGACCCCCTATTTCCTTCCACAAAAGGAGGACTGGAGCTTTTACTGTAAGCAAATATTCCAACAATGAATGACAAAGCTGACTATAAAAATACCATGGAAACCTTGTTACAGTCTGACCTAACCCCAAAAATGCAAGGAAACTGAGCATGCATCTTGCATACATGTACTGGTTTGTTTATTGTAAATATGATAAAGCCACATGGTTCTTTTTCTATTACACTTTAAAATGTCTGACAACCAATAAATGTGTGCTTGGCTCTCCAAAGGCAAGAAAGGAAAAGCTGCCTATGTAAATTAGACAGCATTCTAACTAAAACTGTATATGAAAAGGCATTTCCATCCCACAGAAAATTTTGCATTTGCAAAAAAATACTTTGTTCCAAAGTGAAACAAAAAGTCAAATATGCAACATTTTCTATGGGAGGAACGTTTTCAAAAAAATCTGTTTCAGAAAAACCAAAACAGAGTTTTTCCAGAAGTTTCCAGTCATAGTTACATAGTGTTGGAGAGCCCAATGAGGCATGGAGCCAGAGACCCCAATGAGCTGCAGAGCCTGGGAGTTCAGGTTGCTGGCTGTCCAAGGTGGCAGGAGCTGGATATCTGGGAAGCCAGCAGAGTAGCCCATGGAGCTGGACAGCCAGCCTGCTGGTCTGGTTTCTGCCAAAAGATTCAATGGAATCGACACATTCCTGTGGAATGTTTCTATTCCCTCTAATCAGCATTTCCTAATGGAAAAAACTGTTCAATCAGAAAATTGTCAGTCAGCTCTAATTCTAATATAACTGTCTTGGCATTGCTCTAATTCATGCCACCCCACAATGCCTAAATAGACAGCACTGCACACAACAAAGGACTAAAATCCATGTGTTTCACACTTTCATGACTGAAAATTACCATCTCTACATTTATAGACTAAATTCAGAGAACAAATTAATTTCCTAAGTCATCATTTACTGCCCTTTGCAAAGGAGTGTTTAAAAAAGTGTTTTCTTTCTAAAAATGAGCCCTGTTTTTCCTCATAATTATTTAGGATCACTAGTTAAATGACAGCAGTCTCCAATTCCAAACACATCACATGCATTCATTCTCCTCTCACTCTGTCAGCTACTTGTGTTCACCAGTGGCGCCATTCTGTCTCCCTTACTCATCTTCTCCCCTCTTCCCAGAAAAAAAGGAAGCCAGGAAGGTAAATGGGATTAGAGAGAATAGGCTATGAGGGACAACTGGCAGTTAAGTAGTGATGGAGTGGTGAGCAGGAATACAGGGGTAGGAAAAAAGAGCAGGTCTTGTGGAGGCATAGGGACGTGATCACAGCCTTTACGGGACCTAAATATTAAACACAGATATATGGGGAGGAAAGAGGACTTGTCATGTTGTTTTCTGTGTGGGAGAGGACCACAGCTTTGCAGAAACCTTGGGATGGAGGACTGGAGGAAACTAAGTGCCGTGGCACTATAGCAGCATAGAGAACCCCTCCCAAGTGCTGCTGTTTCAACTCTTCAACCTACCAGGTGGCAATATAAAAAGGACCTTGCTAATTTCACATCAAAAATGCAGTTGTAAGTTGCAAGGGGTAGGCAAGGACTCAGCTAGCAATCTCCTGGCTTTTTAAAGGTGTATTGGTGTTCTGTGCAATCACAGCTGTTCTTTAACAAAGTTTTTTTTTAATTTTGGATGGAGGAATAAGTAAGGTTACCAGACATTCCCTTAGGCAGCAAGATTTCCTAATGTAACTACGTGCAATGGGATAATTCATTTAGCAACATTTCAGACATACACCCACACTGACTCATTTTTGTGAGTATGATCAGACCCACAGCATGTTCTACACTGGAAATTTCATTTGCCTTTTTAAAGGTCATAATAGGTGGTCAAATTCCAAAGGGACTAGTAAGATTTAGTCAAGGTATCTGCTTTACTGCTCAGAACCATCAAAAGGGATGAGGACAGTGATTTCTGTAATAAGCAAATGTTACATACTATGGAACTTCCATTTCTTTGTATTTTTCTCAAAATATACCAGGACAGAAAACACAGCAGCAGCTATTTGAGAATCATTTGGGGGCATTCTGAGACTGTATTTTAAAGTACTGTCGCTTTGCCTCATTCAGATGCATCGGTTCTCTCAAAAATGTAGTTCAAATTAGAACAATAAATATCATCTGTGAACATAAGGCTTTTTCAAAAAAAACTCAATGGGCCAGATTCTGTTAGTTGTAAGTGTAAATTTGAAATAACCCAACAAAATAATGAAGATTTACTGCATGCTGATGTAAATGAGAGCAGAATTATGTTCACTGATTTAAAAGTAACATCAGCTAAAACTGCTGCAATATTAATTAGTTCTCTCCAAAATTCCCTTTAAAATAAAAGTATTTTTTTAAAAAAACAGCCATATACATTAAAAATGGCTGCACCATTTTTTTTTTTTTCCCAAAAAGGCATGTGTCACAGTTCAGCTAGGAATGATCCTATCCTATCCTATCTGATATTCCATTCCTAAAACAATCCTTACAAAGTTTTTGTTTTGTTTTGAGGATGAAGCTTTTGCTCCCGTATGTACCAAAAAGTCTAAATCAAATCAGAAATACATAAAGGCTATTGTAAGCTGCAGAGAGATAAAAGCAAGTTTCAGGAATTTATTTTAACATTACCTGAGATTTTGTCTCCAATGTAACCAGCAATAGTGATTCCTAATCCTTGAAGGTTTTTAGTGAGCTCTACATCAAATTTCTCTCCATCTTCATCATCATCAACAGAACTCTCTCCCTAACAAGGAAATGTAAAGAAAAAGGTAGCTTTTTAAAAGAGGCTTCATTTTGTGAAATCAAACAGAGACAAATGTCAGTGACAAAAGGGCAACTTTTCTTCTGCTCCAATCCTGGTACTCAGACAGATATACTGCACACAGACAAAATTCCTCACCATAATGTTACTGTGATCCTGATAGTGGAACAGTAGACGTTTCTGCACAGTAATATACACAATATGTGCTTAGCTACAGTGATGCATGCACTTGTTTAGAGGCTCCTTCCATTTCAGCTTTGAACAGATCACTAGTGTGAAATTTAAAATAACCACAAAAAGTTCAAATCAATGACCAGCAACAATGGTTATTTTTTTCTTATATGTGCCAAGTTTATAACATAAGGGATTCTATTTCTAGAAAAACAATTATGTTTCCTGCTTTTAGCAAGGCTTTAAATTTTTATTTTAGAAGGTGGCAATTATACTTACAGCTATTTAAATGATGACAATCACCACTCACACCCTCTACATCTGCTGAACTTCTAAGACAGAAAATGCTTTTGGTAATTCATTTATCTATTTATTGCTAATAGAAGTGTTTTGATTAAATGTCCACGTCAACAATAAATGTCATTACAAAATTCATTTTGGAAAACTTAACTTTGAGGCATTAAGTAGATCATTTTCACAGAATTTGCCTTTTTTTCTGGCATTTAAAATAAACATTCAGGGGCCCGATTAATCTTTTGGGTAAATCAGCATAGCTCCAGTGAACTCAGAGCAATGCTAATTCACACCAGCTGAAGATCTGACCTATTTCTTTACCTGAATAACTCCATCTAAAAATACGGTCAAAGACAAACAAAGCATCTAATTCTTCTGCTCTAAATCAAACCTCCTTCACATTAACAGATTATTGAACTGCACATAAATTATAACAGACCTTGCTTAGAACCCAATAATTGTTTCCATTTCTGTAAACTGAGGAGTTTCCAAAAGTATTACTCCCTCCTGACAATCATGAATGAATTGGGGTGCCACTTCCATGGTATCATCCCTGTCTTTTTGATAATCTAGACGCCCTGCTGCTGCATCTTCACTGGGGTAAGGCCCATCCTGCATTTAAAAGTGAGAAGCGGCTACCTGCAGGAAAGCTGTATCAGTGCCATTCCCCAAAACACTGGTGGTAAATGCCAGACTTAAGTTATTGTGACTTACAGCATCAACTGTTTCTCTCCAGTCACACCCTATTAGTATGTAAATTCTGTCCAGACACAGGGCAGCGGCTCAAATACTGCACACACCTGCCAGGAGCTGTGTGTCAGGGACAAGGTGGTTAAAAAAGTGAGGAAGAAGGAGTTTAAAAAAAAGTGAAGTTTTGGAATTATTTCTTTCATAGTAATGGAAACACTAGATTATAGCATCTTCATGGCTACAACCTCTGATACCAGCAATCATGTCTTAACAGCCAGAACAAGATAAAACTAGATATTTTGATTCATGAAGTCAGAAGACTCAGCTGTTTTCTACAAGTACTGTTTTACAGTTAAATAAAATCTGCACAGTAGTTATGAACCCCTCTATTGATGTTTCCTGCAAAGAAATTTCTGTGAAATTCTCTCAGTTGAGAGGCATAAAAAGGGAACAATTTTGATTTGCCTCTTTAGACATTGTGCAAATAATAAACAGCTATAATCTTCTCTCTAACTATTTCAAACAACCTAATGAGCATGTAAGAGCTGACGGCTTACAATATAACAGGAGGGTGAAGTTATTTTTTACTTTGCCCTCTTTCCTAGATACCATGAAATGATTCAGGGTATAAAATCAGTTATTAAGACCTGGAAATAGTAAGAAGAGCTGACATAAGAAACTTATTGCATGGTATGAATAAGATCTGTTTTAGTCCTAAAACTTTAACAACCTTCTCTCGTTTCAGTCACTTATTTACGTGTGAGTATCTGTATATACTCATGATGGGACTGATTCTGCCACTCTTCCATTCAGTAGATACTCATTGCATTGACCTGGTCTATATTAAAAAACACACACACAAAATTTATCATCTTTTTATTTTTAATTTACAGCACATTATGACACTCCTGCTACAGCGTACTTCTTGAAAGTGGTAATTCTCAGTATAGCAAACATTTGAATAAGTGAACTTGACCTATAGATTAATGATTTCATTTCCCTGTATTTTCCATTTTTTCTTATATTAACACGTTCCTCGGTATTGTTTCAGAATTTTAAGGGGAAAAAAAATCTTGGAGAGAGGCACTGGTAGATAGCATATTTTGGAGGAGTCAGGCGACAGAGAAACAGAGCAGTGGAGGAAAGAGGACGTGACAGAACATCAGATGGGGAATAAGGGTAGCAGCTGGCTGACTGGCTGGCATTTGGCTAGCTCATAAAGCTATGTCAGGTTACCTAGAAAAGGAGCTACAGCTGTGAGCTGGCTGGCACAGTGAAGAGCTGTCTGACGGATGGTGTTGACAATATGGGGATGAAGAGGTGTCTAGAGAGGAAGAGAAGGAGAGGCAGGCAGAGGAAAGTAATGCAGATCCAGTTGGCCCAATCTAAATGAGGGTTGCAAAGTTTTGGAAGGCGCTGCAACACACTGATCGTTCAGCTGTTCCCAAAGCTTCACTAATGGGCATATCAAATTTAATGGGCTAGTCAACCTAGATGTTTAACAATTACTTGCACGATATACATCTTCAAGCCTGGATACTGAAAGGCCTCTAGGCATACAACTCCCATTCACTTCAATGTGTCTCCTTACATACTGGGCTTGTGGGATTCAGCTTTTCAAGGATAAAGGATGAAAACAGGCCTTCTTGTCATTAAAAAAAACTAGCCCCTGTTACAACTGTAATATCAGCCAACTGGTAACAAAGTGATGGTTCCAAACAAATATCCTTTAGATGTGGCATGTACCTGTTTCTCTGGTACGGAATTTGGTACGGGGGTACCTGGAGGGACAACTGGTGGAGGTGGCTCCTCAATGGGCCCTCTTGCAATGACTAGTTTCACTCGGTTTCCACACTGTCTCAGAACTTGTGCCACTTGCTCACTGCTCATTCCAGCCAGGTCTGTATCACCAATTTTCAGGATGTGGTCTCCGCTGCATAACCTTCCATGCTGGATGAGCATGTAAAACAACCAGTCATAATCATTATGAAAACTACTGTAGCCATTCCTCCCACCCCCCCACACACACACAAACCATCGTTTTTTGTCATTTTAAAAGGTATGCTAGTTTCTGAATGCCAGGCCATACACTAATGATGGGACAGAGGAAAAAGAATATGCCCATATGTGATACAAGCGCAGCTATGAGTATACCCAAGCATGTTCAGGAAAATGTTTTTAAAAGTGGAGACCAACTTCTGCATACAAAAATGTGTATAATTATGTAAACAGTTTACACACTTAGCAACTAGCAAGTGAATTTTATCTTCAAAATATCCTGGTTCAAATACCTCATTTGCACCTGCAATTTCAGTAACTGTATACACAAATGACAGCACACAAACGTGTGTGCGTGCACAGGAACCCATGCATACAGATCTTGGGCATCCTCTTAGAGAGCTGGCCCTCAAAATTAACCCAGTTTCTAAAATAAATTATATTTCTCATTTACTGTGATATCAGAGATTATATTGCTTTTAAACGGCCTTTAGTTGTTTATTTTATTTGCAACTGTAAAAATGTTTCAAGTGAATTCAGTACCCATGAAAGCTGACAGACTTGGGGAGTGAACTCATCTGCCCACAGAGCACAGACAGACATCAGCAGCAAGAGCTCTGCTCTGTCTGTGGGCATATCTATACTGCAATTGCAAAGGTGACTAAAGTTAAGTGCATATGTACCCAAGCTAGCCTGAGAACCAGCAGCAGGGAAGCCACAGCCGCTTGGGCTGCTTGCTGTGGCAGCCAGTGACTGTGGGAAGGTGGAAACCTCAGGCCAGGAAGATGCAGTGCCAGGTATTGGGAGAGACAGGCCCATTTCCAGGGAGGGAGGGTGAGAGTGAGTGTGTCGCTGCTCCCCACGTCTCCTCCCCTGTCAGCTCTGCATTTCACCGCCCATCCTCACCCCTCCACATGCACATATATAAGTTTACCAAGCACCCTATAGTCAGCATAGGGAAATATAGTCACCTACTATTAGGATATTTATTTCAGTGTTAGAAAAGAAACTTATCAGCAAACGGTATCAGTGGTAGAAAATAATAGATTTAGGAGAGTGACTCAAGGCCAGATTCTGATTTTGGGTTTCTGTGTGCAGATCCCACATACTAAACATGATCATTAATAAGGGTAATTTCCCCATATATATTACTGGCATTATCTTTTTCTTTCAGGAAGAAAATAACTGTCACTTAACATTATGATGGCATATTTTACATGACAACTTTACATCCAAATTAAATAGTAACAAGAAATTGTTGGGTGAGCTTACCTGATCAGCTACTCCCCCTGGGAGGATAGTTTTAACTATCACACCAGTTGACTTTCCTCCCACTATCCCAAATCCCAAACCTGATCCATCATTCACCAACTCAATGGTCTCCACATGTTGCCAGTGGACCTACAAGGAGTAAACTTGTAAGTAAACTTGCAAATGAGTAAAAGAACACACGTATTAACTCTTGTCACAAGATATTTGCACAGTATTTCTAAGTCTTATTTTATAATAGACGAGGGAAGAAAGACTAAGGGCAGCTCTATATCAGCCCACTGGAAAGGAAGGTGGACATTTAAAAAAATAAAAATAAAAATAAGAACTTCACTATGAAACCAATCCATGGATCTGTTCACAGATCAAATCCGTAGGAACACTGGTGGTGCCGAGTGCCTTCAATTCCCAACGTAGTCAAAAGGAATAAAATCTACCTAATACCTTATAGGAAGCATTTTGCATCTCACCGGAATGGGAATCAGAGCCTCCTCTAACGTCTGTAAGTCATTCCCACTAGAAGTCATGTAGAGCTCTGCAAATCCGTAGATATCCGCATTAAATTCGCAGATATCCGCATCCACAGATATAATGCGGATAGCCGCAGACCACTTCTTGCAGATGCAGATTGGATACGGATCCACATATTTGTATCCACGCAGGGCTCTAGTCATGTGCACACACTGGAAAGAGGCTGTGGACCCAATTCTCCACTACAACTCAGAGGGAGACTGCAAGATGGCCAGCTCTACTGCATCCTCAGCACAGAGATAAGCCGCCTAACACACATTGGCTAACATCCACCAAAATGGAGAAAGCTGAAGCACAGCTCACACCAACCAAAATCTCCACATCAACATATCCCTGCACCAGAAGGGTACTGGACTGCCTATGCCAACTGTCTTCCATGAGGAGTCCTCCATGCCAGAGGTAACCCAAAACAGCTTTCTAGTCCTTTCACACCATGAGAATAAGCACAGATTAGAAAATTGGTCTCTGTTTAAAGAAATTAGGACATGAGAAGTATTATTTGTTTAAGTGATGTAAATTATTATGACAGCATCGCACAGCATCAGGCATTCTCAGCACACTGAAAAAGGATGAAAGTCTCTTCAGTCTTGCTCCAAATAATCAGCTATCATTCATTTCACATTCCGCTTCAAGTCAACAGCTTTTTATATATGCAGAATCATGCCGGAAGTGGTAAATAGAGGTTCTCAGGCTACAACGGGTGACCTGATGTTGATATGAGACTGGAATATTTGTTGCCTGATGATTTTCTTTGAGTTTGATTTTGTGATGGAAGTGAAGCTGTTCGTGTAATAATTTATAGATACTATATGCTGTATTGGAGTTTTTACTATTGGAATGCAATGGTTTGGTTTAGTTTAGTAGTGGCCTGAAAGGAAAAAACAAACAAGCTCAAGATAAGCCACTTCTCTGTAAGCACTTGAAGTGAGAACACCAGAACACGAAAAGGCCCATGCACAGGGGAAAGCAGACCAGGGATAAGTTTCAAAATGAACAATGTTTCAAGAGAGGGGTGAGGTGTTTGCGGAAATGAGATTTGGAGACAGGTACCTGCTGGGCTCAACTGAAAAAGCCAAGCCCTCTGAGCACACAATCGGGGAGTAATAAGCCTTTAGGTAGAGACATGCACAGATTTTTTTTTTTAAACTAACACACACACCCCTCTCTAAATTCTTTGTTCCTATTCTAAAAATAAACAATACTCTGGTTTTAAGAAGGCTGTCTGGTCATGACACAGACCATTGGTCACAGGCTGCCAAAAGGAAGATTCAAAGTCAGCTGGAAATTCAGGATAAAGGCTGTTGTTACACAAGGTACTGTAGTCCAGAGCCCAGTCTAAGAATGGGAGAATTGTAGATTTCCAACCTGGTATAGACTGGATATCTGAGAGGGTGCACTCCATGAGCACATCTACACTTGAGGCTCTGTTAAGTCGACTTAGAGTCTACAGTCCTGCATCCATACTGGCAGGTGCTAGGTCGACGGAGGAGTGGCCAGGAACTCTGCAAGAGGGCCTGGGGGCCAATTAGGTTGACTTAAGGGCTATCCCCCATCTACCCTGGCTTAAGTCAACTTAATAAAATCAATTTAAGCCTTAGGTTGACAGTAAGAAATGGTGTTATTAAGTTGACTTAAGGAAGCGCTTAAGTCAACTTAATAAAAGCCCAGTGTGAACGCAGGAGTCTGTAGGTCGACTTAACCTTCCTTAAGTCGACCTAAGGCTCCAGTGTAGATGTAGCCCAAGAGACCAAAAAGGAAACAGAGGTGCAGTTATTGCCCTGTAATCATGACAGATGTCTCCCCCAATTTAAGACATTGGGCTGTGTCTCCCTTCCCGCATCTTGGACTTTTGCATACTCCATTTGGCTTTCTCTGCCATAAGAGAATGAGAGAACAAACAGGGAGAATGAGTTTGGCTGGTGGTACAGATCAGATTGTGAAGCCTCACAAATGTCTGTTCCTAAAGGGGAGGAATAAGCTGGAGGCGATTGTGTTTGCTGCTGCTTCCAAAGAAGCTTTAAAAGCTGAGGTTGCAATGGATAAACCAGATATGCTCTATTTGCCATGTTGAAGGCAGAGAATTTGACACGCGGGTGTCCCTGACAGATGTTCCCCTGTGCCAGTTTCTGTTTACCTTGTTTGTGTGGCCACCCCTCCCAGGCTGCTCATGGGAATGGCCCTTTTCTTTCAGCTTCTTTTGTGCCATGGCCCTGCCTAGGGAGGAGGCCCCTTAACTATTGTTCCAGCCCTGGCTCGGCGTAGGGTGGACAATGCCCAGGAGTGCAAGACCAGAGTGGCTTGTTTTTCACAAAGGGCATGAGTCACACACCAACACCTGTGACTGAGTCACATACCTGCAGCCCAAGACTCTGCCCAGACTTGTCCTACAGTTTTCCCTGCTCTCTTTCCGCCCCTGTAATTCAGGGAGCCTATCAGAGTTACTGGCGGGAAGCTGCCTGAGTTTGCCTTTAAAACCAGACATTTTTGGGGCCAGACCCCAGAATAGGTTCCTGCACTGCCTCCTGCCCTGATCACCCCAGGGTCTTTGGGGGACCTTTCTCCGCTCCCGGCTATTTAATTGTGCATATCCCCATTTTAAACCCCCCTCCCATGAACAACGAATCTTCTCCTGAACCACGAGCTACGAACTACGAGAACCGAGTCCTCTCTGCACTCATCTATGCTGCTGCTGCCTCAGTTTCTGTCCTTGCTGCTCTCCTGGGGATTGGTAAGATTCCCCCCTCTCAAACTCTCTCTAAATTTATCTCGGGGTCTGTAACAGAGACCCCCTCCTGCTCTGCGGTTCCTTTCCACCGTGGCAGCATAAGCCGTGCCGCTGCTGAGCTGTCTGCCTCTGGGGACCTTGCCCGGAGTTCCCTGCTCCCAGCTGTTTCAGCCTCACACTGTGCTTAGCTTTGTTAGTATGTTACCTTAGCTGTGTTAAATTTCATTGTAAGTTGTTATTAAATTTCACCATTGCAAGTCAGCTGCTGCTGCTGAATTGCTGCTGCTTAGCAAGTCTGCTGCTGCTGCTGAATTGCTGCTGCTTAGCAAATCGACTGCTGTTAAATTGTTGCTGATTAGTGTGTTAAGTTTAACATTGTAAGTTTTACCTTTAATTTGCTGTTAGTTTTTTTCTCCTTAGTTTTATCTTTGTTAGATTAAGTTTTTATTATTGTGTCCTGTTATAGCTGTTAGGATCCTTTCCGCGCCTCCCCTAACCCACTCTCTGCTCCATTGCCCCTCTGCCGTCCCCCTGCAGCCCCTCTGCCGCCTCCCCTAACCCACTCTCTGCTCCATTGCCCCTCTGCTGCCCCCGAATCCGCTTCCTGCTCTGTTGCCCCTCTGCCGTTTTTCCCCAACTCCTCGAACCTGCTCTCTGCTAACCGCCGCTCTCTGTTGCCTTCCCTTTGCCCCCCCCCACACCATTTTTCCCCAGCTCCCCAAACCCACTCTCTGCTAGCCGCCGCCCTCCGTTGCTGCCCCCCGAAACCCGTCTGGTCTTCCCCTCAACCCCCCTCTTTATCTCCATTCCCTTGCCCAGTTTCCCCATGCACTCCCTCCACGTGTTACCACCCTGCCCCCACCTTCTAAGTGTGCGTCCCTAGTCTATTCACTCACTCCACGTGTTATCCTGCCCCCACCTTCTGAGTGTGCTTACCTGGTCTGCTTCAAGCACGCTCCAGCCCGTCTTCAGTGCCTCCACACCTGGCCTGCAGACTGACTACTTTCCAGGTCTCCCCCTGCAGGTCTTCAAGGCTTACTGCAGCCTCTGCTACTGCAGCCTCTGCTGTTGTGTCTTTCCTTACCCCTCTGCTACTACCTGCCCATACTCCCTGGCCATTTCCCTTAACCTCACTCTCTCATTGATACAGTTGCCTTGTATGTTTATGCTTGTAAAAAATCCCATTGGTTTATATTAATTTACATTGGTTTATATTAATTTACATTAGTTTATATTAAGCTACATTGGCATATTAATTTACACTGGTTTACATCGATTCCCACACTGTGACACTATACTGTTCAATAGAGAGGCCCATCTCCCAGTACCTCCCATACACCTCACTGCCCCATTCCATTTACCCTTGTTCACTCCCAATAAAGACACTTATTAATTCAAACCTCGCTAGCGTGTGTGTGTGTGTGTGGCAGCTGCTCCCCAAGATCCTCTACCTGCTGGCAGGGTCAGCAGGAAGAAAGATCATGGCCAAGCCCCATGGTATAACTGAAATGTTTCCAGTATCTACAGGGGAAAAGTTACAGCCCAACTGCCCTATATCAGGAGAAAGAAGTCAGGAGTGGGTAAAAAAAATTACATGAGTCACTTAATACTGATTACTGTAAGTATATATGAACCCAGAACTGCCCTCACATACAGGATGTACTCACCATACATACACATACACTGCCCTCACATACAGGATGTACTCACCGGGTTGGAATGGGCAGAGACTGTGCTAGCAGCAGACGGAGATCGAGAAACTACAGGACTGACCAGCTGAGGCAAGGAACCCCTGGCCACAACTAGCTGAACATCATCTTTTGCCTTCTGCAGAATGCAGATAGCCTGTTGATGCGTAATTGTCTGATCAAGAGCTTGTCCATTAATAGCAAGAATTTGATCTGCTTCCTTCAGCCTTCCATCTCTGTCATATGTATAACAAACAAAACACACGAGAAAAAATGTTGCCATAGACATGGTATTTTGACAGTTTTCCAGTATTTTCATTATCCTGTTTTCTATTTTCCCCACTTCTTAATCTTTCCCTGCAGTTCTGCTACAAGGAGCTATTGTGGCATCGTGGTGATCAGCTCCCTTTGAAGCTAATCCCACTGCCACTCTTTCATGGCTTCTACCCCCTAGCTAGCTCCCTTCTCCCTGCACCTCCATCCGAGACTAAGCATATTAGATCTGAGCGGCTCCCAACCATAGCCTAGGAACTTATGTTTATTCTTCACTTTGAGGCTGCTTAACAGACCAAAGTGTTCTACTTTGTTCAGAGTAGAAGTTCTGAATATTCATCAAACCATGTAGTGGAACATACTTTCACCAAGATCCTAGAAAAACCAATTTTCTTTCCAGGGAGAGGGAGATAATGAATGATAAAACAGATCCCTTTTAAATGAAAAGCCTGTATAAATTATAAAATAATTCATCGTTTTGTGGCAAAGGAAGTACTGATGTACAGTCACATATTGAGCTTTTGCCCAGATCTACTTCAAAGAATGTGAATGAAATCTACAGATGAGTTACCCTTAACCTTTATTGCTTCAGAAAGATTTTTAAAAAGCAAAGGCTTTTTTCAAAGTAGAGACATGACAGTGCTCTATGAGACACACATCAAACTAAAAATTGCTTTCTCCTGCTTTCTCAGTTGCTTGTGTTGGATAAGTGGCCAAAATACGTAGAAGTGACCAGGAAGAAGCATCCTTTAGCTCCAATCAAAAATATTTTGCTGGGAATCTTTTGCTTTTCATTTGAACAATTAAATGTTCTAGAAGATTTACTGCTGCAGGGACTTTCTGATTTACATCACAGTAATTGATGTAGTTGAAGTAGTTGTAGTTCAGTAGTTGAAAAGTCTGTACCCACTAAAGCCATCCTAGAACTGACAGAACTTGTTTTCTCTTCACAAATCAACAAGGAACTGATTCAATAAAAACGTGTCTCATCATATCTATCTGAATTGGGCAGCACAAACCATTTGCATGGGAAAGCAAGTTGAGGGTGGGACTTAAACAGTCTAGAAAAGATAGCTGTGATGAACAGCAAACCACATTTTGCTGACTTTAACTCTAAGGCCTATATACTGCACTCACTAGAATGGCTGTGTTCAGATCAAAAGCAGTTTAATAGTCATCTCTTGCACTGTGGTGAGCAGAAAGAGCCCATGCAGAGAAATTCTTTAGTCGCTGCATAAAACAGAGAGGATATCCACAGGGAGCTCCCAGGGCTGCTAAGTGGTAAACATAGCCATAGCCAGGGACACTGCTTGTAGGTTCATGCACAGTGCAAATCCACTAGATAAAATAATCTGGGGCTGGCTAGGGAAGAGTACAGTGGACCAATTCTGCTATGCCTCCTCATAGTCCAGGGGTGGGCAATAACATTGATTGGCAGGCCATGGAGCTACAGAGCAGGGGGAGAGAGGCGCTGCAAAGAGCAGGCCTTGGGGACTTGCGGGGGGAGAGGGGGTAGGAGGGGCGCAGAGCCTCCCTCCCAGCTCTGGGGTCCGCTCTCAGCTGCCGTGCGGCCCCACAGCCAGCTGTGGAGACAGCGTGCTGATGCAGAGCCAGTGTAGTGCCCAAAAACCATGTGCAGGCAGATTTTGTTGGATTGCTCTGGTGGTAAAATCTGCCCACACGTGGTTTGGGGCACTACAGCCGTGGCAAGTCACAGCTGAAGCTGTGAGTTGGGTGGGGGAGGTAGAGGAGCAGCGGCGGCTCCCAGGCAAGAGCAGAAGCGCTTGTGGACTGGATGTGGCTCACAGGCCGTAGTTTGCCTGCCCCATCATAGTCTCTAGTTGTAGAGACTTTCCTACAAAGCACCCAAGTCCAGCAGTTCTTTGCTCAAGCCTGGCTTGTGGGATCAAGATGAAGGTTTAAAGGATATTTTCAACAAGCAATAATTATTGCTGGGCTCCAGGTAACATTATCTGGCTATATTTGGTTAATATTATCCATTAAAAAAAAAAAAAAAAAAAAAAGGAGTACGCACTTTAGATTAAACAATGCTCTACTGCAATAAAATTATACTAGGTTTACATTTATGATTAAAACTTTATTAATGTAAATACAAGTCTGCTTGTAAATGGCGATTTAAAGGTGTTGGGCTTAAGAGTAAGAGAAAATGTGTAGTGGTACTGTGAATAATGACAAGCATAAACAATGAAACAAATGACTAAATTACAATATTATATTATTATTTGATACCAAAAGTCTCACCTATGTGCCACGCTTCCCTCTTGGATCTCCTGCACAAATATTCCCAGCTCCCCTCTGTTTTCACTCTTCAATCCCACAACACTAAAACCCAGGCCACCACTTGGAGGTTTAACAAGCTCTAATATCTCGACATAGCGACCCTGTTCAGGCAAAATAAACACAAATGGAAAAATGGTACAAATATTAAATATACTCAAAACCAGCATTAAAGAACAAAAACAAACAAAAAAAACCTCACCCTTTTACAGAGTACAATTTGCACAATTCAATAAATGAATAACTTATTGTAATACACAGCAAAAATGTGGAGTGCTGCATCCAGTTCTGGCACCTCAGTGCTATTCTAAAGGTGATAAATTTGAGAGATTTCAGAGAAGTGCAGAAAAGTTATTATAGCTTGTAGGAAAACATTGAAAAGAACTAGATACACATAGTTTGGCTGAACGTGACAATAGGGAAACATTAAATGTCTATAAATATTTGAAAGATAAAGAGCAGTTATTAACTATAAGTAGGTATAACAGAATGAAATTCAGAAAGAGAACATTTAAGCTACCAGGAAAAACTTGCTGATAGTGCTGTCCATTAGACTGGAAAAGAATCTCCTAAAGAAAGTGATCGAAAACCTTTCCCCTGAGGCTCTTAAAAGTAAAAATGGGAAATACACTGAAAGAAGGACAAATTTTACCCAAACATCCATTTGTACAACCTGACTGAAGTCAATGAAGTTGTACATCAAGGCAGACTTTGGCCTACTATAATGGCAGGGAAGTGGACTGTATGAAACAGAATAACTATTAAGTGCGCCACCACATACCCCAGGCACTGCTGTAACAGCAAAATTCTGCTGTGAGAGTCACACAACAGATTCAGACTCTGATAATCAATTCTCCTTCATATATGGAATGGCATTTCTTCATATGTGGGGAGAAATGAACACCAGAGTGCAGATCTACTGTGCAGAACGTAACTACATGTTCTTAAATGGAGCAAACCCCTGGGATAAATAATAATCACAGTATCAATGACATTTTGTTGAGGATATTTTCATGTTTCCCCTAAAACTTCAAGGGTTTCTCAAATAAAGAAGGTTATAAAATTTTTGTTGCCCACACCAAAACAGTTTAAATTGCGAGTGAGCTGTTTCTAAATATTGTAAATCATTTCTCTAAATGAAAGGGTAAAAATAAAAATTTCAATTCACTCCACAAATGTGATGATTCATTATCTGTGATTAACATAAGTCATAAAAGGTATCAATGGAAAATAGAACTATTAGCAGGCATATTGTTTTACCTGTGACATATTTCTGATTAGTTGCTCCAACTCATCACTGTAGGATCTCCCATTTATCTGAGGAGTAACGGATCTCACAGATGCATCTGGCACATTAGCAGGGTTGCCATTCTGCTGAGCCAATAAATAGGGTTCATTATATGGCAAGGAACCCACAATAGCACCATGATGGGGAAGCTGTGGGAACTCGCCAGTCGAATGTATGGATGGTGCGACATTTACCTGAAGATAATCCACAACATTATGGAATTTTAGTCATACAAGGTGGCAGAACAATTATTATTGATAAACCACATCATAATTAACAGGGTTTTTTTGCCATGACAAAAAGAACACAAAAATTATCATCTTAGTTTGTTTCCTCATACATACATATTTTAATTGATAGCAAGTTATGAACCATGGGAATACGAGTAAAATTTGTGGAAAAATAGTTTGCAGACATCATCTATATCCTACATAAAATGTATTTGTTACTTTTAGTGAAAATAGCCAGAACTATTCTAGCACTCGCACTGTGATAATTCAGGACAAATTTGAAAAGAGCCATCATCACCATACCAACCTCTTTTAAAACCAACTTACCCCACTTCTTTAAAACAAAAAAATGGATTTACCTTAAGGCAGAGAGAAACCTCCCCAATGATAATGGAATTAGAAGTCTCATAGAGTTCATGGGTCTGGTCATTTGCGTCACTGTACAGTAAGACAGTCACTCTCTAATAATCTCCCTGTCAGCTCATCGGTTTAATTTAAAATGAATGGATGATGTGTCTAAATCCCCTGGATTATTTTGAAAATCTCAACCCTAGTTTAGATCTGCCCGAGTAAAGGGCTTGTGGATCATGCTGCCCTAGAGAAGACCAGAGAATAAATTGACTCAGAGGATCACAATCCCTTCTCCTGCTTGCCCTTGGCCAGTAGCAGATTACTTTTTTTTTTCTTTAAATGCACAAGCAGAGTTGTGCTGAACAGGGATTTGAAAGCAGGGAGTCAAGGCTTTGTCCATTCTTGCCTCTCTACTCACACAGCTCTGGAATAACTGCTCTCCCACCTGCACTGAGTAATTATGAACTTATTTGCTATTTACAACAGAATGCACTGGATCAAAACTCTTCTATCCTGTCCTAGAACGTCAAAGAAAAAATTAGGTAAAACAGTTTGTCATTTTCCTTCATCTTTAAATTTATCAAGTATCAATATCCTGGGGGTGTTTTAAAAATCATTTTCTTAAACCCTAATCTTATTGCATCAACTCCAGTATAACTGCCCAAACTACTGTACTGGTCATTATACACTATACTAGTTAATAAAATTAATCTAGAATCATCGAAACTGGAAGAGACCATGAGAGGTCATCGAGTCCAGTCCCCTGCATTCATGGCAGGACCAAGTACCCTCTTAAACCACCCCTGACATGTGCTTGTCTAACCTGTTCTCAAAAACTTCCAATGGAGATTCCACAACCTGTCTAGGCAACTTATTCCAGTGGTTAATCACCCTGACAGTTAGAAATTTTTTCCTAATGTCCAAGCTAAACCTCCCTTGCTGTAATTTAAGCCCATTGCTTCTTGGCCTATCATCAGTGGTTAAGGAGAATAATTTTTCTCCCTCCTCCTCGTGACAACCTTTTAGGTACTCAAAACTTATGTCTCCTCTCGGTCTCCTCTTTTCCAGACTAAACAAACCCAGTGCTTTCAATCTTCCCTCATAAATCAAGTGTTCCAGACCTTTAATCATTCGTGTTGCTCTTCTCTGGACTTTCTCCAATTTGTCCACATCTTTCCTGAAATGAGGCGCCCAGAATCGAATCATCTTGCTATTATGTTTGCCAATTTATAGTCATTCTTTTGTTCCAACACTCATCTCCTTCCTCGGCTTTAAACTTTCACGTTACCTGTAAGTGCCACTCTGGTAAACACCCTCCAACTTATTCAAATGCTGCAGAAGAGTATGTCATGCTGTTCATCATTATTTCAAGGAAAACGTAAACTGAATATACTCTCAGACTGTGAGGTGGTATCCTAAGGGTAATTGTGCAGGTCTCTGCTCGACTTATCTAATAACAGACAGTAAAAAAATATACTGTAGGACATAATATTGCATTGACAGGAAGAGGAACAAGATAGCCTGATAGACATTAAGGTTGAGAATGGCTTATGATTCTGTGACTCCTCTTTCTGTCCCACAATGCTAATTCTACTCATATTTCACTATTGTCATTGCTGATGAATCATCTGGTTCTTTTCTATGCAACTACTCTGCAGAACAGGGGCTAATAAATAAAAGGACAGTCATTCCATTTGGTTGGCCAGTTTTAAAATATTTAATTAAAAAAAAAAAGAAAACCCAACCTTTGGGCTCAATAAGCCCATCTTAATGGAGCCATTAACATGCAGAGAATGTTGTGCTATATAAAGAGCACACATGCATATGCACACAAATTATTTATAACAAGAGTGGTGGAGTTATTTATTCCCTTTTAGGCCTCCCTTCAGTGGATCCAAAGCCCACTGAAGACACACAGACAGCCTCAGTTGACTTCAATAGACTGAATGGGATGGTTACTATGCATGTTTAAGGACCCATTTTACTATCTGGGCTCCAGAGTAAACCTCTTCTATACACATTAGATCTTGCTATTTTAAGGCACTGAGTGCCATCATCACTCATGAACACTACTAAATTTAATGTTTTAAATTAAGAAATAATAGTCCACCAAATGTGTGTGAGTTTTAAGTGTTTAATCTATAATTAATTACAAGTTTTTTCTTGCACCTATCTACAGGGCTAAGCAACACTTACCTTTGTTTTGCAGTTTGTTACAGTTATCGTTTGGGACACATTCTTCTAATCACATGGCCAAAATGTGCCCTAAGATGCATCCAGGGGTCCCATTGACATAACATGCATGTATCTGTGAGGAACACTTTGATCTATGCACCAGTCCCCCATCTGAGAGCCAATAATAGGCCTATATTAATCCATATAAATATATAATAGACTCCGGTCTATAACAGCATGTGCATTATAAATTCACAGATCTGTAATTGCCAAGGAAACCTCTGCCCAGAACATGACTGTTCGGGCCAAATTTTCAGGTAGCCTCCATTTTTGAGGGAGCAAACTTGTAAATTCAAATACTGTATTTACTTAAGGAATTTTTAATCTACAGTTTAGGTCATTCTGACATCTGTAATCTGCACTGTGCCTCAAAATTAGAAAGAGCCTTCTGAAGTACCCATAATTGTGTGCAGAAAACCTGTGTCCAAAATTATTTGTCTATGCAATTTACAGCCACAGAACTGGAGGCCAGGATTTGATAATCTGGCCCTTGTTATCTATTTGGCTGGACCCTGGAATCTAAATTCAAAACCCAATCCTTGCTCACTGCCCAATATAGTATCATGACACAGAGAGATGACCTTCCTCCTATTGTGCAGCTAACATAATCCTATCAAGTGATCTAAAACTTGACATTTTGAAGGTTAATAAACATTTTATTTGCTGTTTCCCTCTGTGTGTGCTCCATCTTCAAATGCCATCAAGCCATGTTTCTTATGCAAGACATTTTTAAAGATACTGATTCTTACAGTCCTGTGCCAATAAAAAATGTGTATCCGAATTCAAGTGGTAAAAATGATCCACAGATATCGGCGGATTTGCAGGGCTATACCAATTCTCATTTGCATTAAGGTCACCTTACACACTTCAATCATGTAATTCACCCTTAAGGCAGGTGTAATAATTTACTTCCACTTTTCAGACCCTTTACACTCCCAGGACAATGTGAAGTGGCCTTAGTGTAAATGAGAATCACGCCCAAGAAGTTTTAGATGTGCAACTTGGGGTCACAATTTATGGACCCAGTCCTGTTAACCCCAACAGGTACAGTGCATAACTATTTATAGAAATGTATGGCATAATTGTATAACTTATGAAAATCAAATAGAAGCATATAAAAATATTTTATCCTTAGACTTGTACTTGAATACTATTTCTTCACTTAAGATCAGAATGCCAAGGTGTTCCTTACATGGTTGGAAGGGTCACTCCATCAAAAGGGAAGATTTTACTCTGTGCATATACAGTAAGTGAAACACAGGCTTAGTACTCCATTTTCCCCTTTCCCTGATACCCAAGGAAGCCTCACTAACCTATGTAATTCTCAAGCCTTTCCCCTTTGGTCAGACACGTACAATCACCCTCCTCCAAGACAAATTCTGAAATTGATGCTGATGAAGAGACAAATTCTGGACCACCTGCACAAAGCTCAATATGATAAGGAAGGATAGTGTCCTACCATTGTAACATACAGAGCACCAGCACAGCTGGCCGCAGCCACATAACTACTATGCCCTTCTACCTCCATTCCTGACCAATAAATCCCCATAGTCATTGACCAACTGGACTTACTCCTACCCTCCCACCATGCTCTATAAGGACAAGAACTCTCAGTTTCACGTGGGGCATGGATTGCCTCTGAGCAACCTGTCTGCAACCTCTCCACAAAGAGCAACAGCAATGCCTGTACTGCCTTTACAACTTTCCATATCTACAGAGAGAGAAAAGCTGGATGTACCAGCAACCCAGTTGGAGTGAACCACAATAACTCTCCAAGTCTGACCTTTTTTAAAGGAACAGCTGCTCTTCTAAAACATTTTCATGGTGTTGCTTCCTCCTCTGTAATGGAATAAAGCACTTACTTTGCTATGAGGGCAAGGAGCTCAGTAAGAAAAAAGATAAAGAGCACAAGCTGAGAAAAGCTTTCCTTATATACAAATTTACAGCAGGAATACTGAAATGCTCCTTACCATGCCCTACAAGAAAAATTGAAATCAGATGTTCTTATATCTATCCTCATAGGAAGACTTCTTTAAAAAAAAAAATTGTTCAGTAAAACATTGATTACAACACAGCTAGGATGCATTATTGAATGCTAACTTCTACTGTAACTGACGGCAGTACTCCACTTTAATTATCTTTGTTTTAAAGCTATTTAGAGAAATAGAGTTGAATGTTCAATGGGGATTAGCTTAATGTGAGAAGACTATCAGACAAAGTGGCTTCTTATTCTTGATCATATCTTGGGGGAGATAGAGAGGGTAGCTGTTGTAAGAGTGAAGTTTTTTTGATATATTCAGAACTTAGTGTCACACACACATTTAAACAATGTTTTACCCTTTTTTTTAAAGTATCAATACTATACAAAGCAATATCGCTGTATGGTACCTGTTTCCTGATATATGCCATGAGTCCTTCCCCTGTGAGATGTTAACACCCAGGGGAATTGGAAACAAAGGTGGTAATGACTACTCTCCCTTATTGATGGCTAAACAGGAAGGGGATTCTTTTTTTTCTTTTTTTTTTTGGTGGAAGGAAATGGTCACAGTATGGAAAAGGTTGAGAACCACTGTTGAACACTGCTTCAAATTACAAAGAAAGGTCATTCCCAGATGACATTAAACCACAAACGGAAGCCCTAGAAAAATGATGCTTTTGCAGTTTTAAAAAAAATATTTTTCACAACATACAAATTGCACTGCTTGGCAGTAATAAAACTATTGTAACTTCATCATGAAGTAGCTCTATAGCTCTGTGATTATGCAAGTACTTTATGAAGGAATATTACTTTGTTCTATAATTTGCCTTGTGCTAATGTGCCTTAATTGGCCTTCCTTTTACTGTATGTAACATCTGCAATATTGACATAAATTGGCATTAGACAAAAAGAAAATTCACTGAAACCACACAGTGAGATGTAACTTATTTTACAGTTGCATAGTTAGACTCTCAATGCAATCAAATACTACTTTCATGGGGTTGTTAAAAATGCTTTTTAATAAAAAAAATCCTATTGCAGTCATGCCGCTGGTACATCCACATTTAAAGAACATAATCAGCACTTTTAGATCGCTCAAAATTAGTTTGTTTAAAACATAAGTGTTTTTGTATATTAGGTTGAGCAGGTGTCACTGTTTCTCAAGATCACACAAACCTCACTGCAGTATTTAATCTGGTATTTATGTATCCTAAAATAATCAAAAAGGTTGTGCATATGCATAATAATCATAAAGGGTCCAATCATCCTGAAAAACTTGAAGTGGGAGGCTGACTCTGCAAAGTTCTCTTTACAATTTTTTTTTCTTCTTTTTTTTTCCCCTGTCAAAGGTACAGGGTACTTACGAAAAAAAAAAGCGGGGGAGAAGGGCGAACGCCTTGGGATTGGCCTTCCAACCTGAACATCCATTACCCCAGCTCCCTAAAAATAAACACGCCTAGGCTAGGATTACCTACATACAGACCCTAATCTTCAGTGCTAGCTCTAAAGTTCCCGGCATTCCCATCCTGATCCCAGGCTGTACAGTTCCAAAAGAGTCACGCTGGCTGCCCTTGCTAATCATACCACACTTAAAAAAAGAACTCAGTCACAGAGAGTTTTTAGGTAAATCAGAGTAAATTAGGTTTATGACCATGTGAAATGTTTTGGATCACATGATAGATTTCAGGACAAGTAGTGAGTGCTGCAGTAGAAAGGCAAAAAAAGAGCAACTCCCAGAGCTTCCTTGGTATAATACATAGCAGGAATTTCACATGCTAACCACATGACCTTTCATGTAGTTTCCCAGTGCCTGTGTTTGATTTCTCTGCTATATTAGACTTTACAGCACTGAACACCTGACCACTATGGGCAAGTTACTGTATATCTGCATTGCAGAGGTTATTTTTCCATTCCTGAATCCTATGTAAAGTCTATAGTCATAGTTTCAAGGGAGAAAAATCTCAGGAATGTAGGCCAGTCAAGGAAGAGATTTTTCTCATTAGCAGTAACTTGAGCTCTTAAGGGGGGGAGGGGAAGCACAGTGTAAGACAGAAAAAAGAAGAGAGGATTGCCAGCACTGGGTGATTATTATATTTAGAGTCTTCTTCAGTAATGAAAAATCATCATATAAATCATTAAAGACCTGAGAAGTTCAACAAAATACAATGCAGAATTTCTACTTGTCTTTTCTGTTGGTCCCTTATCTTCAAACACTGAGCTTTCTCTGTAGCATCAGAAACATACATTCACTAAAGAGAGGCTGCTGGGCAGAGGGTGGGAGGGTGGTTGCTTTAGTTCACTTACATGCAAATAGGACGACCAGATCGGGATAGTCCTGATATTAAGGGCTTCGTCTTTTATAGGTGCTTATTACTCCCACTCCCACCACCCTCCACACACACACACACACAAACCCTGTCCCAGTTTTTCACACTCGCTATATGATCACCCTAGATGTAAATAAATGCCGAAGATGTTACTAGGAACTGAACTGAATCCATACTTTTTCTTAGTGGGATTAGGAAAAACACTGTCTTCATCTCCTAACTCTGCATTGTAAAAATCTTATCAACAAAAATTTTAATTTAAGTATTTATAAGGTACCTATCAACCAGCATACTAAAAGCCAGTGCAGCACATTAACATCAAAATAATCAAACCAGCAAACTAAAACCCAAGGGTCTAATACAAATACAAACCCTAGAGGCCTCAGGTACGCTCAAGTCTCTAATGAAAGGGATCAATTTTCAATTAACACAAAGAAAAAGAATGGAAAGATGACAGCAAGCATAAAAACCGTAAGAGAACAGAGGAAATATAAGGGAATGAAAATGAAGAATGATGCTTTTGGCTTATGGTTTGGTGCTTGTGATATCATGATTCACTCTCTCTGTGAACAAAAATAAGGAATGTCATTTTCTGGACCTCAAAGATATGGTAATAACCTCTTAATATAATGCAAGTGATAAGTGAATGCTAAGACTGTATGTTTACCTCCTCTGCTGGATGCCCACCAGAAAGTTTTAAATATTTCTCAAAAGATACTTCTAAGAATTATTGCACAAAAGAGGCTAAAAACTTCTCACATAATCAGCTGCATCCCTTCCCCACACAGCCACTATGCCTGGTAAAGCCCCTCCTGAGCTCAGAGACACCACCAAAGCAGAGGCCTCATGTACCGGTACCTCTTTTTTTAAAAGACCCACTTCTGCAGTGCGGTTTACAGTGAATCAATGTGACATATATAAAATTGCCACCACTGTTCCCTTCTCCTAACTTCAGCCTGCATGTGCCTCCCCCTTGGAGATGCTCTTTTCTTGAATATTCAGCAAGCCTCTAGTACATGATGGGCAATCATGTAAATAATCCTAATCATCACAGACAGCATTAAGTAGTGGACAGGTTAATGCACCTGCCCTTCTGTCTCCCTCCCCTAGAGACAGCTGTTCAAATCTCAGTTCAGCTTCAAGTGAAAATAAATTTGACATGCTCATTTTAATACCTGCTGCATACAAAACCATCATACAACTCCATTTCTCAACGAGAGCCCGGAACTTGAATAAGAAAAGGTACGCTACATTTCTTTCCTGATTGTAGCCCACCACCTGTCTTCCCTGTAAGTGTACACTAGAAAATAAACATTTGATTATCTTCAGGAGCACAATATTTACACAAAGAAAATAACATACCCCTGGACAAAGCTAAAACCTAGGACATTCTTCAGGAATATTTTTATGATTTTCTCTAATTGAGCTTTTTTTTTTTTTTTTCTTTTTTAAGAAAATTTTCAATGCTATTATCTGAAATCATTTAAATAGGAAAAATATAGGAACCTCAAACAGTTTTATGTCCTATTTTTAAGTTATAGCTAAGTAATTACCTTTGCAGAGACACAAAAAGATAACCATGCACAGTTGCATATCTATATTGACCTATGCCATGGCTTGTGCTGGTGCATGCCGACCAGGTAAATTCAGATGCAGACAACTCACTGGACACCCAAATTCTATTAAAATCACCCACGTTGCAAGCACTATCACAGTAGCGAATGTCTGAATATACATGTAATTGCACAGCTACATGTTCACGGATAATAAACCTGTCATTTTAAGAAGTTGCATCCCTCCAAGAGCGTGCGCTTGTGCTACAGGTTTGATAAACACTTTAGTCACCTTAATTAATACAGTAATTTATCGCCCCACCTTACACATAGTAAGAATTATTCCACTCACTTTTCAGAAAGTTCCAGGTCATGTCTGTAAGTATACCTTCATTTCCTATAGTATGCTCCCATAGCCCTCAACCACAAACCCATTCTATGCATTTTTTAAAATGTCAGCATTAAATCTTTCTTCACTAATTCTGCACAATGTTCATCTCAGAATTTCAACAGACTCTTTTCATGTAAGGTTTTATTACTATTATTGCTGTAATACTCTCAGGCAACTAATTCCTCTCTCTCAAACACACGAAGAGTGAAATTCACAATAAGGCAAAATACCATAAATACTCTAAAAAAGTGTTTGTTCTTCATGTAAAATAGCATCAAGTTAATTCCAAGAATTACAGAAACCAGTAGCCAGATTGTGTCTGGCTCATGCATCGCTGTTTGAGGGGCTAGTAATCTTCCACCACTTACACTCCCATGGAAAAAGTAGTCACAGCTACAGTCCAACAGTGCTTCAGAATGCATAGCCTGCTCACTCTTATAGCCCTGTATGCCCTGGCTAACCCAAAAGGAATTGCAGGATTTCTGCATTCAAGAGCTACAGCAAAGCCCCCTCTTACAAGTCAGTGGAACAGATGAATGCTGAGACACATGCACAATCTGGTCCTAAATGTTATTTAAATTTATACTCAAGCTCTCACATGACAAAAAAAAATGTAACCCAGCTAATATAGGAGAGATGTCTGCTTTCTAACCCATGCTGATACAGTGCAGAAAGTGTAGTGTACCTTTTATTATTTGTTATTTCTAGATAAGGAAACGACCCCAGCGTTCTTAAGGGTCCCACCCTTCCATGAGAATTAATAGCCACTCCCATCTACCTTCTCTACCATGATAGGCCATACTTCCAGTAGGCAAGATGTGCAGTGTGACAAGTTCCAAAGGAGAAGCCATGTTAGTCTAGTTCAGCAAAATAAACAAACAAGGAGCCCCATGACACTTTTAAAAAGACTAACATTTATAGCATGGGCTTTCGTAGGAGAAATCCCACTTCAGACGCTTGAAACATTTTCAAGCATCTGATGAAGTGGGATTTCTCCCATGAAAGTTTGTGCAATAAATAAATGTGTTATTGTAATACAAAAGGATCATGGTCACAGATCTTTAGAACTAAGCTCTTCCTTTCCAGGATCTGGCCCAAAGTGATCATTCAATATGAAGGCAAAATAGGAGTGACTACATATTCTCAGATTTGATTTCTATATGCAAAACCATTCTTAAACTACATGGTATACTTGCCCATGACTGCGATAAATGACACACAGAGTGCATGCCAACCAATGGAAATAAGCCCCAGATTTTTCTCTGATGAGAATCAAGTAGTTCTATGGAAGTCAATGGTGCTATAGCAGCTGGAGATGTGCCCCTAATTCCATAGTAATTTATCTTGACTATATCTTTTTCCTTCTTTTTGAGTAGTGGCAGTTGTCAGCCTTCTGACAACTTTCCACATGATGTCATCAATTTCTACAGTACATAGCAATAAGCTGTAGGCAAACAGCTAGAAAAATCTACACATATACACAAGCTTCAGGACTTGAGCCAAAGTCTACTGAAGTCAATGGGAGTCTTTCTGCTGATTTTAATGGACTTTGGATCAACTCTTCAATTCTGATTACTTAAATTTTGCGGTTCAATCCTTGTTAATTTTTAACAAGCAACAATCAGATAAACATAAATTTTTACAAGATTTTAGTCTTTTCTCTTCCCGAGATACCATCCTACCTGATCTTTCAACTGGTGGACAGAAGTCTGAAGGTTCAGGATCTGACTGAAGAGAGGGCTCTGCAGCACTGATTTTAGCAAGCTCAACTTCTCCTCATTTGTTATGTCACCTCGTTCCCGCAGTTTCGCCTGCAAACGCTCCACTGCCTGCAGCGCCCTGTGTGTATCTGCAATGACATCCATTTCCAGTCAGCAACAGCTTACAAAAGGTCATCTGCAGCTAGCAAAGACTATACAGACATCTCTTTCCTATTTGCTAAAATCAGGGATGGGAGAGATTTTTCAAACTTCCATATTAAATTAAAAATATTGAAGAGTAAAAAAATGTAAAAAACAAAACCAAGACAAAATCTGCCCTCAGTTATATGTAAAGCCCTGCAAATTCACAGTTATCTGCTTTATATCTGCAAACCATTTTTGTGGATCAGGTGCAAGATACTGATTTTGTATCCATGCAGAGCTCTAGTTATATGGGTGCAATTCCCACTGACATCAATGGGAAGGCAGAATCTAATAGGAGTTGAATACATCCATGCAGAATGGGTCCTAAATGTAAAAGATGGTTCATATAAACTCGGATGCAGGAATCACAGCTAATCAGCTTTCAATGGATTGTAAAACAAACACTATTAAACAGATAGTTGCGGGGAGGGAGGTGTTCCTTTTTCTACAAAAAAAAGTTCACAAACTTCCAAACAGCTCTATCCTTAAATATGAAAAAGATAAAAAACAGGAAATAATAGTTCACTCATCAGGAATAATATACATTATCTAGAAAATGTGCACTTAAAAATACATGCATGAACATAAGAATCCAAATATATCAGACATTATATACAGTAGCTATGTTTGAAAAAAATGTAGCTCAACTGCCTTAGGGCACGTCTACACCATGGTGGGATTTCAGCAGTAATCAAAGGGAGATAGTCAAAGTACTTAAAATACTTTGTGGATCTGCCTATGACTGCCTACTTCCCGCAGTGTCTTCAGTGCACTGAGTTGAAGGAAAACGTTGTCCCCCTTCAACCCAGCGCCACTCTTCTTGGTGTGGTCTTCAGCCTGATTGACTGAGCAGGTCTTCACAGACTCAATTGGGAAGATTGATCCGACAGAATTAAATCTGCCACCATCAGTGAAAACTAGCCCTTATACAGTATTGTCTTAAGCTCAGATCTAGCATGTAAACCTAATTTGGCCACAAATATATAGTGATAATATAAAACCTCACCTATTATTTCCAGCATGTTTTCCACTGCTCAATTTCTATCCCAAAATTGAAAATGCCAGCTTAAATACTTTCCTAAAAATAAACAGAAGTAGAAAAGAAAATGATCACATTAGAGAACCTTGAGAATTTAATCCTAAAACACTGAAGATCTTGGAAAATAATCAACACAGTCTTTCAACCATTAAAATAAACTAGAAGTTGATTACATTTTGAAAGTCATTTTTGAGCCTGAAAACTGAGAATGAAAATTATTTTGAAGCTTATTGATAAGGTTTCTAAACGTTCGTAAGAATGGTGTTATTTACATACTGATGTGAGAGGTGTAACTATTTTAATCAGCTATAAATGCCATTTCTAAGTGACATGGTACAAAACTTGATGGCTTTGTTTGCATGAGTAAATGTGAATTACTGCCTGCAATATCCACTTCCATGTGTTTCATACACAATTTCTCTTTTGGAGTTTTGAGTTTTAACTGTCAGAATCCAGGGTTTTGTCTTAACACAAAGGAAACACTGAGTTTTAAAGAATATATGCAATCAGTATCATTATTTACACGGCATCAAATATCTGACAGGTACTTCATAGTCAAGATCATGTTATCTAAACAGACAAATGAAGGATTGAAGATGGATACAACATAAAACAAACATGGAAAGGTAAAGATTAAATATGCATCCTGTCAGTGCCATGATAATTGTGTGCTTTTATTGGATACAAGTTGGCATACAGGTTTTTATCAGCACACATTTGAGTTGTGTCAACCCACAAGTAGCCAAACCATATGTACACTATGTAGGTCATCTAAAATGATTTCCATTTAAACAGGGCTTGACAAAATCTGGGCACTAGGTCACCATGGTGATCACGATTTGTAGTCTGGCTTCTAGCTCTGCTGTGGAAATGCAGCGGTGAAGCGTCCTTTGGCAACCAAAAATAATACTGCAGGCACCTAGCTGGACGCCAATTTTGTTGAGCCGTGCATTAAAACATTCATACATCATCATGCTGGAATGTATTTTTATATGTTTGATATATTTTAGAGACTATTTAAAAATTATTATGGGGGGGTTATTTTTTTTTAAAGCCATCCACCTGAAAAGCCAGGAACTTCACTTACCATGAAATGACCTGTACAAGACCTCAGAAGGAGCCACAGAAAATTCATAAAATTTCCTTAGACAGGTCTTTAAACATAAAAGTGTAATATCTTGCAGCCTTGCAGGACTAGAAAGGGATAATTCCCATCTCAAGCTCTATGGTACCAAAAGACAGTGGACTTTAAGCTCATCCTGGTCCAGGATTGAATCTTAGCATCTTAGAACTGAGACAGCTGCGATATTTCTCTCCTCTATTTTCCCTCCCCACCCCCCACAGCACAACAGCAGTTTGGGGAAGGGGAAGGAATCCCACAAGTGGGGAAAACATTTTTTTGATATTTTCATTTAATTGAAAAATGCTGCCTTTCTGAAGTAGCTCAAAGATCTATAGAATTTGGGTGCCAGGAAAAGAGATTAGTGGGCAGAGTGCACAAAAGTGCATGATAAAATGCACAAGCTTCTGATAGATACATTTTTTCACATAGTTATTACTTCAATATTGTTATCAGATATATGATGTTCAGATGTGATATATATGCAATATATCCACATCTTAATTTAAATCTGGTTTACATCACAGTGCACAGAACTTGTCAAGGGGACCAGAGAGGTGGACGACATGGTCGAGCTGGTCATTTTGGCAGTTCTGGTGGTGGGAGGATGGGAGGAGGAGGGAACAGCACAGATGAAGGCAGGCATGGGGGGCATGAGCAGGAGAATGACCCAATAGGGCAGTCAATCACATAGGTTGAGCAGAAAGAAAGGAGAAGCCCTCCCCACATAGAAACAGAGAAGAGACATGCCTGCCTAAATTCACTTGAACAAGTCACAAACAATGTAGAAAGGCTGATAAACCTGGACTATGTTTCACATTAGTAGAGAAACCAAAAATCAGCAGGTTTCAAAACGGTTTCTGTGCAAATTGCTCTCTTGGTCCAAAAAATCCTTACATTTCATAGTATTTTATTTTTTGGATGCTTTCACTGATTCTGTTAGTGGAATCATCCATTGTCTTTTTCACGGCCATTTCTGATCAAGCCACTTCTGATCAAGCTTGTAATTCAGCTTCTCCAAGTACAGAACAAAAAGTAACCTTATCTCATGACTCACACTATCCTGAAACATAAAGCAGAATCTGATACTACTAACCATAATGAATTTATTCTCTTATTTCATCTGGCATAGCCAATGCACATAATGGGCCTCTCAGATCTCAAGAAGCCTAAAACAGAAAGAGGCCTTGTGATTTCACTAGATCAGCCTCCATAATATTGCATATAATGATATTTTATGAGAGAGTGGATGGATGAGGGGACTTTACATATTGAAGAGGGATTGGCTTCCCCAAACTGGACTGTCCAGCTATCTTGTTTGGGTTTTATTTATTTAGGGAGGCAGGGAGTGATTGAGAGAGGGAAGTTGGCAAGATAAAATTAAAAATTTGAGGTTCCAGATATTTCATCTCATTATGATACTGTTATGTTCTGTCACGTTATACTAGTCCCTTTTGGAGTCTGCTGTTTATATGATCTTTTCAGTTTTGGATACTTGCTATAAACTGTCACTGTCAGCAAACCAATTATTTAATCTGGCATTTTTATATTGCAGCAAGGATCTCATTAACTGATCCCACACACAATAAAAACCTACTTTATTTGGCTTTATTTTATTTTTTTGGCTTGTGTCAGTAATCTGGCCAGGACTGAAGCAGAACAATCAGCTGCTTCTCATTCATCTCATAATGGCTTTTACACTATTGTGCATTGGCCCAGCTATGTATTTAATCACAGACACCATAAGCAGTTACAACAAAAGCTCTTGGCTCATTAAAAAAAAAAAAAAAAAAAAAGATTTTATTGTAATAGTTTCCAGGTATTTCCCCTCATTGGGACAAATTCTACCTTCAGATATGGAGGCACAGCTGAATTTAGACTTGTCCATGACCTGTGTATTGTTTGGATCACACTCATTTTCAATATGGCTACTCTGATTAGTTATTGGTATTAAAAGAGCACTAAGAAGCCCCAATCCAGCTCTTTTACAAGAATACTTGATTAAAAAAAAAAAACAGTCCATGCCCCCCAAAGAGTTCACTATCTTAGCTTGTCATAGATTTGATTATCACTGTTTCTATTAGAGCGGAAGTCACCATTTCTCATGACTATTCTATGCACTAGTTCCCATCAGTATTTCCTATGCTAATAGGCATAATCACAGCAATGTTAGTTGGACACCAGTTGAAGTGGGAGCAGAATTAGGCTAAGACTCCCGCTGAATTAATTGGGAGCAAAGTTAAGCCAATGTTGAGTGCTTTAGAACAGTGGTTTTAAAACCACAGGTTAGGACCCAGTACTGGGTCACAGCACCCCCTACTGCTACCACCAAAAGACTGGAATGGATTGCTCAAAGATGTAATTGTTGGGTCGTGAGCATAAATGATTTTTTTCAACCAAGTACCAAGAAAAAAAAAAAGTTTGAAAACTAAAGCTTTAGAAAATTCTAGCTTCAGACTCTCCATTGTTTATTTTTTTTTATTATGATAATTTTTATGAAACATAATCAGGGGTGAGGGCCCCACTATGCTAAGCACTCTAGAGATTAGTCAGCAGACAATCTCTCCCCCAGAGACCTTGCCATGTGCATATCAGACATGATGGAACAGGTGGAAAAAACAAATATACAAAGTGTGGGGGGAGCGAGTGGGAGATGGGGTAAAAAATTTAAAAGTAATGGGATGGTGATGGTGATAAAAGAACAAATTTAGGCATTAGAACTAGAATGGCAGGATCTAGATTCCCTCATTACTCAGTAATTGGGGGGGGGGGGGGGGGGAAGTGAAACTGCCCTCTTGTACAAGCCAACAGTACACCTGTAACTGATGACAAGGGAATTGGACATCTAAAATTATTTAAATTCTAATTTAAGGTGTTACTAAGCAGTAGAGCCAATGATTATCATCATGTGTATTTAAACATGAGGTTAAATTCACACCAGTTTTCACAGTATGGGCTACAAGGAAGATGAGGGGGTGGAAAAAGTGGTAGTACCTTTTCCTTTCTGCTGGGGAAGGTCAACTGAGGGCCAAAGCTGCAACAAAATGTAGGTGAGACTGGCTAAAAAGAGGCCAGATTCAGTGCCTTCCATCCACCATTCTGCTAGAGAAGTTATGTCCTACATCCTAGAGGTAGAAGTTAAAGCTTGCCCTCCCTTGAATAATCTCAAATGGAGGCAGCAGCAGAAACACACTTGCTCTCCTCCGGGTTGAATCCTCCCTTGTTGGTGCAGGAGAATATAATTTATTCCTCCCTATTTTAACTTTACGGCCAATTCTGCAGAGTGATTAGCAAGAAGTCCTCTGCATGCTGCAGCTTTGAACACTTAGTGCCTGATTCTGCACTGACATCAATAGAAGCAAAAGCAGGGCCTTTATGACTCTAGCCGTGAGTTTTATGTTGACTGTACCATTTTAACCGTCAACAGCTTCACCAAATGGTCAAAAGCTTCACCAAAAAGAAAAAAAACTGACCCACATCTAGAGAGATCTCTTGTTGGATTATATAATTTTCAAGACAGTGCTTCATCAATTGATACTCCGTCTACTATTTCACAAATCATTTTTAGATAATACCTTGGGAACTAATGTTTATAGCACTAGATTAGGAAACACACAATGCCAAATTTAGAAAGCACTGTAATAGGCTTTATCCTTTGACCACGATTGTACTGGTAGTGTTTTCAGAATGTAACTGAAATGTTTGTATGAAGACTAATATCCAGGTCCAAATGTTGGCTACAATGCTTAGAGACTAAACAGAAATTGCTTAAATTAAACTAAAAGAATATTCATGGCACACCTTTTATTTATGACAAGGTCAACATTTTCAAACATTCAATCTACATTTAGGCTCGAATTTGGCCATTTTAGCAAACCGTTTTTCACCCTCTCATTTTGATTACTGTCCTGTCTTTTTCCCCGCCGTCCCTCCCCAATTGGCTGACTGCCATTCAGATGCCATCTTGTATTGTTGTCAGTAGCACTCCACACAAACTGCAGCCCACAATCAAGGGATGCCCCTATCTACTACCAAGTCTCCCTGCAACCACAGTTTACAATCCCCAAAGGGAAGCTTGTAATCTCCCTGCCACCTCTGGCTGCAACCCCATTGGGGAGGCAAAATTGAACTCTGGACTCGAACATGGTACACAAATGCTGTTTTGTTTCTAAGGTACATGGGTGGATTAATTTGGGCGCACACAGAAAATCCCACTCTTCTCCATCCCCTTCACCCCGCAAAAAAACCCTACTATATATATATATATATATTCTTATTTTCACCTCTGTGGATAATCATTGTGGCTATGGTACTGCTCAAAGTGTTTTCCTAGGAATGCCTGCAAAAGTTGAGTGAAATAGACAAGAATCGCATGGACTGTGTTGCTTTCCCTATGCTCAGTAAATGTTATGTACACATAACCTTCTCCTGGTGATGCTTGAGATTGGGAATGGGTAAGTGAGGGGAGCACAAAAGAGGTATTTCTAAGCAGACACAGAAAAGGCAGTAAGAAGAAACAGAGGAGTGATGTGCAGAGGGGACCTAACATCTTAAATTAAACTATTTTCTCTCTACTGTGTTGTATGCATTCTTGTTTTCATATGCAAAGCAACTCATTCTACTAACATAACATTCCCTGACCTTTCTCCTTTAGTTTTGATTTTTGCCCCCAATTGACATTTCGCCATTGACTTCAGTGGGGGCTAAGCTTTCCTGGGCAGGGGCTTGTCTTTTTGTTCTGTTTGTACAGCATCTAGCACCCTGAGATCCATCCTGGTTCATGATTAAGGCTCCTATGTAATACAAATAAAGAATAACAGAACCTAATCAGCACTCAATGCTCAAGCAAAGCTTCATGGAAGGGATTGCTACTCTTCTCCCTCATATTCCGTTCTTTACAAAAAAAACAAAACAAAAACAAAAACAAAAAAAACCCACACAACCACCCAGCAAAACTAATTTTCTTTTCAACAGGCTGCAGGTGATATGGCACAAATGTATTAGTGATGTATGAAGTATTATTTTTAAAACTGGAAGGGAGGGGTCAAAATACCAGTAGACAAAGTAATGCATCCATCTCATTAAATGTAAATATGAAATAGAGTACCAACGTGTTATCTTAATCTCAGAGGGTATCATAATTTATACCACAGCTATGTAATCAGTTTCATCTTCAAGTGTTTAAAAGCTTATAAATTTGAATAAAACTATGACAAATTAAATTATTCACAAGGCCAAATTCAGTTCTGCAATATCTCACACAATTTCCAATGGGTAAAAATGTTTATCTGCGGGGCAGAATTTGGCCATGTTTGCATTTCTCTAGAAAAATTTCTAAATATGTTGATCAGGATTCCTGAAATTCCAGTAAAATTGTGAATAGAAAAATATTTCCCAACACCAGATGTAACATAGTTGATTTATCACAAGACAATGTAGCCATCTGTAGCCTTATATTAGTAGCTACATCAAGATCTTCAGCTTTACCTTTCATGGAGTGTTTTCATACAAACATTCTGGGGTGGAGAAGGGTTTTCATTTTTAATGAAATGGTTCAAAGACAAATGATCACAAGAATTTGGAGAAGGATTTGAGCACCCTTAGGTTCATCCACTCACTACAACTCCAAACGAAGGGGCTCCCCTCCCCGAGGGTCATTTACAGAAAGGTCTTTTAGATTCACCATACATGCAGTTTTTCCCAGCTGACCTAGTGCACCGTGTAAATTCCGTAGGACTGCTGGTGTGAATCTCGAGGATGCTCCTCCTAACCTGCATTCTCACCTTTGGTCTACCCAGGCAACTTTAAGCGTGCAACATGTTCTGTGACATCCTTAAGGACCCACACGCACGCGCACATCCACACAAAACACACACTTGTTAAGTTAGGGCTCAGACTTGATCATGTTAAGGGCGGGGGAAAGTGACGCTAACAAGATCGCTTGCAAAATACCAAATTAAAAACAGGGGTGCGCGAAGAGCTCACCACCGGGCGAGCTGGGTGGGCACGGGAGGGCTCCGATCTGCTCGGAAGGGTTACACGAGAGAAGCTACTTGCAGTATCAAGCGAAGACGTGGCTTTTGTTTACAGCAGGATCTCTCCTGGCCCAGGCCGACGATGGAGCAGCAGTGACCAGTATCCCTTCGCCACCCTCAGGGCAACACTCTTAGGAGCCGAGCCCAGCAACCGTTCGCGGTGGAGCATCACTCCCAAATCCTTCTCCCCAGCCCTAGTCTAGCAAACGGCAGCCGGCGAGCGTGCCCTGCTGCGGCAGCTTTGCACGGCCGCTGCACGCCCCAACCCCCCACACTCTCCGGCTCAAGAAAGAAGCAACAGGCTCAGCCCACCAGCAGCAGCAGCAGCTTCCCCCGTTCAGCACCAGGCCCCCGCAGCAAAGCCCAGGGGCTACAACCCCAGCCAGCCCCCTGCAGGGACAGCTTCCCTGCGGGAGGAGGGGTCACAGCTCAATCCCCATTTCGGGGTGAGACCCTCCCCCACATCCTTTACAGGGACACCGAAGGGGGCCGCCAGGAGGGAGCAGAGCCCCCAGCCCGCATTCACCGCGCCATGCCTCCCTGGAACAAAGAGCCCCGGGAGCCTCTCCCGATCCCGGGGGAACAGAACGTTCGGGTCCCCGGGAGGAGCCAGCGCTACACTCTGGGCACCCCCAGCTTTGCAGCCGCGCTCAGCTTACCCGGCTCGCTGCTCCAGGCATCCCGCAGCCGAGAGAGGGCTGGGCTTGCGGAGGCGATGGGGGCCCACTTGCAGCCCTCGTTCGCAGGCTCTGCCGCGCTTCCTGCCCTCCCCCAAGTAACGGCCCTGAGAGGAGGTGCAGGGTCACACACACGCAGAGGCTACCCTGCAACTTGATCCTGCCCAACCATGAGGCGGCCAGACGCCAAGCCGCCTCCGCTCCCAGCTGCCAGACGTTCCTGAGCCTAGCCCAGCCGAAGTGGGAGTAGGAAGCGGCTGCAAAGAAGGAACCATGACAACCGCAGCCAGCAACAGGAGGGGCCACACTTGCTGGCCTCGGACACCGGGCTGTGGTTGCCTACGGAGGGAAGATTCAGGGCACCCGCGGACTCCGAGCAGCTGGGTGCTGTTTGCTCCGAAGAGCGCGGGGCGGGTAGTGGAGCAGGTCCGCGCTGGTTATATTTGCGAACACAGTGTCTTCTCGGGGGGAGTGATGGCTCGGGTAGCAGATCACACACTGAGACCTCACTCGCGGTCACCCACACAGCCGCATGGTACCTACCGTTTTCCCCGAGAATGCACCTGCAAACACACAGGGCTACAAAACTGTATACGTGGGTCTGCCGCATTGGGGCTTGAGTGGCCATTTTTTACAAAACTGGTCCACTTGCTCCTCTGGTCTGCGTCCCCGCTATGAAGCATTATTCCCTACAGCTGTTAACCAAATTGCCTTTCCCATCTAATTTTAAAGAGACATCCGTTTGCTAGCCAAACAATTTTTTAGAAGTTTTCGTTGTTTCGTCTATTAAACACCCCCCTGAACCACGGCCTCCTCTCCTGCTATGATAGTGCGGTGTGGTAGTCACATTTTCCTATTTAAAAAAAAATTATTTCCCCCTTTACTGAGGGAAAGGCACACAAATAACAAAACAAAACTCGGGGGAGGGGAGTTGAGTGACTGTGCACACAAAGGAACGCTGCGAGTGACTATACCATGTCATATGCTGTGAAATGTTTAAAACAAACTGGAAGAAAATAGACAAAATAGTTGTTTTTGTTAATCTTACATTTTGCTCGGAAGTATAGTGGATTTTAAAAGTTCCATTTTTATGTGAATGATGTCCCTTTAAATGTCCACAATGAGTGTTTCCTCTACTTCCTTTGAGAAACTTCCACCATCAAATAGATTTGATCACTAGTATATTTGGGCCTCATCTTGTATCTTACTCAGGCAAAGCTTTTATTAATTGAGGAAAAATTGAATAAATGCCCCCCTTTTCTCTACTTGTATGCAACTGATTTCTTTTTAATATTTTCCCTTTAAAATTGACTGACTAGGAAGAAATTTTCTTATCAAGGAAAAAAACAGGAGGTGGGGAGGAGAGCACCAAGAGGGGTTGCTTTTTAATCTGTTTTACAAAAAGGGATAAAAGTATTGTTTACTTTGTACAATATAAGGAACCAAGCATCCTGCTGTTGTGAAGAGGAAGAAATATTTTGTTTCGGACTTGAATTGAGAAGGGAGGAAGAGACAATATCTTGAAATAAAAATTTACTTATTTAATAAAATGGTAGGGCTAAAAGAAAGGTGAGGGGAGGTTGGGGGGAGGTTACAGTTTTATCTGAATTTGAAATAATATCCACACAAAAATAAAGATGGAGAGCACCATGCACCCCTCACCTACATATAAACATTCCTAGAGTAAAATACAAGATACAAGTGGAATAAGAGCAATGACAGTGAAATTTATTTTCAATACAAAAAAATATTAATGCTATTTTATTGTTTGTTGAACAGTTTGCTTCCTATCTGATGTACTTTTTAAAAAATTAGTAACTATCACTACAGTCTTTATTTTCTTTTATATTGCCAAGACATCACCTCTTGCTCCATGTTTATTTAAGCAGCTATGTTATGATAGCATCCTTAGTACCTGCCACTGGCTCACACTGCGGAATACACCCTGTGCTGTGGAGTACGGCCTAATTATTTTTGGTGATATAGTTATTTTTTTGTTTTGATTGGGTTTACTTTGTCAAAATGTAACAATTTAAACATTCCCACATTAGTTCAATCAAAAACACTACTGTGTTTTTTCTACCTCTATTTGAGCCGAATAACATTGTCCTTTAGATAAATGGAATCCTATGGGACTGTATACTGCAAAGCGCAGAGATTGTACAAATGCAGCCATGATGTTAAACTTAAACCTTTGCAAGTTGGAAGGTTCACTCTTAGAACAAACAAAAAACAAAACAAAACAACCCCCACAACTTTCTGTCCAGAGCCTATTTAACCTCTTTTGGGGGACTTTTTACCTCACACAGATGTTTTGAAAAACTACATTTACTTCAGTTACTGAGTTCGTTTGGTCTATGATGGCAGCAGGATCTTCAAAAGATCTTCAACAGCTGCTCAGTTAAGGGTTAAGGTAACCTCCCCTTCTTGAATCCAAACTGGCTATGTTCAATCACATTCTTTTTCCAATTCCAAAGGGGTAGCCGTGAAGAGGTTCCAGGATTTTCCACGTAACAAAAGGTTGCATATTTTAAGTCTATGATGTTTTGATCTGTTCATTGACTTTTTTTAAAATGAAATAACAGGATTACATTTGTCAGTGACAGTTCTTTATACTATTGAGCAGCTATATGCTCCCCAGTAATTTTGAATGGTGCTATTTGCACACGCTTCTTGTGTTCGTAACACCCTAAAATTCAAATAATACTTCAATAAAACCACTTGCAGAAGAGCAGAAACATAGCAGCAGTAGACTATGTCTGTTAATGACTGCGCCATATTGGAGCACTGGAAAGTTGCAAAGCACCGGTTGCCAAGAAGCACCATTCCTTGGTGAAACAGAACTCTTCCTGGAGCTCTTTGACACCCATTGCACCCTCACTTAGTGACTTAGGATACAGCAGGCACTCCCCTCTGCAGGTGAGCTGCCCAGTGCCATTGATCAGTAGAAGGAGCAGGGGCAGGATCATTACTACACCCCTTCAACCGCAAGTATGGGGTCACTTCCAGCCCAGGTGATACTAACTGGCTGGGAATGGTGTTCTGCTCTGGGGAGCATAGTTGTTCCTACACAGAAATTAAAGGGTAACTATATCAAATTAATCTGTCTTAGATCACTTGCTTTCATCAGGTAAATCAATAAAAACAAAAGGTTGAACATTTTCAGACAATATTACATATTAAGTCAATGGGTGTTCAGGATTTTTTAAAATAGACAGGCCCCTTTATTTGGTAGTGTATTGGAGGCATGTCTTTTTTATTTCTAATGGTTGGCCTTGGCACCTTGGAGCCCTCCTTTCCCCCCACAATATTTTGAACGTTTTCATTGCAAATCTGAAATGTGGTGTTACATGGTTTATTACTTTATGTCACTAAAGCCTTAGAAGTTAGCAGGAGAATTTGGAGATGGGAGATGGTTCAGGTGCAAACAAAAAATTTAAGTTGTGAGGAAGCCAAACTCATGCTGGAAAGACAGGCAGGTAGAGTGGAGGAATCCCACCCACAACTAGGGCATACCTTCCAACAAATTTAGAGTAAGCTATCGCTTCTTCATACACTGACAACTCCTGGGGCTGGGTTAAAGTTGACAGAAACACAGGCTGTGGTAATAAGGGTTAGATCATTAGGAATACAGACAGTCAGATATATGGTGACCATGAAAACCATTTAGTGACCTCTGCATGTGGTTGGTATCATGAAACATCCACATAGTATTCAAAGGTGATTGGTATCATAAAACATCTACATGGTTTTCAGTCAAGGAAAAGATGTGAACTACTCAGACACCTTATAATATTCTAACTTAACCATAACCACTCAGGAAAGTAATCTGAGTTCTTTGTAAATAGCTCCTTTGACCCCTGATCAATATGCAGCTATGATCAAAAAAGAAACATGTTCTTAGGAGATGAGACTGATGGGGGCAGATTATCCCATACCTTCCTACTGTGGCATTCTTGCACTCTCCTCTGATGCTGCTGTTGCTGGCATCTGTTAAAGATGGGTCACTGGTCTAGGTGGCCCACAGGTATGATACAGTATGATGACTCTCTGGTTCCCAAAGGAACATATGAAAGTTTGGTTTGTTACTTAGATCAAAGCGACTTAAAGTAGGTGCTTACTGAGAAGACATTTAGTTCAGTAAAGTCAAGGTCGAGTCTGGTTTACACTCCTTGGGTATGTCTACACTAGAAATGCTAAGTTGACTCTGTTAAGTCGACTTAACAAGGTCGACTTAAGTCGACTTACAGATGATCTAGTGAAGTCGACTTAGAGTCCACACTAAAAAGTTAAGTTGACTGCCTGTGTCTACACAGGCAGGTATTAGGTCAACCCACAGCCACAGCTCCTGGCAGAAGGGAGCCCCAGCTCCCCAAGACAAGGTAGCCACTGGGGCTCCCTGGTGCAAGGGAGCCACTGGGGCTTCCCAGACAAGGGAGCCCTTGGGGCTCCCTTGTCCGGGGAGCTCCGGTGGCTCCCTTTTCCCAGGGAGCCCTGGCGACTCCCATGTCCCCGGGAGCCATGGTTCCCTTCTGTCAGGGAGCCACAGCTTCCTTCTGCCCAGCCCTAGGTTGACTTAGGAAATTAAGTCAACTTAGGACATCCACACTGGCTTTAGGTCGACTTAATGGGTCGATTTAAGTGTTAAGTTGACCTAAAAAGTGGAAGTTATTAAGTCAACTTAAGGATGCCCTTAAGTCGATTTAATGAAAGCCCGGTGTAGACGTGGCATTCTGTAGGTCGATTTAAGCGTCCTTAAGTCGACCTAACTTACAAGTGTAGACGTACCCCTTGATGTCCCACTGAGGTCAAAACAATGTTGGCAATAGACTTACAGGTAATGTGAGGCAGGCCAGAATTAGACACACAAGGTAACTATCTGTGTTAGATATATAGAACAGTGTCTACTGTATGACAACTTCCCAAGTGTGCTCGGTATTTGTAGTGGATCTATTTTTGCAAACTTTTTAATGTGCGTAATATCAGGGGAGTTACATTTCTTAAAGTCTCAAGTAAAATGATATTTACAATTCATCTTTTGCCATCTCTCGATTTATATACTAATCAAGTTAAATCTATTAAAATTCACAAAAAGCATCCTACCTTAGCCCTTATCTGATCTTTATTTGCTTTGGCCAAACTACACAATTTAAGTATGTTGCCTACAACAGGGGGGATGCAGGACCTACCTTACACAAATTCAACATACTTAGATTAGATCCTTTGTGAAGGAAAATATGCAGTGATATATTATGTAGATGTTCACATAGATCCAGTTACTAGTGGATTTAGGAGAGTGGCTGGGACAGTTGGTAAGCAACAGTGCTTTTTTTGTTTTAAAAAAAAAAACCCGACCAGGGATCTGGGGCTGCCAGCAGCGAAGGCAGGAGCCAGGGCCACATTGCTGTGAAAAAAAGGTGTCGGTACTCAGTACTCCTGAGTACCATCACAAAAAAAGAAGCCCTGGTAAGCAATCTGATTAATTAGCTAGTTTATTTGGTCTTTCCCTTTTAGATGAGGTCCAATCACAAAGAGCAGAAAAATAAAATGATTTATTTGGATTCCTTAAAGAAGAAACAATGATGTCTCCCCAACCCTTCCCCAGAAAGAGGATGACACTCTAAAAGCTTCTAGGGATTTCCTGGTATGTTGTATTAATACAATGTATTAATTTTTTCAGATCTTTTATGTAGAACAGTTCCATAAACCATGTGAGTTTTCTTAAGTTACAAATTATTGTACTGTAATGTTGTCAGGCTATATATAGTCCTATTTTTACTAAGAGGCAGACAATTAAAGGAGTACTACCTGTTAATTAATACCTGTTAATTAAAGGAGTAATACCTGTTATATTTTTGCTAGTTCCCAGCAACACTGCAATTCTTCAGCTAATTTCAGACACTCAGGTTATGCATTAATATTATGAGATGCATATCTTTTCTTGATTCAAATTTTCTAGCAAACTTTTGTTGGCAGGAATGGATGGCTCTAGAGTTAGTTGAATATTTATGTGAAATACACCACTAATACTAGTACAAGGCAACAGGAAAGACAAATAGCTAAGATTACTTAAAAGAAGCCACAAGGTGTGGGAAAAATAACATCCACACAATTTATTGGACCACTGTTTGAACATTTTATTTTTAAAAAGAGTCCTGCCAATTTGTTTACAATTCAGTAATGAGATAGAGCTTTTCATTTCTAGACCATGTTCCAATGAGGTTCAGAGGAGATGAGAGGAAGAGACTAGTCACGTGCAGGATGACTTCACTGAGAGCAGTCTAGACCCTTATATGGCTATTTAAATAGCCTGTGTGTAAAAGATCATGGTTTCAGTCTATTCTCTAGTGGATAGATATGTTCATTTCACATACATACAAAATAAATACACAGAATTTGGCACTTAGCTTCATCTACACTTGAGTTTAATTTCAGTTAATTGATTGCCCATGAACTCAAATTAGCTAACACATTTGTACATAGACATACTCTTATTTAGACATTTGGTGCACTAGTTATATCTTTAAAGATCCCATATATTTTTTGGGGAGAGGAAGAAGAGAGTTGGTGGGAAAGGGATTCAATTGGTTGGATTTTGTTGGATTATAAATTCTGGTCCTAAGGTAAGAACACGACACCCATATACAACCTCATGAACAATACATCTGAGTAAAAAAATATATATATAATTTTTAAAAGTTTAATTTACTTTTTAATATTGTAACATTTTCATTACTAATTTTGTAAGTATGTAGCATGCAAAGTAATAAAAATGTTTAATATACTTAGTTACTTTATTTAAATTCAACAGAATTTACGAGAAACCAAGACCACTACTCATAGTAAGTTCCATTTAAAGTTTATAGGTCAAATTCTGCTAACCCCATATAACTGAGTGGTACACTACAGCAAATGATGTGAGATGAGAATCTGGCTAACAACAGCTAATTATGTTAATATTAATATATGAATATGCTCCTCCATCCAAAAAGGCTTCTCTTCCCCACTCCCCAACATGAAAAGGTTGAAGACAATGACAGAACAACTTTTGATACAAGTATTATAAATGGAGACATAGAGGGGAACATTAAACTGCATTTGAATGCATTTCCAACATTAAAAATATACTTCGTAATCAGAAGGCAAAACAGACCACAATGCAGCTGGTGGTAACACCCTTCATGTGATTATGTAAAGTTAAAATTAGGAATTCTGTCAAGGTTAGGCTTGGGATTCATTCCATTTTTAGATTATTGTACTGGCAAGTGCAGAATATTAGTTTGATTTATTGAAGCATATATTTTGGCAAGAGTATTACCGAGATTTGCATTTTTTAAGAGTGTGGGTAAAGGAAGATTGTCTTCCCTGGAGACATATTCTAACTGTTATTGTTACTGGAGGTCACACATTACCTGAAGGGGAAAGTATGCCCCTTTAGGTAGAATAAAGTCAAAAATCGCATTTAAAAGGTGTGTTAATTATTTATAACTACAAAACAAAATATTTGAAATTACAGCAAATTAAAAGGGGATTTATTTACACACAGACATGATGATTTAAAACCATAGGCCTAGCTCTTGGATGAACAGTGCAAATAAGTGACAAGGCACAAGGGCTGGGTCTACACTGCTAAATTAAGTCGACTTAAGTTTGCTTAAGTTGACTTAATTTACCCTGCATCTACACTACACTTTGCTTAAGTCGACTTAAGCAGCTTGCTTAAGTCGACTTAAGGAAAATAAAGTCGACTTAATTAAAATTAAGTCGACTTTATTAAACCTCCTTTCCACTAGACCTAAG
>ML685908.1:4567667-4575847 GCA_007922175.1 Pelusios castaneus | reverse complement strand
AGCTGGAGTGCCCATAGGGTGGGGTGGGGGGCATTGAGAGGGGAGCAGCCACAGCAAAAAGCTCTTGCGGCCCTGGCTGCATGCAGCTCTCAGGCCTTGAGTCCCACTGGGCCTACATGAGAGGGCGTGGCTGGGGCCAACAGGGGGAGGAGCCACAAGGAGGTGTGAGGCTGATGCCTGGAGCAGCGATGTGGGGCCAGGTGCCCTGCGTGCCGCTCTGAATGAGTGCACGTCAGCTTTGGCATGCATAGCAGGGGCTGCTGACCCCTACTGTAAAGTGGTGCTGGCCAGCTGAAAGCCACCTTCCTATGGATATTTTTAATTACAGTACTCACCCCCCCCCCCCCCCCCCGTCATGAGCTTTTCACTGCTGAGGCTTAATACAAAGTACTGCCTGTACAGATTTTTAATGGAGAAAAGTTAGTAGTACATCATCTGTAAGGATCCAATCTAATGCTGCTGAAGTCAAAGGAAAAAATCCAATTGATTTTATAATGGGCATTGGTCCAGGCTCTCAATGTACATTGTCAACTCTAGCATGACCAGATAGCAAGCATGAGAAATCAGGAGCTAACAGGTGCCTATTTTTTTTTTTAAAAAAAAGCTCCAAGTATTGAGATTGTCCCTAAAAAAAATGACCCTAGACTCGACTCTTTAAGCACTAGTCCTGCACATTGTATCTTTTCCACCAGGAAGGGATTCAACAGAGCTGTAAAGGAGTAAAACTGAGACCCAGGATTTAGCTACTTATAAAACTTAAGTCACAATAGAACAACTTCATAGATACACAATGACCAAATTAACCAAGAGATGAGTAGATCCTGGATAAATCTGCTGCATGTATTACAAGTTAAACCCCTGATAAGTATTTGCAAGATTAGCATTTTTAAATGACAATTTTTTCTTCAATAAGAACTATTCATGCAAAGTAAACACACACATATTCAGTCTTACTGCAACCTCCCTGACATTAAAGGAAATGCCATAAGCAAGAAGTTGTTTCAATAGAACCTCTTTATCTATTAGCCACCTGGTTTGCTTTTTGGGAAGCAGATTCTCTTACAGATAAGAAATTCTGCTTTCAGTAACATTGGTGTGAAGCCAGAATAACCCCACTGGAATTAATGAAGTTGCTGAGGATTTACATCTGTGTAACTGACAGCAGAGTTTACCTGCCCTCAGAGCTCAATAAATGCTAGAAATGGTACCTTAATGTTTTTTTTAAAGTTAAATATGCTACAGAAATACACAGGAATTATATTTAACCAGTTTCAATAGCAAATAAATTCTGTTCTCTGTACCCCCATGTTTCTAGTTCCTATATCCTGTAAATATAGCATATTACCTAGCTATGTCTCTGCACCCACAATGCCAATAACCAGCTTGATTTTTGACTCCATCCATAAATCAGTGCCTGTAAGATGTTTACAGCACTGAGAGCAATGTATAGAGTATGAGTCCCTCATAAAACATCTTTTCAATTTTCTCAATGTACTATGAAAAAACAGCCTCTGCTTATCTGTAATTCCTTTACCCTCTCCCCCACCAGAAGCTTGTCTTTTGGTTTGTCCCCTTGGCAACACACACACACACACACACACACACACACACACACACACACACAAGGGAAAAGGAAATGGATGTAACAACTGCAAAGTGATTAATTTTAAAGCTGCTGTTACCAATATTTGAACACTGTATGATGTATAAAACAAAATAAAAATTCTGTGTTAGGAAATAAACTTCTTAGGGGTATGCTGTTGTCTGATACCTACATTATTTTATGAACTTTGGTTTTATTGATCCTACACGAGTCTAAATTATAAAATAACATGTAAAAAAAGGAAAAATTAATATAATTAGAAAACATGGGGAGAGAAGGAATGCTAAGAGACAGAAAAAATACAGATACGTCTTAGCTGGGCCTGGATTTCTGGGCTTGCAGGGCAACAGGCTCAAAGTGCTGTTTTTGTTATTAGTGACAAAAGTAAAAATAGAATGTTTGAAGTTAAATGTTTCAGATACTCTGTATGTGGATTCATTTTTCACCAACTTACTAGAATGTTCTGGACCTTTGTAGAATCTCATGGAGTCTTCCAGAGTTTCTGAAAACTACATTTTCCTCAAGCAGTTACCCGATATATAAGGGGTGGGGCGTTGCCAGTCAGTGACATACAAGAATGAATCAACGTGAAATGAGAGCCAAGCTGCAAGATTGTGAACCCTGTTCTATTGTGAATATGTACTTGTGTTTTAAGACTTGGAGTGTAAGTCACAATTGATAAAGGACATATTTTATGAGATGCCAGAAGTATCTATCAAACCCCTATGCAACAATAGTAATGAAATACTACTACTTCTATAAGCTTAGAGGAAACTTTTTATTTGCTTATATATGACATGAAAAAATAAGACGTACAGATTCTGGCATGCAAATTTATCATCTTATATGACAGATAAATCATGCAGGTAAATCATTCATCAAAGTTGTTAACTGGGCTACAAATGCAATAAAAACAATGCATTCAAAAGTTTAACAAATGAGAGGAGAATGGAATTCTGAAGACACTCTCACATAGGCCACCATTTGGTATAGGGCTGGCCCTGATCTGAGCTCTTGAGTTATAACCCTCCATTGCAATAAGAAGTGAGATTTTTGAACAGAAAGAAGGTCTTAAACCCATTACTTGACTCTGGCCCCCAACCCATACCCTATTCATTACTCAGCTGGCAAATCAGATTATAAAGGTGCTACAGCCATCTGGGTGAGTGCAAGAGCAGTGTTGAGTTGCTATTGGGCCACCCTCTAAGTTTAATAGGTGTGCCAGGGTAGAGCCAGGAAGGAGTGTCTTAGGGGCCAAAGTTGAATATCTATGGGGCTGAGGGTCCTAGGCTGCTCCAGGATATGGTTCAGCTTATGGATAGCCTAGACGAAGCTGCCATATGTTAGAGCAGGGGCTGCAAGCCTGCAGCCAGCCCGGAATCTGGGCTTTGTAAAGGTGATTTTACACCATCTTTTTTTCTATGCTTTCCCTAGACTGCATCTTCTGTGCTGTGCCTATTATGAGGCACTTGTCCCACAGACTTTTATAAAGTGACAGTTTCATTGATTCACACTAGGACAACTGTGGGCCACGTTCTGATTCCAGGTGTAACTGGCACAAGTCCCAGAGCTACACCAACAGAAGACTCAGTCCCTAAAACTTGTACTAAAATTAGAGATGGATACAACCACATCTAAAGTCTAAATCCACAGTCAGATCTGGTCTGTGAGTCTTGGTCCCATATCTTCTGCAATGGTCTCAAATTGGATTACTTAATTCAATGTTTGGAACATTTTGATTTGGATTAAGATCTACTAATTGTAAGAAAACCTCAAGGAACATCTGTAACAAGCAAGCTAGCATCCATGGCTGCTGAGGCTGTCTTGGGCCTAGTCAACCTGAGAGCTCAGGTTGCTGTAAAGTGGCATACATCAACCTTCTAGTGCACGTGTGCACACTCAAGTGGCCGTAAAATCGAACTTTAAAACACCATAAATCGATGTTGTAACACCCCCCTTCAGGAGGTGCAGCGTTTTGGTCAATACTAATAATGCAATTTAACGTCAGTGTAGACAGAGAGCAGTTTAATGAAAGTTATTGGCCTCCAGGATCCATCCCAGAATTCCCTGTTCTTGCAATTCTGGCATTCCAGTGATGCCTCATCTTGCCCACATCATCAACAAATAGCTCCTCCCCTACCTGCAGCTCCAAGAAGGTTTGAATTCCATTTCTTGCTTGGGCAGCATGGAGAGCTTTTCACCTGAGCAGGTAATGGCGTCTGAGTGCAGCAAACATGCCCCAGCTTGGAGCCATCCTGAGAGCTTAGATTTCATCAGCTTGTGGGGCAAGGAGTCAGTGCTCACTCAGCTCCAAAGCAGTAAAGGCAATTGGAACATTAACCAAAAAAATTCCGTGTGGTATAATCGAGAGGGGCCACAACAGGGACACGCAGTAGTGCCGCATTAAAATCAAAGCGCTTCAGCAGGCTTATCAGCAGACTAGGGAGGCAAACAGTCATTCAGGGTCCATGCCGAAGATGTGCAGGTATTATGAGGAGCTGGATGCGATTCTTGGTCATGACCTAATCAGTATGCTGCCACGGAACATTGATTCCTGTGCAGACTCCAGGGTAAATGAGGACAACTCTGTGGATGAGAAGAAGCTGGAGGATGAGGAAAATGGGACTCAGGAGACTGGAGAGTCAGTTCCCCTGGATAGCCAGAAGCTTTTTGTCACCCCAGAGCAGCCTGCCCTACCTCAGGATGGCATCAGTGACCACGCTGCAGGGGAAGACACATCAGGAAAGTGTTTACTCTGTGCTATGCTCATTTCACAGTTGTGTTTCACTGATAGCTGGTGAGAGTTGGGGGTGGCGGGATCTGGCCACACCATCTGGGGGAAAGTGATGTGGCCGGCCCCAGGCTGCTGCAGGTTTGGTGCAGAGCCCACCACATTGCAGGAAAGATCGGTCCAACAGCATGGAGATGGCGTGGGGGGAGGAATGGGACCAGCGGCAATGAGAAAGCTGGGGGAAGGCATAGCTGTGAGGTGTTGGGGAACCCAGCTGGCCAGAGCATATGTGGGGCAGGGAGGAGATGTACAGAGCACACTGGTGCAGGGAAACAGTGGGGGGGTTGTGGCAGGGCTGTGAGGAAGGTGAGTGAGGGAGGTCGCCATTACATATATATCCTGTGGCATGTATTTGACCCTGCCTTGTCCCAGTGTGACTACTTGGACAGTTTCAATGAGCATTTGGATGCTTTGCTTATCATCCGGGGAGGTGTCCACAAAAGTCTCATACAGGTATTCATGAAACCTTGCAGGAAAGTTTCTGGGGAGGCCTGTCTTCTCTCTCCCAGCATGGAACAAAATCTTGCCCTGCCACTCAGTTATTAAAGCTGAATGCATGAGCACAGCATACAGCAGGATGGCATATGGACCAGACATGTCCCCCACAGATTACAGCAGCTGTTCCCTCTTGGACAGTGAGAGTCTGAAAACACTGATGTCACACATGGTCACCTAGGGAAGATGGTGCATAAATAGTCACCAAACAAGAAATCACCCTCCCATCACTTCACCTCCCCTCCCCCACTTGCAATGGGCTCTGCACAGTGCACTGTTTCTCCACCATGCTACCTCTCCTATTTGAATTTTTTGGGGGGTGCTCCTTGGGATGATTGGTTCCCCCAATCACATGGAAGGCACTCTGAGCTGTGTTACCAGTCAGTGTGTTCTGTTGAAAGTGGAATGTGTTTTGAAAAGTACAGTTTGCAGCAATCAAGGGAGTTCAGGGAGGAATGTATGATTCCTTGCATTGCATTGCCTCACCTAACAATAGGCACTGTGTTTTTTGTTCCTTACAGTGGATTCATCGACCTTGGGACAGTCCAATCCCACAGAGCGCCTTAGCCAGATTAGAAAGAAGTAGTGTAAACCTTGGGATGACATGATCACTGAGATCATGCACTCCTCCGTGGCAGCCAATTCGGAGCTCAGAGCATGGCGGCTCTCCCTGTCCAAGACATTAAAGTTCAACATGGAGGACAGACGAGCAGCACGGGATCAGGATCATGAAATGTAGCAAGAGATGCTGCGGATCATGCATGATCAGTCCAACATGCTGTGGCGCCTGGCTGAGCTCCAGGAAGAACAGTGGTCACACAGGGTCCCCCTATAGGCCCTGGAGAAAGAACCTCAAGTTATGATAGCCAGTCCCTCCCACTACCAATCAAGGAGGAACAGGGGCAGTACGCAATATGTGGTTGCCTTGATATGATTCTGTTCAGGCCGAGCTTTGTGAGAACCCCTTTAAGAAATGCAGTGCCCAGGACCCGCCCCCAACCACACCCCATGCTGCAAGTCCACAAATGTGAATGCAATAAAGTAATACCCTGTTTTAAATGCCTGTGTTTATTTTTGGTGCCACGCTACAATGCCTTATGGGTGACAGAATGGGAGAGGGGTGGTAAGGAGTGTGTGGGGTGAGGAGTGAGTGCACAGGGACAGGAGGCACAAACATCACTGCTGCTCATTGCAAAACTCTGCTTTCAATGTTTTCCTGATATGCATCGCTCCTCCAGTGAGCACACACTATAACGCTTGCATCTGGCTGTTCAAAATTTGCAGCCAGCCTTTCAGCCTCGGCAATCCAGCCTTGAGGGAACCTTTTCCCATGCGTCTCACATAAATTATGCAGCATACAGTAAGCACATATAACTGTAGGTATATTTTTCTCAGATAGATCAAGCCTAATCGGAATTCTCTGCCACCTGCCTTTCAAACACCCAAATGCACATTCTGCACTTGCTGAGCCTATGATTGAAATGCTCCTTATTGGAGTCCAGGTGTTCGGTGTATGGCTTCATTAATCAGGGAGAAAGGGATATGCTGGATCCCCCCAGGATGACAGCTAGCATTTCAACATCCCCAGTGCTAATTTTTTGGTCGGGGAAGAAAGTGCCTGCCTCCATCTTTTGGAACAGATCAAAGTACCTAAAGATGTGTGCGTCATGAACCTTCCTAGGCCAGCCTACATCAATGTCTGTGAAATGGCCCTTATGATGCATAAGGGCCTGCAGGACCAGAGAGAAGTACCCTTTGTAGTTTATGTACTCGGTGGCAAGATGATCCAGAGCCAAAATGGGGATATGCGTCCCATCTATGGCACCACCAAAGTTTGGGAACTCCATAGCAGCAAACCCATCCAATATGTCCTGGACATTTCCCAAGGTCACTACCCCTCTCAGCAGAAGTCTATTTATGGCCCTGCACACTTGCATCACTACAGCTCCCATAGTGGATTTCCTAACTCCAAATTGATTTGCAACTGACCGGTAACAATCTGGGGTTGCAAGCTTCCACAGAGGGATGGCCACTCACTTGTCCACTGTCAGAGCTGGTCTCAAGTGAGTATTCATTCACTGCAGTGCAGGCGTGAGCTCTTTGCAAAGTTCAAAGAAAGAGCCCTATCACATATGAAAGTTTTGTAGCTACTGCTCATCATCCCACACGATCAGTACGATGTGGTCCCACCACTCTGTGCTTGTTTCCTGGGTCCAGAAATGGTGGTCCACAGACTGCAGATTGAGCATCATAGCCTGCAGAAAGTGAGAATTATTTCAGTCGATGGCTTCCAGCAGAGTGGCCTCAGTAACATCACATGTTTCTGCACTGCAGATCCTGCTGCACTGCTGGAAATACTGCAAAATAAGCCGAGATGTGTTTGAAATGCTGTCTATAATACTGCAGAGATGAGTGGGCTCCATGCCTGCAGCAGAGAAAAATGGCACAAAACCTGTTTCCTGTTTCTTTGCAAGAAGGGTGGGGGAGAGGACATCATGGCATCATGGGAGGACAGCTGACTTCCCACAAGCCACAGCGCTCCATTGCACTGTGGGACACCTACCCACAGTGCAACTCGTCTACATTTGACCGAACAGCTAACAATGAGGACACAAGAATCTAGAGTAAGGAGTGTAGTGTGAACACGCTCCTCCACATTTAATAATTCGGCATGTCAGCAGCAACTTTAAATCTTGCCCCAGTGTAGACATGGCATTGGTAGTAATCAGGGAGTAAGTTTGCTTAATCTATTTTGAATCAGATACAGGATCTTTATCACCACCAACCCATCTACAAATAAATTTTGAGAGTAACTTCATATGTCAGTCTTGTCTACTTATTTTCAGATGCCTAGAAGAAGTTTGTGACATCAGCAGTCAACTAGGGAAGCAGTTATTAAGTATGGGAATAATACGTACACATGGTTTACAAGAGTGTCTTCCATAAAAACCTCAGCATTAGTTACTGGGTGCAAGTGATTTTTTACTCTTGATGGGAGATTTGAGAAATCAAATTTTCTATGAGAACATAAAAAAAGTCTTGTAACCCAGAGATACTGAAGAAACTCATTAAGACCAGGGGGGAATTGCATTCTCTGGAAATTAAAGAATTTGAACATCTGTTAAAGCTCAATAAGTGTTTTTCCAAATGAGAAAAATAATAAATCTGATAGACTTTCAGCATAGAAGCTCAAAGAGAACAAACAAAAAAGATAGATACTTCAAATTAATATGGCAGATGGCTCAGTAAACTAGGATCTGGGATGATTCTCAGAAAGAGTCTCTTAATTTC
>ML685908.1:4475167-4562667 GCA_007922175.1 Pelusios castaneus | reverse complement strand
CATGGTGGCAGCAGTCCAGCAGTACGCAAGGCTAAGATCTACAGGTCAAGTAAAAGACTTACCTTATTCTTATACTCCTGATCCTCTTGTTCAGTGCTTTTTTGAGGGGTGACATTATGCAGGGGTATGGAGTACTGGCACCTTTTTTGCCAGCCCCACTGCCCAGCTTGGAGGCAGGGTCAGCAGGGGAAAGGAGCGCCATTGGAAGAAGAGGGGCAGAAAAGGCATTTTTCAAATTTACTATCAAGATACGAGTACCGGCACTTTTTTTTAAACAAACAAACAAACAAACAAACAAACAAACAAAAAAGCACTGCTCTTGTTCTAGTATTCCTGGCTACCCATTCTACTTCATTCCTGATTCACCTATTGATCCATTCCTGGAGAGAGAGAAGCAGCAATGATGTATGCAGTTTATTAGTATAAGGGTTTATATTGTCTGGTGATGGGCGTTGGCTAAGCTATTTTATTATTTGTCTGTTTATAATAAACATTTGTTATTTTCACCTGTCCATCTAATTATATACACTCCTTCTTGTGACTAAAAGGATACAAGATAAGGGGGAAAGAGCCTGAGGGAAGGAGGGGTCTTTCATAAGAATCACCCTGCCTTTGGGTGATCCTGCCATCCTGCTAGCAGCCTTAATTCTAAGATTGATCCTTCCTCTGCCCCCATACTTATTGGTTTATTTAAAAAGTTTTTTAAAAGGTACAAACAATAAAGGAACAAATAATTTAGCTGGGAAAAGGTAAGGTATATCTCATAAAAATAGGAATTGTATAATATATAAATTGGATCTATTTAACAAAAAGCTACATTTTAAATTAGCTCCACAAGAATTGTGTTCTATACATCTAAAAGTATTGCAAGTTACAATCATTTATAAAATAATATATATTTCTCATGTTTTTCTTTACAGTGGAAATTTTTATCAATATTACAATAGCGAAGAGACAGCATATGATTTAAGTTTGGGTTAAAGAACATGACTAGCATGCAAGGGATCTGAGTTTTATTCCTAACTTTTCCCCACTTTGCTTTGTCAATGTAAGCAAGTCATTTAATCTTTCCGTGCCTCAACTGTAAAGTGGAAATAATATATGTCTACTATATAGGTTTACTCTGAGGCTGAATTTATTAAATGTTTTTAAGTGCTTGGATATCCTCAGACATGAACATCGACATATATATTTCTTCATTAAGTCAAAAAGGGATCTAATTTCTTAGTCTTGAGTCTCCATCCTTAATGAAGTTGGCATGGATACTATCATGCCTCCGCTCTCTGGTTAAGATGAAGAACATTGTTTTACAGACTGGAGAGCCTCAACTAGAATTAAAGAGAACATTTTTAACGTTAAACATTTTTGTCATGCCCCTGTGAAATCTAGTAATGAAACATTATTTTAAAAGGTAGCACAATAAAAATGCATTCTTCAGTTTTAGATGTATATCTCTGTAAACTACAGTGAAAGTTAGAAATTAGGAGTCCACAGACTTAAAAAAAATTTCCCACAGGGAAAGTGAGGACCAAATTAATACCTGCTGTAACTCCACTGAAGTCACAATGCCTTTGGCCAATTTAAAGCGAAAAATCTCATCCCTCAAGCAGCATTCAAATCCAACAATTTTGTTAAGGGATCATCGAGGGGGTAGGAGGAAATACTTCTCCCCTCAGCCAAAAGTAGAGGGCATGCTCACAGCCAATGAGAAGATGTGTTAGCTATGGCTCACTAGAGTCTCACTTTAGCAGGGTACTTAAGCATATTTGAAGTGTCTGAGTGGCCCCTTTAACATTAATGGGACTGTTCATGTGCTATGCCCTTGCTGAATCTGGACGTAGGCCACCCCTATACCCAGGAGTTGTGACCAGCAGAGCCTGCATTCTGCAGACCACCAGGCATGCTGCTGCCATTTCCCAAGTCAATCCATGATGTCACCCCTCTCTCCCACTGTCTACCGTTGCATGGATCACCATGGAGATTGTCTCTGCAATATACAGCATTCTGCAGATTCCCACCAGAGGCCTCTGTGCTGCCTCATTGCCCAGCACTGCAGAGCCACACAGTTCTGTGGACATGATGCCTTCCCTTCCAGTGCTCCTCTTCAGCTATGGGATTCCTCCACAAGAGCACTGTTTACCATTGCTTTTTTCTGAGGGCAAAGATTTAAATGACTTATTCAAAGTTAAAGGGAATCATGGAAGTAGGTACTGTGTCACTGAGCCTTGGTGGAATGCAGGCACACAGGGATAAAAGACCTGCAATACAATTGAAGCGGGCCCAGTCCAGGGGGTTCATGCTCAGGCAGCTTCTGCTGTGGGTCTTTTATCCCTGTTTAGACATATCCCAAGCTATAGTATCATTGCATTTTCTTCTGCTAGCTTAAATGAAGTTAATAACAGTTACCCTACAGAACTAAGAACATACTTTTGTTCTTTGCTAAAATACATGGAATACTGCAGTGGTATGTCAAATCTGCTCAAGTGGTGGTGAAACTACGGTTGCTGCAGTGACCCGTGACGTGAAGTGGTTTCCAATATATGCAAGGTTTACGATTTGGATCTCAGCACCCTATTACACAAATTGTTTCAACACCCCACCTCAAGTAATACAGTACATTTCATTTTTAAAAAATGTTAATATAATTAACAATTTTTTTAAAGTAATTTGCAAGAGGTAACACTTTCTGTATACTAACCTTCACAGGCTTAACAAGTACAGTAATGAGTTTAGCGAATCACATAAAGTTCATTGCGTTGCACAAAGTGTTCCAGTTTCAAAAGAGACATCGGCCTCTTGAAAAAGAACACACTCAAGATACTTCATTAACAGTTAACACTGGTACTTTCCTAGTAAACATCTGAGTGTTCAGTTTCTAGCACTGAGCAGGTGTCCGATAATCATGTATAGAATAAAAGTTAAAAAGTGGTCGTATTTTGTCTCAAATATTATGCATAATATAGTTATGAATACTATTGTACCAGTAGGTGTCACTACAGTCATGGAACTCAATTACTAGACTGCAGAAAGTGTGCTCCTTACTTAGTACACTATGCAGGAAATTAATATGGACAATGATCAGGCGCTTACATTGGTTAGTTTAGAGGAACTTGTTTGGGCCAGACAACTGTTGGGGGCCTGAGATGATGATTTTCCAAATATACTTAGCTGAATCTGAAAGACATTTGTCTAGAGCTTTCTATGTGGTTATTTCAGAAGTTTTGCTGAATATCTTTTAGCTCCCCCTGTTCAGTTTTACTAGAATCCTTTATCCTTCCAAACACAAAATATAAAGAAACTGGCTACAGAGGAGAGAATGACCATGTTTCTCAAGCTTTTCTCAAAGTCATTTTGATGTAAATTTGCTAATACACTACAGCTGCAAAACATATTTGGCTTGTTTGCTGCAGAAAAATTAAGAAATTGCAGCTATTTTGAAAAACAACTTTATCTGGCCTAAGAAACCAGAAACTGATTGTGACTGACCTGTTCAGCTATCCAGTCACAAGGCTGAATCAAGAGGTCCTTCAACTTGGATTTTTATTCAGTCTCTCACTACTTCCTACTGACTTGAAAGGGAAGGCAGTCCAAGCATGGACTGAGCAAAGTCTGAGATAAAGAATGAATAAAGCCTTCAGGATTTGACCCACAAGGAGTGAGTTGGAATGGGAGAACCTTCTATTTTGTAGTGAAGGAGCTAAAGTTTTGACAAAACACAGTTAAGTTGTGACTTCTAAGCTGAGCCTCTGAGTAAGAGGTAGTGCAGATCCACACCAGCAACATTAAAGGCTTCTCCTTAGACACAAAGGGAATGCAATCTACTCCCTATATTACAATTTACTCCTCTGCAGCATGTGGCTATGGCCTCACCTCTCTGGAGGCCATACCGAGCGCCAGCTGTGCTGGCCCCACCTCTGGAACAGAGCAAAGTGAACAGGGCCGTGGCGCCTCTAGAGGTGGAACAGCCGGCCTGGGGCGGGGCGGGAAAGGCTCTGGCCCAGGGCCCTGCCCTCCCCCCAGCACCAGCAGCGGGGCAGGGGCTCTCTGCCCCCCAGCACTGTGGGAGCTTAGCAGGGTAGGGAGGGGCAGATATGGCAGGGTCCATAGGGCTAGAGAGCCTGAGGCCCCCTTTCAGGCCGGGACCCGGGGCTCCAGCTCCTATAGCCTCTTTGTTAATCCAGTCCTGACTTCTTCCCCTCCTCTTTGCAGCATCCTGCTCTAGAGGAGAAGGAGCAACTAATCTCTACACTCCCCAAAGCACAGGGAGTTTAGTAGTTGCTATTGTGAGTGGCTTGCTTCCACATACTTATGCAAAGAAGGGGAAGATTTATTCTTACCCTTGTACAGCCAGCCAAGGCCAGAACTCATAGAGGCCACAATGACTTAGTAGAAGTTAATCTATAACATACCTATAGCATCTGTATGGCGTTCACAGTGTGTAGTTTTAATGTGAATCATAGGATGGAAAACAAATCCTGGGTCTCAACAGCCCTTAAATTCAGGGATGTTTGATATCCACACATAGATTTGATTGTATATCCCTTCCATTTAAAATGGGCTGAATCCCTGCTCTGAACAACCCTAAGCTGTGCAGTGCTTGAGAGCAGACTCCTGAACCAAGTTTTTCAACTTGAGTCTCTCATCAAAACAAAATAAAATATACATGCTACCAATAGAGTCCATTTTTGTATAGAATATAACATAAGGGGTATCTTTACAGTGCACTGTTTAGGCCACTGCATGTGGAACATTAATTCCTAGGGTCTGCAATGAGTGTTTTGACCACGGCAGGAGCGAATAAAAATAGAGAGAGATATTGCTAGAGATAGGGTCTCAGGTACTCATTAGCCACCATTACATCTACTATCTGAATGCCTCCCTAACATCCTCAACACAAAGCAGACGACAGCTGGATTCCTTCTATTGATTTAGGTGCTAGTGATGTCATTAACTATTGAACTCACATCTTGGCACACTAAAACAGTCTCATTCCATGAAATGGAGCCCATGATGGTCATGAGGAATGAGAACTATTGAGGTGTGTTCCTAAAGCCAAATCAGGGGAAGAAAATGACACATGTGCATGTGTGAACTATAAAAACAACCATGTTAGAAGAAGCTTGGTCACATACAAGGTCAAGTAAAACAAAATTATAGGTAGTTTGCTTCAGCTCCCTACATTTTATGAACTCAAGACACAGGAGCTCTGAATGCAGAAATAGAGACCTTGTATGATCTCACTCTTTGTTCCAAGAGCACTCAACAGAAATGCCACCATTCTGATCCTTAACAGGTATCCCTGACCTCAATAAGCTCTAACCGTGCCTCCAGCCAAGTCATTAGGATGAGGAGGAAGGTTTCAGAGATGATGTCAGAGAACTGCATATCAGACACAGAAGAGGCCAGGATAAATCAAATGGTATGCTTTAGCACATAGTTTCCAAAAGAACACATGGAACACTTCACCTCATGATGGATATCTTTTTCCTGGCCCCATCTGCTCTGGCAACCTTATCATCTCTCTTCTAAACTTAACATAGTGAGAGTTCAGATCATCCTAATAACCTGTTCACAGCTGCAAATGACCTTCCCAGGACAGTCCATTCACATGCCACTCAATAACCAGCCCACTCTAGTGGGCATTACTGGATCATTATCATTAAAATGTATAACAATTGCATCTACTATGGTATGGCAGTTGCAGAGCTTGTGGACAACGAGTATGTATTGATCACATTTAATTCCCAAGAATCTGGAATAGGTGAACAGGATCTGCCTTACAGCAAGTTAATATGGAAACTATAGCATTTACCAGAGGCTTACTTTAATGGTCAGCATGTGGTACCATGCCCATGGTCCAGTCAGAAGAGATGAAGGAGGGAAACTTCCGTGACATATGGATGCCACTGGAGAAAAAAGCTAAAATGAAAGCAGGCATCAGAGACCTTGAGGCAGCCCATAGGGATGATCCATATCAGAGGAGGGATTATTCACTTACACCTAATACACTCCTGAAAGGAGGGGGAATGCCATGTGTCTAAGTCCTGAGGCTCACGAATCAGGAATCCAGGAAAGGTCCTGATTCAGGCATTCCAGCACCTTGAACAACAGAGGCAGGACCTGATATAGCCTGAAAGGGGCAAGTTTCTGTAAAGAAACACAAAGCCTAAACAGGTTGATTATAGCAGTTACCAAGCAGAGCAGATTACCGGGCAGTCTACATAAAGGAAACAGACTCTGCAATACCCAGATTCATTTTAGAAAGAGATGCAAGTTAAAACTACCAGGAAAATACACATCTGCTGTGGAACATATCCTGAGCAAGAAATGCAGGTCCTAACTACAGAGTGGAGGACTCTGAAAAGGCTTTAGGGGTCATAATGGACAAACAATTCAACATGCACTCCCAGAGCAATTCTGTGGCACAAGGGGCTAATGCAGTCCTTGGATGTATAAACGGGAAGAAGCAAGTAGGCACAGAGGGATGACTTAACAGTCTTAAGTGACACTGAGTACAGTTCTGTTATCCACCTTTTTGAAAGGATACTGAAAAATGGGAGAGGGTGCAGAAAAGAACCACAAAAATTATTTGAGAGCTGGAAATAATGCAATACACCAAGGCAAATGGTGGATTTCCAAATCAAGACTGGATGCCTTTCTGGAAGATGCACTGTAGTCAAAGAAGCTTTGGCGCTCAGTACAGGAATAACGGATAGCCTGTAATATATAGAAGGGCAGATTAGAGCAGTGGTTTTCAAACATAGGGTCAGGACCCAGTACTGGGTTGCAGACCCTCAGGCACTGGGTCGTGGAACCCCCTGCTGCTGCCGCCAAAAGACTGGAATGCATTGCTCAGAGGTGTAATTGTTGGATCGTGGGCATAAATAATTTTTTTCAACTGGGTCCTGAGAAAAAAAGTTTGAAATCACTGGATTAGAAGGCCAAATGGTTCCCTCTGGTCTTAAACTATATGAATCTATGAATATAACAAGCATGGACTTATTTGGGGGGTCATAGAATTAGCCAATTTCCAAAAGAAAGTAGCATAGAAGACCAAACAGAAGTAAAAAAAAACAATTGCTTCTAGTGCTTATTAGGCTACATAGAGCTATGTAAGAGATTCTTACCTCCCGAAGACCAGCCAGCATAGTTTCCCTCTTGTGCTACCTTCCCTAGGTTGTTAGAGAGTTTTCAGAGCATTGTTGACATTGAGGTCAGTTGTCCTTCCAACAAAGTCACAAAGTTCATCCCTTAGGGCATATAGGGAAGCAGTCTTCCACACACAGAGTCTTGCTGGGGCATAGACCTTCCTTTAAGGATCTCTCATAGACAAGAAGAAAGAATACAACTTTAACTGAAACAGAGTCCTGTGGCACTTTTAAAGACTAACAGATTTATTAATCTGTTAGTCTTTAAAAGTGACATGAGACTTTGTTTGTTTCTCTGCAATAGACTAACATGGCTACCCTTTTGGAACTTGACAACTTCGAATTACTTGCTTCCCTTATATACTGTGGCTGGTCACGTGACTGCCACCTGATTTCTGGATTCCTATCTCCTAGGAGGCAGATTAAATCTGCCACAGGTGAGGTTGAGCCCCAAAACCCTTAAAGACCCAGCTTCCCCTCTGAGATGCTGCTATGGCTGCTTATTGTAAAAGATGGAAGATGGTTAGGCAGTGACATTACTCACCAACACATGCAACTTGTTTAAAATTTCTTTCATCCTCCTCACTGCTAACCACTCCCAGGGAACCAGTTAACATCCAAGTACTTTTACTCTGTGCAGGTGCAAGATAGGAGGATTCTGGCAAGAGAGTAAAGTCCAATTTCTCCAGTTCCACATGAATCACTTCACAGGATCTGAAGGAATAACTTGACTGGGAACCCTGAAGAAATTTGGAATTCAAGGAGCTGATTAAGACTCCCTTGGGAAGCCTATGAGATGAGCTTTCGCACACTTTCAATTTGTGCTCATCAGTTACAGACTTTACATATATAGACCCATTTATGTGTGAATTGCACATGAAGGGTGGATCCTTGTTCAAATTCTCTGGTATGTGTAAACTTGTGTTTGCAAGTGACTATGTGTACACATTTGCCGATGCACTAACAGGCGCCAATGACCATCTTAAAAAATAAAAAAGAAATAGCAGATATTGTCATTAGCTTCTATGATGGCTACCATACATCTCACCTATTAGTATTAGCAGTATTAGCACAAAAGTCTGTTGGTCTTTAAAAGTGCCACAGGACTTCTTGTTTGTTTTGCTGAACTAGACTAACATGGCTACTCTTTGGGTGGTAGTAGTAACAGATGTCTGACCCTAGTCCTAATAAGCATAATAACAGAAATAGATATTGAAATACCATTTCCCAGCTGTATGGTCACAACAGGTCATTGACAAGGCTACTACATATGAGGTAATGTAACCATCATTGTACTGGAAAGCGTCCATTGGGGCATGCCACCTGGCAGAAGAGGGTAGACCCAAAGTGTTCTACTGATTTCCCTCCTTGATGAGGCTGTATCAGCTTCCATGAGCCCATACTCATATATGAAATCCACTGCCCTGCATGTTGGTGCCTGATGTGGATGGTTCTGGCATAGGCCTCATGCCATGAGAAAATTTTTGCTGGGTCATCTAGGTAATGGAGAGAATTGGACTGACAAGAGAGGTTTCTCGATCTCTGTGTTGTATGCTAATCTCACACACTATAGAAGAAAGAGAGGTGGTGGGGTGGCAATGCTGCAGGAGCAGGAACAGCTACAGTCTGGAGAACTGCAAGACCACCCAGTTGGGCAGGATCTTAAGCATCATCCAGCATTGTGAGATACCCTGCAAATGAAGCACCTGAGATAGCCTTGCTAGCTGACTTTTTGTAGCACCAGAAGTAAGGTGTAGCAATGGCAGCATCAGCAGCATGCCAGTGGCAGGGCTCAGGTGGGACAGCAGCTGGAGTCAGAAGCGATAGTTTCACCATCCCAAGTAGGGGGCACTAAGAGGCAGCTGCAGCAGAAGCAAATGGCTCATGTTATGAAGGCACAAGTTATTAGCAAACCAACACATTTTATTGATGCACCCTCTTGTCTAGATGGTATCATGTACCCAGTTGGCCGATGCAAGTTCTTGCAAGGGTGGGAAAGATTAGATAGCAACAGTAGAAGTTTCTAGAACATTGGCTAGCATACTGGCAACACTGATTCTGGAGTCTTCTGGCAGCATCCCAGGGACATAACACCAGGTAAGAGGTGGAGAGCGTTTCCAAATGCCAAGGATTAGATATCATGTTATGTGTTAGAAGGTAATAGAAATTCATCTGTTTGGACTGATAGAGAAATGTTATTAGCTTGGCTACTGATGCTGATCAGGTTTGCAGTGAAAAATGAACCTTGGACAGCTGACTGAAGCACAGATTAGAAAGTTCATGTATGTGTTAGAGCTGCCTGAACATTTCATAGAACACCACTGCCACACAAGAGAAAGAGCATTACCGTAACTATCTAAACAAGACCAACATGATTACGCTATCTTTTAAAATGCATTTTTGAAGGGAGAGAAAAGTCTTCATTGCATTTTGAGGGAAAGGAGATTTTAAATAGAGATGAGGCAGAACCAAAACCACAGGTGGTTTTAGACACCCCTGACTTTGGAGGTTGTTCAGAATTCTAGCCACAATGAAAATTTCACCTTTATCTCAACAATGGGCTGAATGAAATGCCAGGATCAGAATGCTCTGGACATACAGTCCCATCTACTTTAAGGATTCCCCTGGCTCTATGTGGACAGTGTGCATTTTGAGGATCTGTATGATTTTAAGAATGACAGTACCTCAGTTTTGCATAAATTAAAGAGCAGCACCAGATAACAAAGCTTTCCTTTTAAATTATGTTTCCGTTCCAAATCTGTGGCACATAAATGAGATCAATATATGGTTCAGAAATTGGAAAGCGGTGGGACTTTCATGTGCACTTCATAGGACCAAATGACTGTCCCACAGATGAGAGTGTTGCATCTCCCTATTATGGATGCCAGTGCTCAGGAAGATGAAACCATACGCACCCTCTAGAAGTCTTTGTTGGCTGGTGTGGCTAGAATAGATGCTAGGCTACCCAAAGAGTTTGCAAGAATCAAGCTTTCCCATCTCTTCTTGAGCTTTTCACTTTCAGGGCTTCTCTACATGAAGAAACTAATCAGCACAGTTATAGCAGAATATCTATTAACTCTCCCCTCTCAACACATTATTCTGGAATAATTACTTTATTTTGGAGTTTCTGTTTCAGTGGATAATGGAAATACCAAACCCAAAGGTTCAACTGTCTGAAGATTCTTTTGGCATAAAGGACAATTCCTGAAAATGAGGAAGAGAGAGAAATGAGAAACCACTTTCATACCCTACAGTATTACATATGCATATACTATATAAGATACCGTTAGATCTGACATGCATCCAAACATTTAGACCTAACCAGCAGAGAGAATTGCATTGAAGGGAGAGTAGGGAAAATTTTTAAGGGTGGGATCCAAGACAGTCCCCTGGCAAATTCTGAAATACCAAATGCAAGGCTTGCAGAAGACTTTAACATTGAAAAGCAAACATTTTATGCTGAAACATGGAAGTCAATTGCTATTTATCTGAGATTTTGTGGCAAATTTTGCTCTAATAATATACCCCATAAAAATGTGGTCAAGCATTATCACTACCACGTTATAGCTCGGTAAACTAAGGTATAGACTAGAGCACTTTGACCTTGGACAAAACACCTCACAAGTGAGTGGCAGAGCAGGTATACTGTGGTGTAACTTGTGCACTGCCGCCTTCTGCATTTGCTTACTTTAGTCTAATATTTCTACAATATCTATTCAATTTACATTTGCATTTCATTTTGCTAAGAGCTTTCATCTCTCTTTTCTGTTCCCAATACTCTTCTTTCTCTTTTCTGTTTTGTATTTCCATATGACTATTGATTCCACCCCCACCCCCACCCCCACCCCCACCCCAGCTTTTTTTCCTGAAGCGTTCCAAGATATAACTCTATGCAGTATTATTCTAGCTGTGTTGGTCCCAGGTTATTAGAGAGACAAAGTGGGTTAGATAATAAAATGAGAGATTACCTCACCCACCTTGTCTCTCTTTAGTTTCTCCATCAAACGTGTTTCTTCTCTTCTCGTCCACCTCACTCCCCTTTCTGAAAAAGAATTGATCAGAAAAGTTTTATATTCCCCTTCCACTATCCTTTGGGTCACTCTCCCCTTCCCATGACTACCATTCATGTTAATTAGACAACTCCTCTGCCAATTATATCAATTAAGATAATTTGTTCAAAAAACATGTAATCAAAATCTATTAGCCTGTTGCCTGGACTGCTGACAAAAGTCTTATTTTATTTTTAAACGTATTTTCTTTCCTGGCTCAAGAAACAGTGCTGGAACCCCAGTCACTCAAAAGGCAACCATGGTACAAAGGTGAGGCCCACCGAAAGTGGCCCTCTTCTCTTGTCCTGTAAGCTGAGTTCCAACTCTGTACAAACAGCCCTCCACAATTTGACTGTAGGCCACCAGACCTCCTCTAAGGTTCTGCATTCATGTAAGCTGTGCTCATGAAGTTGCATGAGAGACTCTCTACAGGCTGTTCGCATACAGGGCAGCTCTCATCAATCAGCCCATCTCATTTCTGCTGACTTAATTGAATGCTCAGTTGAGCCCTTACGATAATGGGACACCTTCCAACCCTGAACATGACTCATAAAACACATGTCTCAAAGATCTTTGCAAGGAAATACAATGAAATACACATAGGAGGACAAATTATCCCTGGTGTATCAATGAAATGACACCAGGGAGAAATCTGGCTTTTTTTTTTTTGGTCAGCAGTGGTCAAAGACCTACAAAAAATAGATGGCATACAGGAGTTTCTATTTTAAAAATTATATTATAGTATTCTCATGTCTGTGTAAAAAAACCAAATATTTTCCTGAAAATAATTCCATGGTATGTTGCATACATACAGAGCTGGTACTAGGTATATAAACAGACTAAACACTTGCTGAGCAGCCCAAGGGGACTCCTTATTCGCCTTTCTAGTATTTTTTGTGTGGGGGGGGGTTGGGGAGGGAGGTATGCAAAACATTCCTGCTTAGGTCCCTCAGTGGCTTAGCACCACCTCCACATACATATACCCATGCACCCACCATGATAGATCAGGGTGTGATTGAGATTGGATGTAGAGAGTGAATAAGAAGCATGCTGGTAAATTCTCACATATCACCAAATTTCCAGGGGAAAAAAAGAAGTAGGGCAAGGTTGAGCACTTGCAGCAAATTTCCACGTAAGGAACTAAACCCCATTCTCAGTTACACAGGTATAAATCAGAATAACTATCCCTGTTTTAGGAAAATTTGGCCTGAGATGTTTCTATCAGGCCTTTTTTGTCTCACTGAAAAGACAACAATTGAGTAAACAGCTTATAATAAAGCAAAATCATGCAACTCTCTCTTTTTTTTTTTAATGTAGAAAGGTGTCCTCTAAAAAAGTCTCTATTGAAAAAAAAATCCCTCTTGCCATGAAATGTACTAAAATAGAGCTTGGCTTTTGTTATATTTCAAGTTCCTTGGTTTAAAGTTGACCCATTTATTGGCACACAATGAAGTTACAGCGAAGGTTTTTATGGAAATATATTTGAAGGGGATTCAACTGAGTTTTGGCCACATTAATTTTAATCTAGTTTTGGGAGATTTTCACCTCTCTTAGGCTATGTCTACATTAGAAAAGTTCAGTTGACTTACTAAGGTCAACTTAAAGTCGACCTTATTAAGTCAACTTAAAAAAAGTCGACAACTTTTCTAGTGGAGACATAGCCCCTTTTCGACCTTATTAAGTCGACTTAACACTTTAAATCGACTTAATCAGGTTGACTTAGGTGCTAATCTCCATCCTCACTGGTTTAGGTTGACTTAAGGAATCAACTTAAGCTGTAAGTCGACCTAAAACTAGGTGTTATTATGTCGACGTAAGGAACAGCTTAAGTCAACTTAATAAAAGCCCAGTGTGGACAGGGAGTAAGTTAGATAGACTTAAGCCTCGTTAAGTCGACCTAACTTGTAAGTGTACACACACCCTTAGTGTCTACCATGACTGGCATTTTCCCAGTTGTAAACTACTAGAACTGTGTAATCAATTTTTTTTAGAGAGTTTTGAAAATTACTCATCTCTCTCTCTCTCTCTCTCTCTCTCTCTCTCTAAAGCACAATATCATAATTTTTGTTCTCATGTGCAGAACTTTGAAATCTGAACAAGTATTCCCAGTGAGAGTACAGCACGTTTTACAAGTGATGATTGAGAAATCCCAACAACTTGGGAAGTATATGGCCCAAACATGCAAGGTGCCGAGTCCCATTGAGATCAACCTGTTTTGATCAATTGGGCAATTTGCAAACAGAAAAACAAAAGGAAAAATTGTTGAATAAATTATTAATATTTATTCTTCCAGCTCTACCCATAACTTATTTATTAAGATCCATAATGAATAGTGCAATGGCACCTCATTTTCCCCTAGATTTAATTATCTGGGGCATTTGTTTTAACAGACTTTCCCCTAAATATTTTATGCTTTTTGGTGTGGGATTTTGCCATGTTCCTCATTAAAGTTAATAAGGGCCATTAAACTCAAGCCCTAGATCCCTTCTTGAAAAACTACTCCTAAAAGCCTGGCGAAAGAGCATCTGTACAGTGTGGACAGAAAACTGATTATAACATGAAAATGTAGTCTTTTGGGGGAAAAAAACAGATTGTAAATAAATTTATAAAGAGCCAGGAGTGCTAATGATATAAAGAGCCTTTTTTCTGAAGGTAACTAATTTGATTCTGTAGTAAGCCCATGAATGAAAGTCAGATAGCTGTCCAGTGGCTTTTGTGAAATGGTCCGACCTAGACCAATTCTCCTAGACAAGATTAAAAAAAACCCAACATGATACAAATGGCACCTTGATGGGCTTTCTCAGCTGGGAATTTAAGATGAGGAGGTGCTAGACAAGAGCACCATTTCCTCATTCTGAGTATTATTCTTTCAGAAAAAAGTGTCAGCAGGCTCGTATATGTTGTTTGGTTCCTGCCTATCCTGGAACAGCTCTGTAGGGAATCAGAGGGACTTCAGTTACTGTGCCATCAAACTATCATCCTTCAGAAGCATTAAAGAGAAATACAGTTTTGTTTTTAAAAATAAATACATATGCAATGCACTAACTTACTGAAAATTACATAAGGAGAAGGAAACCATCTTTAGGAATTACCTAACCAAACTGTTAGAGCTCCATGCTTAACATAGTAAAATACAATTAATATGCAGACCTTATAAGAATAAAACAGTGAATACAATAAAGTTGTTGTGCATCAGTTAATGCCAAAGGCAATAAAGCCATCAAATGCATACTGGACTAAGAAATAAGAGAGGAGAAAGGAAATACCAGAGATGATGGGTCTTTGATGCTTTGATGTGACATTGCCTTTTATTTACATATGGCCACACTGCTTACAGCACTACGGTAAATGATTCAGGTCTAGGCAAAACCAAAAATGAAACTTTCAATCGCTGAAGTTAGGGAAGGATCATCCTATGACAAGGTTAATGGGTTGTACAGAACTGATACTGGGAGTCAAGGATCCTGTGAAAAATCTTCATTTTCAAATCTTAAGTCTCAAAAGTTAATGGCTTCTATTGGGTGTTACTTGTGTGGAAATAAATGTTCCCCACCCAAAAATGTACTTTACTTTGATATTCTTCAGGAAGAGTGTGCTTTGGAGAAAAGGAAAGCAGGAAATGATCTGGGAAACAATGATAAACTTTGAAATCAACCATCAAATCTATCTATTTATATATAAATACCCTGTGTGAGATCAGGAAACAGGAAATGTGCATAGTGTTCATTACATACACAGAGTAGTGAGCCCAGCTGTCTACACGTCCTGGAACGGCCAGGATAATCCTGTAATTAACATTCATGCCATACCAGTAAAAACACAAATAATAGTCTGATTTTTATGGGGGGAGGGGAAGCAGTCACATTAAAAGGGTAGGAATTTTTGTTGTCAGAAATTACTAAGGAATTCTCTTTATATTGTGTTGAAATTACTATGTTCCTCTGAACAGGCTCAGCAGCCTGGAAAGTTTCTAAGGATCTAGCATCCAGATGTCCTGTTTCTTAAATGCAGAAATTCAAACACTATTTCCACAGCAGTGATCACTTAGCTTCAAGCATAATTTAATTTGAAAGAGAATTCTGCCAACACCTGGAGGTGGCTGAAAGTTATTGGTTATTACTGCTGGGGTTTTTTAAAGAACCACAACAAAAAAAATAACTGACAATCATATTCGAGAGACCCCGTGGACTGAGATTATTGGAGTATTGTGCTGATCCTATCCTTCAGGAAGGCAATGTACAGATATAGACATCCATACAAAGGAATAACTTTGGTCAGAAAGCTGGAGTTGACAGAGACATTCCTTTACAACACGATGAGACTATCCTTCTCCAATGCAACCCTGAAAATATGCCAACAAATATTCCTGTCATAGGATGCTTGGAGGACCAGGCAGGCCAGTCAATGTGCTTGACTTATGACCCCTTGCTTCCCTGGCAGAGGGACCTCAGTCTTTAAGGGGGTGTGAAAGAGGGACCAAGACCTTCCCTCTCTATCAGGTCCCACCCAAAGCCCTGTGTAAAGCAACAATAGTAGGATCCTCCCAGCAAAGAGTCTAAGGATATGCCTATACTAATACCTTTGCCAGTAAAAATTGGCCCATCAGGGGTGTGAAAAAAAAATAAATCACACCATGAAGCAACAAAAGTTTTACTGACAAAAGCTCCAGCATGAACAGTGCTGTGTCTCCTGTCAGCATAGAGCAGCTACACAACACAGGAGACCTTGCAATGGTACAGCTGTGCTGCTGTAAGGTCTGTAGTGTAGACATGGCCTCAGTCCACTACTCGGCTGCCTCTCGTTCACTCAGTTTGGGCCATGGCCATATAGTCCAAACCAGTGGTTACCAACCTTTTGGGCTTGAAGGCCACAAATATTTTTACACCCCTTAAGGGCTGCCAGTCTCTACCAGCAGCTGCCATTCTCCCCTCCTCCCCTGCAGCCACAGAAGGAATTCATTGAGGAGGCTGCCCCCTCACTGATCTCCAATCTCCTTGGCTGCAGCAGGGAAACCACATGTGTCCTATAGCCCTGTGTGCTCCAACTGGGTCCCTATGCAGTGACTCCTTTCTGCAGCCAGGGAGACAGAAGATCAGTGCTCCTCTCCTTCTGGTTCCTGCAGAGACCCCAGAATCTATGGACCTAACTGGAGCACTTTGCTGTGCTCCATGCTACAAATAGGGAGAGGGAGCCCTGATCTTTCATCCCCTTTGCTGCAGCAAGGAGCCTTCACCAGTCTTTTAGCCCACAGGAAATGCACTCCACCTGGATCCTTAGGCAGCAGCTCCCTTCTGTAGCCAACTGGAGAGGAGTCACGGGCCATTTTGAAATGCCTTGTGGGCCACAGGTTGGGAACCACTGGCCCAAACAGTCAACTAGTCTAGCGCCCCCTTCTGGACTTTTTGCAGCATCCTGTCACAGCCTCAGGTCCCTCTGGGCAGGGCAGATGTAAGATTGGAGGGGTCTAATCCCACAACATCTCTATTGTTCAGCAATACAGTTCATTCACTGCTGTTCATTCTCCTGTCTCCTCAGTAGTCATCCTCAGTCAGGGACACAGTGCTGTTCCTGGTGGCTGTCCCAGCTGTCAGGCTCCTAGGAGAACTCCCCTCACATAGGACAGCAACCAGCAACTGCATCTTCACCATTCAGCCCTGACCTGAGCTGAGTCCCTGGGTACTCTCCTTTTCTTCCCCTTCTAGGTCTGGCATTCACTGCAAAGATAGGTGGGGTTGGGGTAGCTGGGCCCATAGGCACTCTTTAGCCCTTTTCATGCTAGTGTAACATTTTCAGCTTCACCACAGTTCCCTTCTCCCCAGTCCACTTAGAACACACAAAAGTTATTCTGGAAAGTAGTTAGGGTTGCTACACATAACGCAAACCCACAAAAGTAAAGAAATGAAATGTTAAGCCTCTTGCTTATTCATATTCTCCGTTCCTCCACCCAGAGGCACACGCCTTACTATTACCACTGCTGCTGTACACCATAGACCACAACCTCAATCTCGACATCCCCCAAACCATCCTGTATCTACCAATTAACATGACTATTCCCTCTCCCCACAACAATAGCCATTGTGGACTTCTAGTGTAGCAGTTAGTTGTGGTGCAAGGTAATTTGGTAAACAGGCATTTGCAGAAGTATAGGCAGCTCCACAACCAGCTGCATTCAGATCACATATCGGGTTTATCAGCTGAACCTTCGTGTTGCATTTGCTTGTTTCTAAATGAAAGCTTAGATTGTTCAGACATTGATGCCATTGATCACGCGCACCTGAGGAAGCTGCCTCTTCTTGCACGGCTGGTATATGCTAACTTAAACCATTCTCAGGCTATGTCTACACTAGGAAAAGTTAGGTTGACTTTGTTAAGTCGACCTTATTAAGTCGACTTAAAGTGCTTTCCCTTAACCGGGATTTAGTAATTTGACCTAATTTCCCTTAGATTGACCTAAGAAAGTCAATTTATGCGTCCACACTGGGCTTAGGTCAACCTAAGGAAGGGTTAGGTTGACTTAAGGAGGCTTAGTTCAAACTAATGAGTGATCCCTACTAAGTTAACCTAAGCTTTCATTAGGTCGACTTAAGGATTTTCTTATGTCGACCTAATGAAAGCCTAGTGTGGACAGGGCTTAAGTTAGGTCGGCTTAAGCCTCCTAAAGTCGACCTCACTTGCCAGTGTAGACATAGCCTCAGTGTTCTGCTTCTGGAAAGAGGCTCATCTCACTGTCTGAGAACTCATTTATACACATCCATAATAATAAAATGCAAACAACTATTAATCATACAGAATTACATAAGAGATGAATCCAACTTCTTCCTTCCTCACCTATCACAGGTGCAATCTGAATACCCCTAACTTTATAATGCAGAGGGACCTAAGATTCCGAATCTGGGTTTTAAATTCATAGCTAGACCTTATCTGTATAATGAGTTTAACCGAAGTCCTATACCTTAATGGAAAGAAATCATCCCACCACAAAAGCCACAGAGCAACTGAAAAACTGCTCTGTGGAAGCTACTTCAGTTCAGTGACTGCAGTGCATCTCCATAGCCCCAACAATCCTTCCCCAGGGTAGCAGTGGTAGGGGGAAGAATTGGAGGATCCAGACATCAGCTGGTCCTCTGGCCCTAATGTTTCTCAGTTCATCCCTGCCATGTCCCAACCTACCCACTGAATAATCTTGCATTCAGAGCACTCATGAAGATGGACCCCATCCACTGACCTACTAATCATTTTTGCCCACCCTGTCCACCCAGTGCAGCGGAAATGCCTTGTTTCAGCTGTTAGTGAGATTGGCCTGGGTGCTGTATTGTCCCACAGTATGAATGTTGGAGGGAAAACATTGTGATCATCACTATAAAGATGAATATCAAATAAATTCATGATGATGTCTCACAAGCCACAGCTTGGGGATTTTCAAAATGTTATGCAGTGTGTTGCCTCCAGCTCCCATTAGTTTCAATGGGAAACTAAACAGTCATTTAATACGCTATTTCTTTATCTTAAATTTCCATTAGCTTATTCGTTTCTCTCCCAAAGAGACATGTTGGCAAAACAAACCCTTTTTTCCTTTATTCTCTGATTTAAATCCCCTCTATCCATGTCAGAACCATCATTCTGCCAGCCAAGGAGAATGGGTTGTGATTCCCTTTGGAATCCATCCGTGCTGCTCCTTAATTCTTTTGAAGGATTGCTGTCAAGCTGTGCTTGAGGAGTTCACACTTGATACTTGGTGAAATCTAAGTACAGAACACATAAACCATTTGGGGTTTGTTATCTGTTTCTTAACAATCTGCCCTGAGGTTGGCTCTTACAATCATGAGCCATGCCAAACAACTTGACAACAGAAACAGTGCTCAAAGCTTTTCCTTCTGTCAATGTCACCAATAACTGCAGCCCTTACACCTCTTATACTGCCAGGTAAGGCAAAGTAAAAGGATGGTCATCTGGGGAGCATTAGCATCAGAAGAAATAAGCTCAAAGGAAGAGATCCAAAGGGCATCAATTTTTAAACTGAGGGTGTTAAGTAAAATGTAGAGAGGAAGGCTGGTTATCAGCAGTCAGGTCTTGTTCTCAGGACCATAATGAGCAAGGTACAATGGCAACTTTTTTCAAGCCAATACAGCTGTTTGGTTTGCAGCACATACTCAGTTGAAGGCTTTAGGCATTTTATTTGTACACTGCAACTTCAATTTTCAAAAGCAAATGAATTTTCTGGAAAGTGTTAGCAAGTCATGCAAATAGCACACATGGTGATTTGAACACTTAGTTTTGTTACCCCTTTCTTAATAAATACATAAATGAACCTCCTGCTAGCTAACTGGTCATTTTCAGTCTGTTTGCATGACTACAATATAGGGAGCACTTGTATTTACGTAAGGACTAGGTCACCAGTTTTATAACAAAAATAGGAATAGGCAAACACTCTGCATCGAATAATATTCACTGGTAAATTTTACCTTTTATTTTGTTCACAAATTTTCCCTGAATAGTTTAAAATTTACCTAAACATATTCATCTGAAACTGTTCACTAAATGGTTTTTCTCTATAATTCTTCATCTGTAACTCACTTGTGATCACATCATTGTGAGTATTTTGATACTAGAAATTTGAAGTTGTATTGATTAGTTCTCACTGCACACAGATCATATGGGCCAATATTCTGGGCTGCGCCGTGAGAGCTGGTGACATGAGAAGATCTGTCAGTGGTTAAAGTATAATTTAACGGGCCCCGGAACCCTCCTAATCTCCGGGCCCCCTTCCTGTATTGTCTGGGCCTCCTTCATGTATGTGTAAGCCCCAGCCAACGTAGGCATTTGCAACCACTTCTCAGTACCACATGCATCGGTTATCCCTCCATAAAAATATTTATAATTTTATATGGCATTTGTCTATAGCAATTATTGTCACAAACTAGCAAACACTGCATAACACAGTAAGTATTGTGATTAACAATGGTGGGGCGTAGAACCTGCCAGCAGCCAGGGCAGGGCAGAACATGCGTTCCGCCAGATTTTTCTATTTTTAGGGGCCCTGGAACTCTGGTCCCTCAAATTTGTGGGCCCTGGAACTGCATTCCGGTGCGTTCCCCCTTACTTTAACCTGGAAACCCTGGACTGTTGCATTGATTCCCCTAATGGCATTGGTGGCCAATGCAAATTAAAGCAGCCTTCAAGCTGCTCTAGAGTATGCTTGAGAATAGCCCATACAATGATATTTAATGTGCATACATCTATCACTGAAAAAGCCATTTTTTAATCATATTCCTCGGAGTTTCACCAAATGCTTGTTAGCCAACTCTGAGGATCTGGAACATGGTACATAGTTGTTCCATGACAAGAATCAAGTTTCCAGTAAAAAGATTCACATTTTCAAATACAGATTTTTCTTCTACAATTACTTAGAAATATTTGCTTAAAATTCATTTTTCCACTAATCCCAGTGAGACACAGACACTAAAAGGGTAGAGCTATGATGAAACAAACTCATTTAACAAATCATTTGGATATTGGTGGTGACTGTAGCAAGAGTCCTTTCCTGTTCCTAAACTGCAAGTTTAGTTGTTCCTGCTTCAGTCAAGTGTCTGGAGTGCATCTCTATAGCCCCAATAATTCTTCCACAGGTGGCTGGAGAACACAGAACTGGCACTCTCACTGCTCAAGATGAGGAATATTATGAATTTCTTTGTCTTCCTGACCCAAAATTAAGAACACTGCAGAACAGCTTCAGAGTGTCTGAACAGGCCCTATGTGTGACATGCTGCACGTGCATTCGCACGCTCCTGTAATGTGATCTGTGTCTCTTTTGTGTTCACCCTTACAATGTAACTGTGTATGATCTAATTAAAAGTATGTCATATGGACTGTTTTTGGAATACTCAGAATTGTTATGGTCGCATGTTTCCTGCAATATCATACATCTGTACAGATATGAAACTGGAGTGTGTCAAGATCCTGGTTGTTCCTGGGGTTGCATATGAGACTGGGAATGTTTGCTGGGGCACCATTCCAGGACTGGCTAGTGAGAGTGCACTTCCAGTACCTGAGAGACCAATTACATGCTGGAGGCTGGGCGTGAGCTGACCCAGGAGTGGGGGTTCACACAGTGAAGTGGAGTAAATCAGGGCCCTGGAATAGAGAATTGGGGTGGCACAGCCCAGATTGCAGGAGGGGATTGTCACACTATGTGCTATTCAAGTTCCCCTTGAAGAGTTAAGTGAGACTTCAGTGGTGCACGGGTCTTGTGTGGGCCCTCTGCATCAGTGTGAGCTTCATCCTAAGAGAATATGGAATCTAAATACTTAGAAAAAAAACCTACTACTGTATTCTGTTCACTAAATTTTAAGTAATTCTGTAGAAACTCAGGAGACTGGCCAAAAGAAAATTAAGGAAATCAAGATTTATTTTTTAACTAAAGAGTTCAATGTCTTCGCACAGGAAATCTTCAGACATGAAAATATATTGTTGTGGCTTGAGAGCTGACCCCTATCTAATTAAACAAGGTGTCCTCTAGCACTGAAAGAAATATTTGCTGGACCTAGGTCTGCAAGTTGAGATGCAGAACTACTGGAGTGAAGGAGAGAGGATATGCCCATAATAACTCCTCATTACTATAGTCACACTGGTGAAACTTATGGCCACAATCCTGTAAAGACACACACTCCTTCAATTTTACACAAGTTCTTACAGGCAGTGGGGCTACTCAGAGCATAAAGTTAAACACTTAGGGTGCATCTACACTGGCAACTTAGGTCAACTTAAGGATGCTTAAATCGACCTATACAAAGCCGCGTCCACACTGGGCTTTTATTAAGTCGACTTAAGCGCTTCCTTAAGTCGACTTAATAACAGCTTAAGTCAACTTAATAACAACACCTCTGAAGGTTGACTTAAGCCTTACGTCTTCTTCTTAAGTCGACTGAAAGCCAGTGTGGACGGGGAATAGCGCTAAGTCAACCTTGCTGGCTCCCCGCCCGGTGGAGGAGACCCAGCCGCGGGGAAACCCTGCCGCACCGGGGCTCCAGCCGCACGGGGTTGCTGGCTCCCCACCTGGCAGAGGAGCCCCAGCCACAGGGGAGCCCCCATGGCTCCGGGGCTCCAGCCACATGGGGTTGCCAGCTCTCTGCCCGGCAGAGGAGCACCAGCTGCAGGGGCTGGGGCTCCTCCGCCAGGTGGGGAGCCAGCAACCCCGCACAGCTGGAGCCCTAGGGCCGAGGGGTTTCACCGCAGCTGGAGCCCCAGGGCCGTGGGGGTTCCCCTGCAGCTGGGACTCCTCTGTCGCGTGGGGAGCCGGCAACCCCATGCGGATGGAGCCCCGGGGCTGAGGGGTTTCCCTGCAGCTGGAGACCCGAGATCATGGGGATCCCCTGTGGCTGGGACTCCTCTGTGGGAAGCTGGCAACCCTGCATGGCTGGAGCCTCAGGGCCATGAGGGGGTTCCCCCTGGCTGGGGCTTGGGGGAGCTGGCAACCCATCTCCCCAGCTGCGGCTTTTCCTTCTCCTCAGTCTCATCCTCCAGTCACGGCTCTCCCTTCTCCTCAGCCCCATCCTCCAGCCACGGCTTTCCCTTCTCCCCAGCCCCATCTCCCCCAGCCGTGGCTTTCCCCAGCCCAACCTTCCCTGGCTGCAGCTCTCCTCCGTCGACCTAGCACCTGCGAATATGGATGCAGGCAGTCGACTGGAGTGTTAAGTGTAGACGCTTTAAGTCGACTTAACAGAGTGAACGTAACTTTACAAGTGTAGACATAGTCCTAGATAGTTCTTCTGTTCTTTGCTGGATCGTGGTCTACATCTCTAGCAGAATCATTAGGAGGCAACTGTTCAGGAATTAAAAATGAAGGTAAAAAGAAAGAATAAGGGGGTGGGAACTATGGAAATAAAAAATAATACATTTATGCTGTTAAAATGATGTCTATATTATTCTGAAATATTTTCCTTTTTATTGCCCTTTCAGCCTCTCTCATCCAGTTAGTGCCTGGAGCTGGGGAATGTATTCAATCTGTAAAGCCTTTTGCCCACTGTGTCTACCCTGTATAGCAGAAATGCTTCACTCCTGCTGCTCCCGAGACTGCTTTGGGTGCAGTAATGTCCTGAATGTCCATGATGTGAATATTGGAGGGAGACCATTGTGATCATTGCTATAAGAATGACTGTCATGTGAATTCCTGCCTTATAAGCCATACTCTGGGGGAGATTTTGAAAATGTTTTGCTGTTTTGCCTCCAACTCCCACTGGCTTCAATGGGAGCAGAGGGGCTAAAAGTAATTTAGTCAAAGTCAGTCACCATATTATTTAGAAATAGGTCAATATTTAGAAAGATACATCTAATAAACGTAATAGGAAAGAAATCATGTAATACAATAGCATAATTCTACCGACAGGTTCTGGTGGAATGATAAACCATGAGTGTAACCCCCTGGCAGCCATCACAATTCTTTTTACTGACATACAGCAAGTATGGTACAATGTTCATAGAAAAATCTCAGCTGTTCTGTCTTCTCACTGCATTGACTCACTGCCTGAAGTATGCCAGCAGTCTTGTACAAACTGTGCTAGCCAGAGCCTTAATCCAAAATTGTGCAGGCCAGATCTCTTTTATAAATTGGGTGTTGTCTGTGCTCTCTCTTTGAAATGCCTGCCTGCTGAAGGTTAAACTCATCAGACGGTGTAGTGAAGGAGCTAGTAATATAATTTGTTTATAGTTTAAGAAAATAGCAACAAACTGTTGCAATTGTATTTGTCTTCTGACATCAAAGATGAAATTCCAGCCCTAGTCAAGATGATGGGAGTTTTGCCAGTGACTTCATTTGGCCCTGTAAGTTAACTTAGATTGCATTTAAACTTTTTTCAGGGAATATTTTTAAAATATAACCCTGAACTCCGGTCAATATTTTTGTAGTATATGCATACACGTATATAATCTCATTTTCAACCATGGGTACCGAATCTGGGGAACCTGAGCAATACTTTTCAGTGGATATATAGATTTTAGGCACCAGTACAGCAAAGTACTGAAGCAACTTCAGGACTTAAGCACTGGCTCATGTCCTTTTCTGAATAGGACCAAACCTAAGCACTGTCTAAAACATCTCCTGAAGGAATTGGAGACTTAGGCTCTAGTACTATGAATCTGCCAGCTTTTATAAGCACTAAACTTAACAAAAAAAGTTAGGAACATTAATACTTGATATTTCAAAAATTCACTTTATTTGCATGAAATTGAATTAGCAAGTACTATTAAAAGGAAAGAGCTGCAAGGAATGCAATACCCGCTACTCACTTCTATTTTGTGTGCATCATGAAAAGGAGAAATCAAATAAAAATATACTCTGAGCAAACAATTACCTTTTACTTCACCTACCTGGGCTGCAATAGAGCAAGGAAATTTTCAGTTTCTGAAAAGAAAATGACTGAGTCAAGAACTAAAAATGATATATTTACAATATAACTTTTAAACTACATTCTCTTTGCTAACAGCTATGCAAGAAAAAAGGTAGCAAGTATATCTATTGTTGGGCCATATTCTGTGGGTTGTTAATTCTTTTTTGAATTCAAACTCAGTTTTAAATAAGGGGAAGGATAGTGAGATATTGGATTAGAAACGCAAGGAATAAACACTCTGGAGTAGTCTTCATAGCCACTGAATAGTAACTTATTAAAAACTTATTGCAAGAACATATGCAAGTATTTTTATCTGGCTGTAAATAAAACTGGTCTTATAGATATTACTTCAAAGTGACATATATTAATTTATTATCCTAGGATGAGACAATTTCTTGTCTTTTAAAGCAAACACATCCTTTAAAAAGTGAGACAGCCAACTTCAAATCTAGTCCGATTTTTTTTTAAAGTTAAAAATCTAGAGATTTCATTTTTAATTTTAGTTTTCCAACTGCTATATATATATCTCCAATTTCTCTGTGCAAAACCCACAAAACAAAAGGGAAAAATCAGTATTTGAAGTGTTGCTCTCTAAACAAAACAATAATATGAAGAAACCTCTTGGGCACAATTGGGCCTTACATAGCCATGTTTACTAATATACACAAACATACAAGGCTAAAACAGAACACAATGAGCATCATTAGAAGGCTCAGACTATTGAAAACCCTATTTTTAGGCTCTGGCTATACTAGAAAGCTTACAACTGTAAGCTTGCTAGTGTACCCGCTCTCTGCTGACAGGAGAGAGGTCTCCCATCAACTTAATTAATCCACCCCAATGAGCAGCAGTAGCAATGTCGGCAGGAGAGGCCCTCCCGCAACATAGCAAAATCCTCACCAGATCTTAGATGGGTATAATTTACGTTGCTTGAGTGGGTGGCTTATTCACACCCCTGAGCAGTGTAAATTATACCTGAATAAATAGTAGTGTAAACATAGCTTCAGACACGACACAGGAAGAAGAAGGGAACTGAATATACATAAAATGTTGTCAAATGCAGAAGGTAAACAAACCTAACAAATACAGAAAAGCTCTTTTAGTCTAATCGCTTTCCCTTGTAGTAATCTTAGGGATTATTTGCAATACTAATAAATAATTAACTTCCAAATGAAGGATGATGTTTAAGGTGACAGGGTCCCTTCCAAACAGGAATCTGGAGTCTTCATGGCATTTGTTTCTCATGTCTGGTATATCATCAAAAGCTTCAAAATATTAATGGTATCGTAGACTTCTGCAGGGAAAATGAATGGCTGCTTTGACCACAAGTCATTCTCAACTTTGAGGGGAGGAAGGGGGGAGAACAAGTACAATCTTCTTAATACTCATAATGCTCAGAGGTACAGAGCATCCACTACTTCCATTAAAATCAATGGGAGTTTTGGGTTCTCAATACTTCTAATAAATAGGCCCACAACCTTCCTCAACATTACAATTACTACTAGAGAGGATTACTTATACACATGCACACTATTCACTAGAACTGTGAGAACATTTAGCCCAAGATGAAGAGGTTGGTTGCTTAGGTGATCATGACTATACTAGAACAATTCTGGTTGAGCTACAGTGTGAAGTTAAGCTAAATTGCAGGAACCTATATGATTATGGGTCAGGACAGATGGCATCCTAATGGGAAGGTGGCTATCTACTGTGTTCCTTTTCCGCATATACCTGCATTTTTAAATTCTGAAATTTCATCACAACATAATTCAAGCACTTTATACCATATACTGGAAACAAGCAATGTGAATAAAGAAATGCTTACCTACATTACTATGCATATTGCAGGAGCACATAGGAGCTTCAGTCATGGACCAGTGCCCTATTGTGCTAGGGGCTGTACAAACAGAATAAAAAGATGGTCCCTGCCCCAAAGATCTTACAGTACATAATATAATGGACATGTCAATAGGTGTGCATGTAACCAGGGTATGTGTTAATGGCATTAAATTTGGGGACACACGAAAGCACCAAAATTGATCATTAAAAACTGTCAGTGTCATACTACATAGAAGACAGAATACAGCCTATATCTATACTTTACTTGACTTTAGCAAGGCTTTTGATACGGTTTCCCACAGCATTCTCATCGGTAAGTTAAGGAAGTATGGGTTGGACGAGTGGACTGTAAGGTGGATCGAAAACTTGCTAGATCAACGGGCTCAGCAGGTAGGAATCAATGGCTCGATGTCTGGTTGGCAACCGGTAACGAGTGGAGTGCCCCAGGGGTCGGTCCTGGGGCCGGTTCTATTCAACATCTTCATTAATGATCTTGATGATGGAATAGACTGCGTGCTTAGTAAGTTCACGGATGACACCAAGTTGGGGGGAATGGTAGATACTCTGGAGAGCAGGGACAGGATCCAGGGAGACTTGGACAAATTGGAACACTGGGCCGAAAGAAACCTCATGAGGTTCAACAAAGACAAGTGCAAAGTCCTGCACTTAGGACGGAAAAATCCCATGCACTGCTACAGGCTGGGGACCGATCAGCTAAGTAGCAGCGCTGTAGAAAAGGACCTGGGGGTTATGGTGGACGGGAAGATGAATATGTGCCAACAGTGTGCCCTTGCTGCCAAAAAGGCCAATGACATATTAGGCTGCATCAGTAGGAGTATTGCCAGCAGATCGAGGGATGTGATAATTCCCCTCTATTCGACACTGGTCAGGCCGCATCTGGAATACTGTGTCCAGTTTTGGGCTCCCCACTACCGAAAGGATGTGGACAAATTAGAAAGAGTCCAGCGGAGGGCAACAAAAATGATTAGGGGGCTGGGGCACATGACTTATGAGGAGAGACTGAAGGAACTAGGCTTATTTAGTCTACAGAAGAGAAGACTGAGGGGAGATTTGATAGCAACCTTCAACTACTTGAAGGGGTGCTCCAAAGAAGAGGGAGGTAGGCTGTTCTCGATGGTAACAGAGGACAGAACAAGGAGCAATGGTTTCAAATTACAGCTGGGGAGGTCAAGGTTGGATATTAGGAAAAACTTTCTCACTAGGAGGGTGGTGAAGCATTGGAATGGGTTACCTAGGGAGGTGGTAGAATCTCCATCTTTGGAGATTTTTAAGGCCCAGTTAGACAAAACCCTGGCTGGGGTGATTTAGTGGGAGTGGTCCTGCTTTTTAGCAGGGGGTTGGACTAGATGACCTCATGAGGTTCCTTCCATCCCTATTATTCTATGATTCTATATGGAATTTAATAATGTATTTGCAGTGAACAGTCTTTTCCCACTTCATTCTTCTTTCAGTACTTCCCCATGGGGTCTGTCTTCACTTAATTGATCTATCTGACCTGTACTCTTCCTTTCAGCCTTAGGATCATCCATATCTGTCTCTGCTACAGTTCTTATCTTGGTAAACCCCGCTCCTTCATCCTAAACCTTTACCCAACCTACTGGAGTTTCCTGTTTTCCAACACTGCTTGCAGCAGTCTCTGCCTTATCTCCGTGCTGGTTTCACTCTCAGTTCCATCTGTTCATTTGATATTTATGAACCTCATCAAGCATTTGTTTTCAAACCCATCCCCATTTTAAATAATTTCCATTGTATTTGTGCACACTTGGGTCTCACATTTATCAATGGAATGATAACTGTGCTGAATACCTTAAATTTGGTTCTGACTTAGACTTCCTTCCTTTCTCAAAGCCTGCCACGCTTCAAAAGCCTCAGTTAGGTCCCCATAGCTAACACTGTCTGTTTTTTGTATTCTCTGCCTAACAGACATTTTCCAGACACATGAACTTCTCATGTAAATAAAGCTCCTCACCCTGCTTCCATGTACTTTCCCAGCAATAAAATGTGTTTCTTTGTCTTGATATATCATCAGATTTTGTCACATTCCCTGATTTTCATATATTTAGCACATGATTTAACACTCTATTGGACAAGTTTTACCCTCCCAGGGGCTCATCCAGTACTCTCCAAACTCAGTGAATAAGTTCTCCTCCACTTTTTCTTCCTCCTCAGGAGGGTCCTGAACCAAACCTTAAAAATAAATAACCTGGGTTTGGTTCAAAGAATCTGGACAGGTTTGAGGAGAGAGAGACAGTTCAAATAAACTAATTCAACCCTCACTAATGCGTGTCTCTGTCATCTGCTTTGTATTCATCTTAAATTTCTTTCATTTCTCCACCAGTCTTAGCCGAAGTAAAGTGTCATTATGACTTTAATTTACCCCTCTTTTTATTTCAAATAAACCTGACTTAAATCCCTCAATTATTAAACATCCCTCAATTCCAACCATGCCATCCTCACAGGACATTCACAGAGATGTGCTGGAATCAAAATCCCAGCTCACAATACTATAAAGTAAGCCCCTAGATTTTGGGATGTGTATGCCCAGATTAATATGTAGATTTTGTTGAAGTTTTCTATCCCCTATTCTTGGAACCCCTCTGCATCCAAACATTACAAATCAGGTCCATCTTTAGATATTCATAGAAAAGGCATATTTAGTCATTGTAGTAAATCTCAGCATTAAGGAGTTTTCCTTGATATTAAGTCTAAATTTTCATTTTCATAACTGCATCCCATTACTACTAGTAATATTCTCTAGCAGCACCCAAAAAGAATTCCCCTGCCTCCTTATTTTAATTTATACTCTTCAACCATCTGTACACACTTGTATTCCCCACTACTATTAACTCAGTTCTTCCCAAACAAATCTAAATATACACTTAGCTCTTTAGATGCTTAGCTACTATAGGAATGTAATATAAACATCTAGATAAATAAAACTGATATTTTATCATAAGTCAAGTCTATTTTAAGTTTTGTCACTGTACATTGAACTCCTAATCTGTTTACAATTAATTTTTTTCTCCAGGATACTCAGCACCTTCATAATATTCTATAATTTATAATGGATATTCAACAAGCAGACTTCCTATGTCTGTTTCCCTCCTTCATTTCTCAATATGTACAGTTATTATCAAAATCTAATTACTAGGGATGATATTTTGCACTGAAAAAAAGGTTTACTAACTTCTGCCACTTTCCAATGTACTATAAAACTGATCAAGTAAAAAATCAAAAAGTTCTATATCAGCACTAAAAATCAAGCGATTATCAAATTGCCATAGGCTTTGAAGAAGAGTGATGTTGCCAACAGTCTTAACTATGATTGTATAAGATAATGGTACATTTTATTAAAGGGAAGAAGCCATAAAACAGTAGCCATTAATGAAAACATCTTTGTAATAAAAAAATAAGACAAAGAACTAAAATTAAGCTCAAAAGGCCACAGCTCTGTACTCAGTACCTCATTAGCAACATGTGATTAATTAGTGATACCTGAGTGAATAGTGTATCCATCCTAAATGTTCACTTTTGACTCACTGGGGCATAAAATGGGGGCAACAGTGTACGCTTGGGCTGTTAAAAGGCAAAAACCTGTGCTGACTTTTAAAGACTGTATTAATCCTATTAAACAATGCCCTGAAGTTTAAGGGTCACTGCCTAAAACCAGCAACTCCATCTCTATTAGGCACAATGACTTTCTCATTTAGACACTGTTCTATATACTTCACTATATTTTAGCTACATTTTAACTGTTTCATGCTTAAAGCTTTTAAGATGAGTAATATCTCAAACTCTCCCCCCTCCCGCCCCCAACATCGAACAGAATACATACATTGAGTCACTCAAGTGAGAAAAACTTTCATACAATGTCTACCTGTACTCAATTTCCCCAATTTATCCCTTTCGCACTCTGCTTTTCTATTGGAAGTTCCTCTATTCATTAGGGCAGGGTAATAAACTTAGCCGACAGCTCTGCTACAACTTTACTTGGCACTTGAGCACACATGAGGACTCTGGCTAGAGACTCTCTGGCACATAACAACGCAAACTTGACACTGGGATGGAGAATACCGTGCAGCTTCTGACTAGAAACTGCCTTGTACCATTTGTTATGTACCAACTGTACTGTCCCAGCATGTGCACACACACACATACAAAACAGCCGAACCCTAAACCAAAAAAACCACACACATACATTTTGGGACTCACAGGTGAGGCAATTGACAACAGCTGCTTCCCTGTGAGCAGATGCATAATTAGAGGGATGGGACTGTGTGTGATATGCACAATGAGCTTGCAGAATGACATCACATTGCGACTGCAATGAAACACCGAATCTAGACACCGTGCCATACCTAGGGATATATTTAGAATCACTGGCAGCTAAGAAATTAGCCAGATGAACATCTATCTCAACATCTTGCTCATATATTGGGAAAAGCAACATGATTTCACTATGATTCACAGTCTCTCTGTCACTCCCTTTGCTGCTGACAGCAGATACAGAATAATAGTTTTAAAGAAAATCATCTCAGTTATTCCATGGAGTCTGAATGAGTAGGGAACCACCTGAGTTTATCATACTTTCTCCTTGTAATACAGGTGTAACCTACTTGAGGGCTGGCAAGAAGAACTTCTTTAATTTTTTGGCTCCCAAGCACCTGATATGGCTCAGGGTTAAAAAAAACTTAATATTTCTGTCTCAGGCTGTGCTGACTGTATTGGTTGCCATTACACTGCTGGCTGACAAAGTATTTGGTATGTGAACTCACCTATATTCAGCTCGCTGGGCCTGGCGTAGTCAGAGAGCAAATACAGTGGAGTAGGAATCTTCACTCTTAGCTGGTGGCTCTCTCCCACATCTGCAGCCTTTCTCACTCACCAGAAAGAACGGATGTAAGAAAGGAAAGTGAGAGAGCAACTAAGACTCGGTCCAACTTGCATCTCACCCTACAATGTGAGACTCTAGAAATCACCCCTCATCAACATGAGATACTAATTCCTTTAGATAACCAGGAAAGAGTGAGTTCTGAGAATAAGATGCTTTTAATAAACTCCTCACTCTGGAGCGCGGAGACCAGGGCATGGTGTTGGGGAGGAAGTGTGATCCAAGGGTCTATGTAAAAAGGGTAGGAGAGAAGAGGAATGCAAAACTGGTTTAACCAAACAAGCAATTAACCTACAAAGGGGCAAAAAACCAAAAAGAGCAGCCTATGGCATCTAGTCACTTCTGACAATCCCACTGAAGCTGATCTGTTTCTTCAGGTGCCTAAATATCTTTAAAAATGCTAAATGCTCATTTCACCTCAACCTTGTCTATACAGAAAGTGGAACTGAAAAAAAAACTTTAAATGGTTGGTAATTTACAGTTATGTTGGCGTCTGCATATGGACACTTATTTCACAGTAGGAGTAGATTAATATAATTTAAGGTGATTAAAAAATAACTTAAGGTATAACACAAGAGATTCCTTATACTGTGAAATGAATATCCATGCACAGGCTTGCACCTGGATAACTAAAGGTGTGAATTACAACCAGTAACACTAATTCACATCCAGTTACATTATAGACAAGTTCCTTCTCAACAGTTTGAGCATCAAAATACAAGACTTGGATTGCTTCTTGAAGAGCTGAATTTGAATACTGAGCCTACAACATACTTGAGGGTAAAATAAAAGCTGACTGAATTGCTGGTAGGCTGGTCCTTTTTAACCTCCAGATTTTAAATTGGTTCCTATACTATGAGAGTTACTGGCATTAATTCATACTTTTCCACTCTGGATCTCATTAATATTCAATAATATTCCTTCATGTCTCATTTTTGCCTACAGTGTTCAAGTCAGCGCTGGCTAACCTTCCTTCATTTTTAAAATTAACTATATATTGATTTTTTTTTAAAGCAAGCATACATAAAACATATCCATACATCTGTGTTTGACAGGAAGAATGTGATTCTGCCTTGCAGTCACAAAAAGTAGTTATTTGCACATCATACAGCCTAGATCCTAATGCTCTGTTTGTCTGCTATGAACATTTGCAGTCTCACAAGTAATCAAAACTACACACAGCAATATTCCCAGAGAGGTCTCACTTAATGCCCTCTCTAATGCCAAAACAACTTTAACTGCATACCTCTAGGATTATACCCAATATCTACTTTGCCTTTTCTTTTTTAACTGCTGCCCAAGTTGGCAGATTGACAGCTCTGCAAACTGAAGTCCTCTGCTTCTCCACAGTCAGCATAGTGATAAGCACAGGCAGCACTGCAGGTTTGCCCACCTTGCCCTGTCAATGTCTCTCAATCTTCCAGTGGTCATGCCAACCGCTAACAGTGAGAATGCTTTTAATTTACTCAGACTATTCAGATCTTGACCTCTCTGATGAGCCTGCCTGCAAGGTGAGGTCAGTTAATACCTGTTATGGTGATGCTATACCTGATGAGAGCTGGAATGTGGCCACCAACTTATTTTGTAGAGGCCACTAGACAGCTGTCAGATGATAAATTTTTGTGGCCATTACTGTCTTGTTTTGGATTTGAAGCAGATGAAAGGCTACCTGTTCCATCAGCAGTCCTTTGAGGCACCCCAGTCCTCCTGTGTTATCGTTTCTTGTTTTCATTATATATTTTTAATTCTTTTGTCTTTTTATTCCAAGTTCTGGTTTCATTTGTTCTGCTCAAACCAGAATTAGGCTTATCTGCAGACCAAACCTAAACAATTCTGAACCTTCAGCTTCTATAGTACCTTAGGGTCTTCCTCCTTTCTTTAGACCTTGACAACACACCATCCTTCCCATGGTCACAGATATAATCCTCCTAGGGCACAGCAAGCACTAAGCTGTTTGGACAGTCTTTCCACCCCAGATAGTTGCAAGGTCCCAGAATGCCATTTGGTTCTGATACATGAACGGGACTGGTTTGTCACCCTCAGTCTTCCTGACAATGCCAATAAACCTTCTGATCACTAAGAAGGTTGACATAGAATCATAGAATCATAGCGTTGGAAGGGACCACATAAGGTCCTCTAGTCCAACCCCCTGCTAAAAGCAGGACCACTCCCACTAAATCATCCCAGCCAGGGATTTGTCTCCTTAAATCTCTCCAAAGATGGAGATTCCACCACCTCCCTAGGTAACCCATTCCAATGCTTCACCACCTCCCTAGTGAGAAAGTTTTCTAATATCCAACCTTGACCTCCCCAGCCACAACTTGAAACCATTGCTCCTTGTTTTGTCCTCTATTACTACTGAGAACAACCTAGCTCCTCTTTGGAGCACCCCTTCACGTAGTTGAAGGTTACTATCAAATCCCCCCAGTCTTCTTCACTCTCCTCTTGTGAGTCATATGCCCCAGCCCCCTAATCATTTTTGTTGCCCTCTGCTGGACTCTTTCTAATTTGTCCACATCCTTTCTGTAGTGGGGAGCCCAAAACTGGACACAGTGTTCCAGAGGTGGCCTCACCAGTGCCGAATAGAGGAGAATAATCACATCCCTCAATCTGCTGGCAATTTCATCTTACCCTGTTTGAAATATGTGCTATAAAATTAAATAAATATTGTCTGTGTCAGTAATACAAGACTTTAATGGTACACTTAACTAATACTGAAGTATAATTGAATATCAATGGGAGCACTTATAGAATCCACATTACTGTGAAGTAAATTCACAATGATATGACACTGAATCCCTCAGCCGGTCTCCTACTTCCATTCATTTTTCCTATTTGAATAATAAGAACCAGCTTTTATCATTTTTCTGGCTTTTCATTTGTGTGCGTGCTGTCAAAATTAATGGAAAGGTGGTATTGAAGCCATCGTCCATCACCACCCCTGACATCTCACACCCTCACTTTAAATGACATAGGCTATCCAGATTCATGCCTATTTTTTCCACTGGCTATCACTTAAAATCCAAGCTATTAAACCATTTAGAAGTCCCACAGTTACCTAGCTATATTTTGGCAAGTCATGCCTGCGTGCGTGTGTGTCATAGAGCAAGCCAAGCCCCGCAAGAGAGGGTGTCAGAGGACTGCTAACAGTGAAAAAATAAAGCCTGTGAAGTCTGGCTGAACATGCTGTCCTCCCAGTGGAGATAATTTATAGTTTGTTTTCTCTTTTTCTCTGAACTACTATGCTCTAACCTTTTGACCTCTCGTTTTCAGGAGTTGTGGTACTTCAAATCATCCTCTATTTTCTTAAATGCTCCCATAGGTAATGGCACAATGTGATTCAACAGGAACTAATTGAAGAATTTTGATTAAAACACAATACTGGAAGCTATAAATGAGCTGGCCTCCACAAATTCTTATTTGTGAAGTAAAGTTTCTTAAATCATAAGGCCTCTAATATTTTCCAAGGAATGAGACCACATTAAAATCTTAATTAGTCCCTTAAGCTTAAGAATCATTCACTTACAGACATTATTTTATTTTTATTCCTGATGCCAGTTTAGCACAAAGTACTTTTGCAGTAATTTTCCTTTGGAGTTTTTCCTCCACAACCCCCAACTTCTTTGAGGTTTTCCTTTGAGGTTTATATAGAATGTGTGTGGGGACCACAACTGTTATATTAATCATATTTAATCATTCTTTTTTACAATGTTATGCAAGTACGGCAAACAAAGAGGGTATTGATACTAATAAAAGTAACAATTACTGTCTGCAAATATGGTTTTATTATTATTTTACCTGTGGAATACATGACAATGGATTTATTCATTGTTATAAGGTTTCAGAACAATTTGTGCTTATAAGGAGACAAAACACTTTCATATCAAAAACTGGGTGGGCTTTATAAAAGGATACTGAACGGTTATTTTAAATTATCCCTTCAGAGATACCAAAATAGTAGAAAGGGCCCATGTCTTGGTTATGAGCTAATAGTTAGCATTTTTCAAATATATAGCAGAGTGTTGTTCTTTCTTTTCATCTACCGAGACTGGATGTTTATACCATATTAAATCATTTCCAACCTATTAATATACTGTATTGATCTACAATTCATCTGACTGTTGAGAGGACATTAATGGTTTCCATTAGTCCATTTTCTAATTTCCACATGTTCTGATGATAATAAATCTCTATTTCATCCATTTACAAGAAGCAGCCAGTTCCAGAAGGACTGGCTGCACCGCAGGTGATGGATGTTTCTAGAAGAAAGAGATAAAGATTTTAGAGTAAGGGAGAAGAGCACAAACTTCTGTAATGTCAGCACAAGATAAAGCAGGTAGCTGTTAAGCTAAACAAAAGATGCCGGATACAGTGCATATTTAGAAAGAGCATCATCATCAGGTACCCTAGAAATCAGTTTGCGGTGGAAAAATGCAGAATTTGTGTTTTTACAGAAATCTTTAGTTTTTACATTTTGTGAAAAAATAAACATATGCACTAGAACCCCATTATCCAGCTCTCCATATTAACCAAACCACCAGCTGCCCAAGCTGACAGTGGTCTCAAACCTGCTCCAGATCTATTTAATCCTGGTTTTCTTGTTAAGATTGCCTCGAAGATGTTAAATTAACACCTCCTTTTGATGGTGGATTTTACACTGTATATTTCATTACACGTTACTGTACTGGAGTAAATCAGGAGGAATTCCATTGAAGTCAATGAGATTGCAACAGTGTCAAAGGAATCATACCTTCTGGGTATTGCTATTTTACTGTTCTGTACATTTACCAATTGTAAATCACGTAATGTCGTATACTTGGCAGAGTTCATACAGGGTTCTGCAGCACTCTGAAAATGTAAAGACCTATTATGATGATATCATGGAAATGCACTTGATTTACACATGGTTTTCATAGCAATTCACACATCACATTTCTCTAGAGCAGAATATCTGAAAATACTAGATACTAATGCACTGTTGTCTTAGATCATGTCCACGTAGTCAAGGTAAAAAAAAAAAATATTTGTTTTACCATACTGTATGGGTCTGCTATAAGCTGCATTTGATAAACCAAGCCATCTATGCATCACAACAGCAACAAAAAAACCCTGCAGCACTAATAAGTAAAGTGACTGGGACAATAAAATGGGAAGGTCAATAGATATATCACTCCTCCTTTAGAAACAGAGAGCAAGTAAAAGATCAGAGAGTTGTTTTTACTGGCAAGAAATCAAGCATAAGTCTCTAAAACACAGCTTCACTGACCAGGAGTTGGCAAAGCATCTTCATGAGCCACACACACAGGAGCATTTGCCTAATTTTAACCAGACATCACAGGTTTGAAAGCTGGCTTAAACTAAAAGATTATTGGGTTTACCTTCCACTAAGAGAGACTACAGAAAAAGAGAAAAAACAGTTTCAGTCTTTAAAATGAATGAAAAATGGAGTGAGGAGTGAGCAGAGAGAAAACAACAAGAAAGAGACATAGATAAGGAGTGGAGAGAGAGAAAAATCTAATGAGAAAAACATGTTATATAAACATCCACTATACACAGGATGAAATTTGTGGTAGGTTAGATTCTGAAGTATTATATTATCCCTAATATTGCACACAGCATGTTATCTACAGATCATCTTAATAAGTGAATCTAACTTAAAACAAAAAGCCAAAGAAACACATGGTCGATTTCAGGAGAAAATGGTTCATGAACTCAAATAAGTTTTGCACCTTTTCCCCTCCTCCCCCACAAAAAACAAACAAAAAAAAAACCAACAAAATTTAAGAGGTTATTGAAAAGTCTTCCAAACACTATGGGTGCCCACATATGAATGATATTGAGAGAGAATTTGTTTTCAAAGAAGAGAGAATTGAATCTCCTAATGAAACAAATGGTCATTCAATATTTAAGAGTAAACTATTTCTAGGGAAGCTGAGAGCCTACAGCCCTCAGATAGTGTAACTTAAAAGTGGTAACACCCCTAAGTACAACCGAAAGAGCTGACTTGGTATGAGCAAGGTCTGTGTTTTATGAGTTGTACATTTATTTTTAAAGCTTTTTTCAATTTATTTCAGCTTGAGCTACAGATGTGGGGTCTTGCAACACAATGCTTGTTGTGGAAATATGTACAACTAAGTTTAACAAATGATCAGGAATCCCTTATGAAAGCATCCTATAGATAATAACTTTCATATACGGCTGGTATTGAATAGAAAAGTATATTCCTGCTAAAGATTTCTATAGAATGGTTACGAAATCACTATAGGAAGGATCTCTCTTAAATACAGTAATTAAAGCAGACTGAACAAGAAAAGAGAAATTCTTACTGTACCAATCACAAAGGGGATCAATTGGGAGAGTGTTGTTTACCGAAGCCAGGGGGAGAAGGAAAGGACCTCTCCACTTTTAGTGGAGAAAAGGAAGCCCACACTCTCTTCCCCTGGTTAAATTCTAGAGGTTTTTAAAAGAGTTCCTCAACTCACCATAGAAGTCTATTGATTTCACTCAGCTATATTCTATACAGGTTTCCATATGGGATTATGCAATGGGTTAATTTATGGTTAAACATTCAGCATTCACCAAAGACTGGGTTTGAAAGTAAGAGGTTAACATTTGTTCTGCCAAGCTGGCAGGAAAGTGTGTAGCTCTGCAAATGGATGATCCAGTTCTGAGCTGCTGAAATCAAATAGCACATTCCAAATTAGATTACTGCACCAGAGTCTCACTTTGAGCATTATTTTTGTAAGGGTTGCAGAGGAAGAGAAGAGGAGGAAAGTCTGACCTGAGAGTGCAGTGGGTGACGTCAGTGAAAAGGGCAGAAAGGAGGAAAATGAAAATGATGGCTGGAGATAGGTTTGTTGCAGGGTGGGGAGTACTTGCGTATATGAAATGAATAGGAGAGATTTATACTGGCAAGCAAAATTCCTAAAAAGAAAGTTAAAGATCTTCTATTCTCTGCCCTGCCAATGTGCCAGACTAGAAAAAGAAATATTAGAACAACCTCTCCACGTCACCCATGTCTCCATCAGCAAAGTGCCATCTTCTTCACACTTAGCCCAGCCGGCAGGCCCATCTCAGCGGGGCAAAAACAATTGGTGGTTTTGTGGGGCTCTAGAAAGAAAACATTTGATTTGTTACTTAATCAGGTTTTGCAACTTGGCCTTCAGCATCTTTGCGGCATCAACCAGATGCCAGAGCCCTACCTTTCAAGGCTATGACATGCCTGAGAAGGGAACCCCTCAGTGTGAGCACAAAACAACTTTCACAGCTGTCCAGCCTTGCCTAAGACTGAGACATAGATTTTGCCTCCTTTTGTGGTCACTGAGAAAACTGCAAGCATTTGCCGTTGCTACCCAACTGTGCACAGGAGAGGTGAAGTGAAGTCTGAATAGGCCAAACACCCTATGGCAAATCTCAGAGCTGACAGCTGGGAAATGAGCTGTAAATCACAAATGCAGTCCAGAATACCCCCCATACCACCACCAGTTCCAACCCCCACCCCTACACATAAACAGTGATTGGGTGCATGACAACACAATTCCTCAGTAATCTCCCCCTGCATACTTGCCAAGGTACAAGTTTTTAGAGCAGAGAGTTCCTTTCTGTCCCAGTTATGTGTGAAATAACATCCATGGTACCAGTAAGGGAAGAGAAATGGAGCATCATACCTCAGTCCCACAAAATGAGTGAGGGCAGATGTCACTCTATAGGACACTGGGCACAAGAGTCCTCAGGATTATTAGGACGAGCCTGTTTACTACACATAGCTGCATGAGGCTTATGAACACTTTATGGCCATGGATGAAGAGGGCAGAATTTGAACCCATCGCTCTAGCTCTGAAATGGCTGGTCTAGTAACCCACTGCTTAGCAAATTCTCAGCTGACTATGTTCATATACTTTTCCCATTTCTATTAGCTTATTCATTAATACTTTTCTCCTTTCATTCAGGTGTTAGTAGTACATACCTACTATGAATTTATTCCAATAATAAATTCTGCCTCTGACCCTTTCAGAAAATGAGGCACTTAGCATTATTTTTTCCAGGTTCTATATATGCTACCCTCAGTCAACTGTCTTGAGACATTTAAAAAAACCAAAAACAAACCTAAGAACATAGCTGTGGCAATAAGCCAGTAAGCTGTCCCTGCCTGGGCTTTATTTATTTGTTTATTTAAATCTAATCTTTGCCTAGTCATTTCCCCCCACCTCTCCAACTCCAATTTTGACCATAAATATTCAAGTTAAAGGTTTTAATTGGACCAAAGGAGGAATTTAAAAAAAAAGAACACTGTCACTGAATCTCAGCAGTGATGATTTTACAAGAATATACAAAGTACTCTGCACAACTGATTGCAGCAAAACAATGCAAGAAAGGATGGAGGAGCAACAGAAAGTGGTCACACATAAACTGAAGTAAGTGTGGTCAAGGAAAAGCTTGCCAGTCCCAAGTCCTTCAAGGGTAATCATGTCGCTAATACATGTCAGCTCAACAGAGTCTTTTTAGAGGCTCTGGAGGCAAGGTTTTATTGTTTATTTGGCATGTTTAAAATGTTTGCTAGATTTTATGTTGTGCCTCCTGAAAGGTAGAGCAAGGAGCAAAGGTGGTTTTACGCTAACATTTTGTCCTAGGGATTCTGGCCTGCTGTGGGGCCAAAATGATTTCTGCAATAAATTAGAGTATCGCCAGGGCTAAAGAATCCTCACAGCACTCAGTGTTGAGGGTCTAATCTTTCCCTCCGACAACCCCATCCGTACACTATCCCAGTGCTCTGTTTGCAAAGAATACAATACATTATCCCTATTTTGTTCCTGTGCTGGGGTAATTCTTCCTTAGCCACTTGCAGCTCATGTATGGACTATATACTGCCACAGCAGCACATAAAGGCTGGAGTGGGAGGCAGAATCGGCTTCTGAGATTTTAATTACTGAAAATGCACTTAGAGCGTCTGATCAGGGCAATTAAACAAACATTGAATTAAGGAAATGAAACGCAGTCCTCTGAGTCAGAAGACCTGCGTTTTATTCCCTGTTCAGCCACAGGCTTCCACAAAATCTCTCTGCACATAGGAGTGTCTTTTCTTTATGGAGATAGTTATACTTGCCTATCTCACAGGGCGGTTGCAGAGCTTAACTCAATAACGTCTGTAAAATACTTTGAGATCCTGAGATGGAAGGTGCTACAGAAATGCAAAGTATTGTTATTATCTACAGTTAACCACATGGGGAGATTTTAAGACAGGCTATTGTGGAAGAACTGATATAAAAGGACATCTGGATTATATGATAATTTTTAATTAGCAATATAGAATGAATTGATAAATGAGGGCTCATGCTTGACATGATAGTGTTTTAGGGAAGTAGAAGATTGTTGCCAGAGGACAAATGAGTATGAGTTCTCTGTTTTGGTAAAAGTTTCTTAAAAGGTGACTCACGAAAAGATTGATTGACAAGGTCAATTAGGATAGTACTTGAAAAAGAAAGAATTGGTTTTCATATAAAAGGCAACCGATACTTGTGAGTGAAAGCAGCTTGTTGTAGGAGTATGTCTGAAAAGGCTACAAAATGGGAATTGGGAAGAATTAGTTTAATTTTTTATAGCAATAACATTTAGGAAGGAACATGTAATAATGTGATGAAATTTCAGCTTAATGGAAACCTGTAGTAGGGCAGTCAATACAAAGGAGAGGACAATAAAAATAAATAAATAAATAAATCAGTATGACTTAAATAGGTGAGGAGCAGGAACCAATAAGTGGCTTATTCAATTCATGGTAGAGAAATGCTGGTAAATGATTCGACGGATGTAGAGGAAATTAAGAGTATCTGCCCTCAATGATTATACATACTACTTAAACAAGAAACAGTATGTTTTGTTCTCTTTTAATTCAAAATATTTGTATGTGCCTACACTACATAGTAAACCTGGAAAGTATGGGAATTATATAAACTGCAAAGCTGTAACAGTGTATCCTAACCCAAGTCTTTTTCAAGAGTATTTTCATATAGGTGAAAGACATACAGACAGTGTTCAAGAATTAAATCTTGCACTGAACAGCATACAAGGACAGTTTTCAACACACACACACATCCCTACCTTCTTCCCTCATGAAATACACCGTTTCAGGCTGTCTGGATGCGTTGAGTAACTTCCCAGTATAGATTTTAGATTTGGTGTCATTGCACATTTAGAGATGAGGCTATTATTCACATGGAGTTTGGAGAAGAATGACATTAACAAAGTCACTTCCCTTGAAACCTAAGGCTGCACTTGATCATGATCCAAAAAGATGAAAAAAGCAAAATCTCATCAGTTACTGTGGTCAAGTCAGGCCAGATGGTAATTGAGAGGAGGTATGTCAGACCTAGAATGCTGAAGGCCCTTTTTCCAGCAGGCAGAGAAGAGACAGCTGCAGGGCAATCAGGGGCACCTGAGTGCAATCAAGGGCTGCTCCAGACCCAATAAAAACCACACCTCTTACAGCTGTTGCTGCTCTCCTCCCGCTTCTGGCAGAGGCCTGAGACCCCAAAAGGGGTGTAGCTACTGCAAGAGGGAGGGGCCCAGGACTGCCTGGAGAGGGAAACTACAGCGGCCCTGATCTTCACCACAGAGGACCATGAAAACCAAGGCCCTACCAAAGAACCTGCCCAAAAGTAAAGCCTGGGTCTGATAACCCTGGTACAACAGATCACAGCTGCCTGCCAGGGGGGTAAATTTACTATAGGCCTACAGTGCCAGGGAGAACAGTTGGTATGTGTCACAAAATGTGGGGGGATAGGGTTGTAGTTTCTCCACTGTGATTTGTCTTACATTTGTGCTCGGATGCCATGATGATAAGCACGTTAAAAATAAAGAGCATCCCCTGAGGCTCAAAGACAGTTTCTGAAAGTTGACAAACCGGTCTTTTAAAAACCAACCAACCACCACTTCTTCTTCTAATGTTAGTTATTATTAGTGGGCCAATTCAGTACTTACCCAGCAGGAGCATTGCTCATGTAAAAGATAAGAATTTCCAGATTACAATGATTACAAACGTGCATTTCTGTAGTGCCCATCTTTGAAGTGTATGGGTTCATTTTACACAAATCACAAAGGGAAAAAAGCACTCTCCAGTTCTTCAGTCAGAACTGCTTTCTTAGCTAGATCAGATTTCCAAGAGAACACTGCCTGGGTGACTCTGCAAGCCTGTTATGGGAAGATGTGCACAGATAGATTGGTCTTGCATTTAGCTATAAAGGCTGCAAATTGTCATACCAAAGTGAAATGTAATTATAGTTATTTAGTATTATGAATTATTCTAGAAGACTGCATATCAATATAGGCAGATATACTAGTAACTGATGATGGACTGGCATCATCACTCATGCAAGCCAACATTCTCTTTATTTATCAACCACAAAAGCATTGCAAGATGTATAAAATCTTGAAAATCCAGGAGTGACAGTTGTGTGCCCTTCTGAGTGCTGGCAAAAGGCATCAGGGACTGCAGAAGAAGCCCTGAAAGATCAGGAGGGTGAGGTGCTTGTGATTTTGCACCTTGGCCCAGCAAAGCCAGTTGAGGAAGCCCCTCCTCACCCAATGAACCCAGGAAAGAAGCTGAAGCTGGTTAAGTTACAATGGATCTCTACCTTCTCCTGCCAATATTTTTTCTTAGTTTGGTGCTACATTCCTGATTTTAAGCCCAACACCCCAAGATGGTTTCTGAGCAAGACACAACATAAGCTATTTTATTGAGTTCTGATGAACCACTGTTATGTGTTTGGTTGCAACTACATCATAAAAATAAACTATCAATGAGCAACCCTTGCATTTCTGTGACTGCTAGCTGGCAGTGATGACCTCCAGGCCACATGGCTGAAAGGACAGAAGAGTGTGCATTGGTTGGGAATGGGACAGTTGTAGAAAATTTACAGTTTTTGTCTAAAATTAGTAACAGCTATCTTCTGTCCCTTAGACAATTACATAGTTCCAATAATTTTGCTACCCACTCTCCCTGATTTTACCATCCCTTTCAAAGAGGAGGTTTGCAAAAGGTGGGGGCTGTTTGAAGGGGAAGGGAGGTTAGGTCTAGAAAGATAATGGGATCACTTGGGTTATCTGAACAAGAACAAGAAGGAAAAAGGTAGTCCCAGCAATTTTTTCTCCATTAGAAGATTACAAAATTGTTCCAATCTCTATCAGTAGTCTCTGGCCTCTCCCTGCACTGAGCCATAGTAAGGGGCAAAGAGGGAAAAGGATTCAGCCTGGTGTCTTCATAAACAGAGTACGGTGTCACTTTGCTGTCAAGAAGCAAGGGGCTTTTAGTGCTGATCTGAAACTTAAGAGAACCAAATAAAATTGTGATGTATCTCCTTTCCCTGTCCATTTCACCATCGTTAGGTGGGCCCTGGGGCAGGACTTTCTGGTGATGACAGGCGTGGTCCATGGTTCTCATCTCCTGTTGCATGAAAATGCAACATGCCAGCTGAGAATATAGTCAATTTCCAGTCAAATTACCTGTAAGTCTTGGAAGCATATTTCAGCAAATTTCAGGTGTAGCAGAAATTCCAGCTGGTTCTTGAAATTCAATGGCTGTGTAAATCTGCTTGGTTCATCTTCATGCTGAGTGTTGAAGTTGTATCATCTAATATGTTGCGGGAGGAGGTAACATCTCTCTAAAGTAGACTGTCTGATCTCAACAAGATTGGAAAGCCACCTCTTTCTATTCTGGTACCTTGAAAACCGCTATGTTCTCCAAATGTTGGCTAGTCTTTAAAAAAGAAATTGTGATCTTACGCCACTCTAAAAATTTTATTAAAAAAAAAAAATTAGTACATTTTTCTGCTCCACCCTCACAGGTGAAGAAATGGTCTGAGAACCTGGTCACATTAACAGTCACATTACTGAAATACTGAAAAGTATCTCAATTGTGGCAAAGTTACCTTATGCAGGGGGATGTCTCAGCTTCTTCCAAAGGAACAAGAAATGTGCTACTCTAGTTTTTGAAGTAGCAAGACCTTTGGATCCTGTAAATGTAATCTTTCTGCCAAGAGGGCAGGAGCGTCACTCTAGAGACAGAAGAGGCAGCTGGACAAGAACCCTGCAAGAACTGCTTATAGAGATTGACAGGAAGAACTAAGAGCAAATTGAATTCTGGTAGGCATAGGAAGATCAGGTTCTTCAGCAGGAAGAGACTGAAGAACTAGTTCATGGCACAGTAGGCACATCACAGAGACTTTGAACATTCCTTAAAGAAGAGGCTTATAGAACTAATGGCCAAGCCAGTTCAGGGATCACTTGCTGCCATTGCCACAGCACTAGTCCATGAACCACCAACTCCTCCTTTTCCTCTGGCTTGGTTCAGTGTGCTGCTGAGCCAGAGGACCCAACCCCCAGACCAGCAGAAGAACATGGAGGCTGTAGGCCTCCTGGAACTACTCCCCTCATTAACACCCAAAATACCTCACAAGGACAATCCCACACAAGCATCCAGAAGGGGAACAATAACCTGCAATAATCCCTGAACACCACAAAGTGCCTTCCCCTAAGACTTTACAGAGAAGCCATCCCTGGTTGTTCCCAAGAACTCATTTCTCACATCATCCTCCCCTATTAGGGGGAGGGCAAGGAGATTTTGCACAGACATTGTTTGTTTGCCCATTGTTCAGATTCAGTCCTATCATGTTTTAAAGAATGTTGGTGGACATTTCTAAAATATTTTTATTACATGTTCTTTATATTACTTTTAATAAAGGTTATACATTCCCTGATGTGTGCAGATCCTCTTAAGTGTGATGAATGCAAGGTATTTTAACGTTCAGGGTGAGTCCACAATTCAGAACCCATGAATTGAAATGGCATAATTGCAGTACAAAACCAGCAAACACTTTTCTGTTTGTCCCACACCCATACGTAGCCCAGGTTCAGAAATATATGAGGTCCTAAGGATACAGGGGAGGGATGGCTAATTCTCAATGCCTCAAAAATTTACAATATAGAAAAATGATAGATAAATGTTTTTATGACTTAGTTTACATTCAGAAAATAAAAGCAACAACACAGGCTTCTCACATTCTTGTGATTAAACAGCCCCTCATCCCCTCCCTCCAAACCTTAATCAGTTTCCAGTCATAGAAAGGTTTAGCTTCTGTTGGCAGTTAGGAAAAGAAATTCTGGCCTCCCCCTCCCACACCCTCAAGAAAATGTTAAGGTCATTAAGAGACCGAGTGCTTCAGATAACAGAGGTTTTTAAACAAGTGTGAACAGTGAAGACAAAAACATTGCACAATAGGATCATAGAATAGTATGGTTGGAAAAGACCTCAGGAAATCATCTAGTCCAACCACCTGCCAAAGCAGGACCAACCCCAGCTAAATTGTCCCACCCAGGGCTTTATCAAGCCAGGCTTTAAAGGGCCTCTAATGCTGGAGATTCCACCTAGGTAATCCATTCCAGTGCTTCACTACCTTCCTAGTGGAAAAAGTTTTTCCTAATATTCAACCTAGATCTTCCCCACTGCAATTTGAGATCAATGGGTATATCTACACTAGAAAAAGTTAAGTCGACTTTATTAAGTCGACTTAACATTGGACATAGGCGTCCACACCATCCTTAAGTCGACCCAAAGAGGGGTAGTTATTAAGTCAACTTAAGCTTTCATTAAGTCGACTTAAGGCATTTCTTAAGTCGACTTAATGAAAGCCCAGTGTGGACATTGAGTAATTTAGGTCGAATTAATGGTCCTTAAGTTAACCTAACTTGCTAGAGTAGACACACCCGTTGCGCCTCATTCTGTTATCTGCCACCAGTGAGAACAGCCTAGCTCCATCCTCTCTATAATTCCGCATCAGATAGGTGAAGGCCACTATGAAATTCCCCCTCACTCTTCTCTTCTGTAGACTAAACAAGGCTAGTTCCCTCAGCCTCTCCTCATAAGCATATGCTCCAGACCCTGAATCCTTTTTGTTACCCTCCACTGGACTCTCTCCAGTGTATCCACCGCCTTCCTGTAGTTATCTCATTACAACTCAGCCACCACCCTTCACAGCACAAACTCAACCCCAAGGTGGTAACCCAATGGAGACACCCTGCAAGAACTGTCTTTAACTGTGTGAATTGTCCCACGAACAAATGGCTAATAACCATCCCTTGTAGGAGAACAAAACTCTCAAAGCAATATAGTTCTACAAGAATGTGCCAATGTTCTGTCATGTGTTTTTCGAACAGCTGTACAGTGTGTGAAGATGTCCCTCAGCACAATATGATTTTGTCCTCTGCCTTCCTGCTGTGCCAAGATATGCACATATGGCATCCGTCTTACTGGGAACCAGCCAACAGTGCGTATGTGGAGGATCTGGCTGTCTGTACAGAGTTTGCAAGTCATCCTGATTATACTCAGGATAGAAGCATTCTCCTCCTCTCACAAACATTATGGAGCATGCAGCAGGCAATGATTATTATAAACAGTGTTTGCCACATTGGCATCCAGACAGATGCATCAGCAATTTGAACAAGATTTCAGTCTACTAAACGTGCTCTCCACAACCAGTCTGCAGCTACTGAGTCTGTACATTTTTTTTCCCCCCAGGGAATGTCCTGATGTAGTTTCAAGAGCCAAGTTAGGAATAGATAGGTGGTGTTCCCCAAAATAACAGTCAACATAGACATCCTCCAGAAAAATATCACTTTTGGGGAACAAAGTCCCCCTTACAAGTATAATCCTGATCACCTCAATACTCTGGTGTCATGAATCTTTCCAGTGTTTTCCACACTGATATTCATGAATCTGCCTCTATGGTCCACTAAGCCTTGCAGAATGAATGAAGAGTATCCTTCTTCCTTCTCTGCTTCACATACACACTTGCCCCTTATAAGTGGTCAAATGTTGTGATATGGCCCCTGCACAGCTCAGAAACCCCATTCTCTCAAATACGGCTATTATTTCTGGAAGTTTTCTTATGGCAACCACATGAGAGTAGATGATGGTGTTGATTGCCTTCCAAACCTGCACAACTACGACCCTGAGAGTGGACTTTCTAACGCCAAAGTGGTTTGCACAGATCTATAATTGCATAGTATTGCCAGCTTTCACAGGGCAATATGTTTCTGCATTGATATGGCTTCCTTGAATTGAGTGTTCTGGTGCTGGAGGTTTGGTGCAAGCTCCTTATACATTTCCATGAAAGGTCTGTTTCTCATTCAGACATTCTGAAACCACTGCTGCTCATCCCACCATACTGATGTTGGTTCTTCTGCATCAGAAGCAACAGTCCATACAAGGACATATCCATATCATGTGAGCTGAATGAGTTGACAATGATCCTGAAGATCAGCCATCTTCGATATGTCAGGAGGTTATGCCCAGATTACATCCAGAGTCTCACTGCCTACTCAACTTCGTAAACATTTGTCTGCAACAAAAAGCAGGAGTAGAGTCAGACCATCATCACCTTTCTACCCAGTTTGTCAGGGAATAACAAGAAGCTGTCAGCAGAAGACACCTTCAGCAAATGTGGGATGGCAAGAAAGAGTACTCATATAACACAGCAAAATATGGTTCGTGTCTCTGTGATGCACTGAACCTGGAATATCATCCAAAATGGCAGTGTTCACATCATACCACAACAGTGGCAGCATGTACATGTGTATAGATGTGTACACAGCATCATACTCATGTTCTGTGAAGCATGGGTGGATACTTGGCACAATACATGGAGCATGCAAAAGCATGCACACAGTCCTGGAACCAAGTACGCACGTCACTGTGGATGTAGCTAAATTTGTAGGCCAAATCTTCTAGCCTGGGACCCTTTTGTTTCTGTTGCTACTGCTCCTGTAGTGCCTTTTTACTCTACTTATTCAATCAGGTCATATTTTCCAAAGGACATGCAAGTAACAAATGCCAGTACAGATCTGTAGCACTAACCAGTTTGCAGATAGCTATGTAAATGTGTTAATTCATGCTTATTTATTTTACAATTATTAGTCCATGTTATGAATATATTTAGGCATTTTCTTGCTTCTATAGAGTATACTTGAAACAGCGAAGATCAGAGAGTTTAAGTCCAGAAAAGGCCAGTCTGATCTCCTGTATATCATAGAACAATAAACCACCATCCAGCCATCTTCAAACCACACCCAAGTTATGTATGTGAACAATATAACTATATATGTATTCCATATGAGATATTGAAATAATTTCCATATTGACCATCAGACTAATGATCCACCAAATCCAATTTCCTGTTTCTGACAATGACAAGAACAGATGCTTCAGAGGAAAGAACAAAAGTAAATAATTAAAAAAAACCCCAAAAATGAGGAAGCAAGATACAGGATTATTTTCTTCCCCTTGATACAAGTGGGACACCCACTAAAAATCACTGGGATTTGCACATGGCATCTACCTAATTTGTCTGAGTTTTTATAAAGTACTGTTCACTGTTAGTCCAGTCTTATGAGATGGTAGAACGGCTCCTGCAAGGTGCTGAATGCCCTCAGTTCCCATCACTGAGTGTGTCACAGTACGGTAAAGAATCTTTGGTATCTAAGCTTGATGTGAATCTAAGAGTAGAAGTTTACTATATAACCAGAGGTTAAAGTAAGGGGGAACGCACTGGAACGCCATTCCGGGCCCCCAATTTTTAGGGGCCAGTGTTCCGGGGCCCCTAAAAATAGAAAACCCAGGTGGAATACTGCGTTCCGCCCAGGGCCCGCCCCCCCCCCCCAGCAAAGCTGCAGACTCCTGCTGCGGCCAGGCTGGGGAGGTTCAAATCTCCTGCCCTGAGCATGCTCAGACAGAGCGTGCTCAGGGTGGGAGTGGCCTGGCTCGGCCCAGGAGCGGCTCTGCCGGCCACCCCTGCAGCTCCGAGCCTCCGGCCAGGTAAGGGGTTTGAGAAGGGGCTGGGGGGAAGCGGCGGGCAGTGGAGCCGGGAATTGGGCAGAGGAGCCAGGGAAGGGGAAGGGGCCCCTCAGGCCTTATCCGGCCATGCTGCCTGCGTGTGGTGGTGGCGGCAGGGGGGCAGGATCAGGCCCGAGGGACTGGCATGCGGCAGCGGCGGGAGCAGAGGGCGGCAGTGGCGGGAGCAGAGGGCGGCAGCTGCCGGCAGCATGGCCTGATCCGGCTCCTCTGCCGGCTGCCCTCCTCTGCCTCCTCAGGCCGGTCCCGGGCCTTTGTAGGCAGGGGTTAAAGTAAGGGGCAATGCGGAGACCGTTGGTGGGAATGGGAATCTATAATAATAGGCACATACATCATTATCAGATAATTTCTTCCCACATATAAAACTCGTAACTGACCACAAATTTCTGTCACTCAGTTAAATATTGTCAATGAAAAGTACTTCTCAAAGCAACTTGACAATTTGGAGTTGCTGTTTCACAGATATCTTACTTCCTTTACATATATTAAATACAAATTTACCTCTGTGTAGACATTGGTGCTTTGAAGCTATTATGCCTTCTAAAGTTTGTGACCAACAGAAGCTATAATTTATTATTATTAATTCTGTTCTCAAGTGGAGTGTGCCTGCACCAATAAAATTGCCTCTATGTACCAGATCTGTGATCTCAACAAACTGTGCTAACCTCTTTGGAAGATACGGTCTGGTCTGTCATACAGGGTTATTTAAAGTCATTCCAAATCCTGTGGTCAAATTTTAAAATGTAGATGCCTAAATTTAGGCTCTAAAGTCATATCTAGGCTCTTTTAAAAAAATCTGATTTTCAAATATGCTGCTCACTTTCAGTTCCCACTAACCCCAGTTGAATTTATGGCTTCTTATCTCTGTTGAAAGGCAGGCTATTTATATTTAGATATCCAAATATTAATTTAGAAGCCTAATTTTAGGGGTGCATCTACACTTCCAAATTAAGTCGACATAAGGAGGCTTAAGTCTATTTAAACTTCTCTGCGTCCACACTGGGCTTTCCTTAAGTCGACTTAAGCAGTTCCTTAAGTCAACTTAAGGAAAAATTAAGTCAACCTAATAAAACCTCCTTTTAGGTCGACTTAATGCTTAAATTGACCTTATTAAGTCGAATTTAGCCAATGTAGGCACAGAGCACCCCTAAATCAACCTCCATGGCCTCCAGACCTCCCTCCCTGACCTCCCTCCCAGAGTTTCTGGCACAGGAAGAGCCTGCCCTGGCCAACCACAGGGCAGGACTCACCCCTGACCACCCTGCTCCCCAGAGCTGGCCAGACCAGCTGCTTGGGAGCACGGCAGAGCAGAGCTAGTGCCACAGGCGGGCCCCATCCTGGAGCCACCAGGAAATCCTGGACCTGCTGGCCATTTGGGGGGACAAGGCAGTTCCTTCCCAGTTGCAGGGCAGTCAACACAACCGGGAGGTATATGCCTCCATCTCCCAGGCCCTGACTGCCAAGGGCCACACTCGGGAGACCCAGCAGGTCCAGGTCATGATCAAGGACCTCTGCCAGGGCTACCAAAAGGCCAGTCTGGACAGGGGCAGCCCCCACCAGCTGCTGCTATTACCAGCAGCTGGATGCCTTTCTGGGCCAGGAGAGCGGCAGCCTGCCAGCCCACACCATCGACTCTGCCAAGCCCCCCTCCCTCGACAACGACCAGGAGGAGGGCCCAGTGGACGAGACTGTGGTGCTGGAGCATGGGGAGGCCAGCACCCAGTAGGAGCAGGAGGGCATCTCGCCAGCCCGGGGCTCATCCCTGCCCTGATGGCAGACACCGCCAACGAGGAGGGGGAGGAGCAGGTTCCCCCCGCTGAAGAAGACCTAGGTGAGGGGACATCACGCCAGACACCTGATGCACCTACTGATGAGTGCTCCCTTCCTCTCTCCCTCCCTCCCTGTGGGCAGGGCTGGGCATGCCTGTGGGACAGGGACTGCAGGGGGACATGGCCCAGCCAGGGACCAGAAGGGTTGTGGGGGGAAGGCGCTCCCACAGGGGCAGAAGGGCTGGGGTTTGCGTGGTAGGGGCGGAGGCGGGAGCACCAAGGCCAGACAGCATGCGCCCGATACTGCTGGCACGTGGCCTCAGGAGAGACCCCTGAGGTAGGGCTGCCTGCAGCTCACCACCATGGGCACTGCACCCGACCTGGGCAGCACAGCACGCTGGCTTGTACCAAGGGGTCCCTGTCCTGAAGGACAGGGAATGGGAAGCCGGGGGATGGTCAGGGGATAACATCTGCTGTCAGGCTGCACACCGCACCAGCTAATGAGAGGGACTCTTTTCTTTGTGTCTCCCCAGCAGACCCTGCGCCCTTAACACATGGCACTCCCAGCACCCCACCAGGCCTGATCACGAGAAGGAGGAGGGTGTGTCGCTCACGGGACGAGGTCCTCAAAGACCTGGTCCACATCAGTGAGCAGTCGGAGGCATGCTTGGTAGCACAGCAGGAGCAGGAGGATGCCCACCGGAGGGTTGAGCAGGGGCTGCGGAGGGGTGAGCAGAGGCTGCTTGAACGCATGCTTGATCTCATGGAGCGGCAGACCCAGTCCCTGGAGTGCCTGGAGGAGCGCCTATTCCCTCGGGGCTGCGCCCTGCACTCCAGAGGCAGCCCTCCTCGCCTGCGGGCCAGGACCCAGGGCGGATATCTGCAAGCCCGGGACCTGCCTTCCGGAGGCCACTAACACCAGCCCCCCCCAGACCCTCTTCACTCCCCCCAAACCTCCCAACCCCCGCAACTCTCAACCCCCATTTCCCCCACTGAATAAAAGCCCTGAACACTGTTATACAGTGTGTCGTGCTTTTTATTGGTGTGGGGACAGTGGGGGGAGACAGATGTGTGGTGGGGGGGAGGCATGGGCAGGTGGTGGAGGTGACGGGGTCTGGCTGCAGGCTCACCCCTCAATGCTCTTTGCTGTCTAAGTGGGCCCTCAGCGCATCCCAGATGAGCTTTGCTTGCCGCTGGCCCCGCTGAGTCTGGGGCAGGGTGTCGTTGGGCTTCTCATACTGCACAGCGAGCCACTCGGCCTCGGCCTCCCAGACACAGGGGAACCTTTCCCCCCGCAGCTCGCAGAGGTTGTGCAGGCAACAGCATGCTCTGATGACCACTGTGAGGTTGCTCTTGCTGAGCTGCAGGTGGGTCAGGAGGGCCCTCCAGGAGGCCTTGAGGCATCAGAAAGCACGCTTGACAATGCTGTGGCACTGGTTGAGCCTCCGATAGAAGAGGTCCCTCCTGGCATCCATGTGGCCAGTGTATGGCTTCATCAGCTAGGGGAGCAAGAGGTAGGCGGCATCCCCGAGGATCAGGACTGCCACCTGCACGTCCCCGATGGTGATGGTGTGGTTGGGGAAGAAGGTGCCCGCCTATATGCGCCTGTAGAGGGCGGAGTTGTGCAGGATCCGTGCGTCATGCGCCTTCCCCAGCCAGCCCGCATAGATGTTCTGGAAGATTCCACGGTGGTCCACGAGGGCCTGCAGGACCAGAGTAGTATCCCTTGTGGTTGACATAGTCCCTGGTGTGGCATTCCGGGGCTCGAGTGGGGATGTGGGTAGGGTCCACAATGCCCCCACAGTTGGGGAAGCCGAGGCCGGCGAGGAGTTTGTGCAGGTTGCCCAGGGTGATGAGGCGGGCTAGCAGGACCGCCTGCAGACCTTCATGAGGGCGGTCCCCACAGTGGCCTTCCCGATCACAAATTGCTGGGCCACAGAGCGGTTGGAGTCCAGGGTTGTGAGCTTCCACACGGAGACGGCCACTCGCTTGTCTATGGGCAGGGCGGGTCGGAGTCGGGTGTCCATGTGCTGCAGAACCAGGGTGAGCTCATGGACAAGCTCAAGGAAGGTCCACTTGATCATCCTAGCTCTGCAGCCACAGGTTGTCGTCCCAGGTGGTGAGGATGATCTGCTCCCACCAGTCGCATCTGGCCTCAGGTGCCAGGAAGTGATGAGGCATGGAGCACAGTGTTGTGAGCACGGCAGCTTGCTGGGGCAGCAAGGTGCGGGGCAGGCTGTTGTTTTCCTCCGCGCTGGCGGGTTGCCAGACAGACCTGCTCCACAGCTGAAGAAGCCTTACCACTAGTTGACAGGTGTTGTGCAGCTGCCTGGCAAAGCGTAGAAGAGGCTGGTCCATGATCTGCTCAGGCTCTAAGTTGCCAGGCACAATGGGAAGGGGCTGGGCTCACTTCCTCTTTTGAGGGAGTGGCCAGGGGAGGGGAAACCTTCTCTGCTGCCATGCTGCCAGACTTCCCACAATGCACCCCTCTAACCCTTCCTCCCCAAGTGGACTTGAGAGTCTAGTGTAGACTCTCTATGTCGACTTAATAAGGTCAACTTAAAGTTGACTTAACTTTCTAAATGTAGACATAGCCAAGAAATCAAGCTTTGAAATTTTTCTTTTGTCTTTAGGACTAGGATTAGCCAGCATCCATCATCTAGTCTACATAACCATCTAAGGTAGGCTTTTAAAAATGGTGCTGTAACACAGCATCTCAAAGAGTTGAAAATCAAATCCAGAAATGGCCCATGACTTTATTTTCTTCCTTATTTCCCTTGAAACAGCTGGTTAACCTTTTCTTTAAGCATGTACTTCCTTTTCTGCTCTCTTCTTCCCCTGTATTTATACAGTCATAAATAAGTAGCTCAGTCATCATCTAGTTGCATAATTGTGTTCTTTAAATGACCAAGGAGAGGCATTACTTGAGGGTGGGTGTTCCTCTGGTGAGGTTTCCTGGGTGGTAAATCATATCCTTACAGTGAACATATTCTGCAGGGTTTGGGGGTTTTGTTTGTTTGTTTTTAAAGAACCACCAAGATTAGTCTGAGGAAAGCAGAGATGGGAAGCCCTTCAAAAGGCAAGGGGGTGATTAAAATGCATTTATTAATAAGCAAGGATAAGATTATGCATAGCACAACTCTGCATTCTGTCAGTGAGCAGAAGAAGCTTTGGAAGAAGAGAGGAACAGCACAGGGATGGCCACAGTGAGAACTGGCAGCTGATCAGCTGATTCATGGTGCTACTGAACAGCTGATTAGCAGAGCACCTCATGAATCAGCTGTTCAGTGGCCCAGGAATCAATTGTTCAACAGCAGCACATAGCAGCATCTAGAACAGTGAATTTGCAGAGTCAGCCTTGGTGGGTGCTGAACACTTCCTATTGTTTTCCCCCGTTGGTACTTCAGCCCCAAGGTGCCTATGGAGTCTGTGCCTGGAGGTCACAGATTCTGTGACTTCCAAAGGCCTCCATGACATTTTCCACCTCAGCCTCTACATGGCAGGCTGGCGCTAACAGTCCAATGGGGGGACCTCACTGCTCTTGGCGGTGGGGGGGGGGGGCAGGGGGAGAGATGCTGAAGCAGCAACCATGGGCAGTGATCGTCATGCGGCTAGTGCTTGCCACCTCAGGTTTCAGTAATGCCTGATCAGCCCCTGTTCTGTAATTTTTTTTATGCATTGCCCCAACCTATCCATGACTTTACTAAAAAATAACCGTGACAAAATCTTTATCTTAATAAATGGTTAAATTGTCACAGTGGGGCACGGAGAGGTTTGCACTCAACTAGTGTGACAACACAGGAAAAAATAGAAATTAGACCCTTTGGAATGAAGTTTAGAGAAAATCTCTTCTCTTGCATGTATGCAGAAGGAACAGGAGATTCTGAGAGAGCCACTGTACCATTTCATTACACTGCTTAGATAACCCCACCACCATCCTAAAAATTAAGGATCCATCAATGTAAGCAAGTTTACTTATAAAACACACTGATCTTGGGTTAAAAGTGACAGGATATAGATTAAGAAAGGTTCTCCCTATTATCCTCCTGTTATCTCTCAGTTTGATGCAGCATTTTAGATCTTCATTCCTGAAGTTTAAAGGTTTCATTTCATCATACATGTAAGTAAAATCTTTAAAATCCCTTATGCTATTTTAGCACATCAAACCAGTCAAGTCACACTCATTCATATGAGTGAGATTTGAAAAATCTGGAGTGTTCCATTACTTTTTCCGTTGATATATACTGTGAATCTTTATGGATGCATGAAAATGATTCCAATCGAAAGAGGAGACAGCTCACTTCAAATGAGTGAGGCTGGATAGATCTGTCGTATGTTGTTTCAGGTGCTCAGAGGATAGGAGTTCTAAGTAGAGGTGAGTGATGCTGTCAGAGTTTTGCATGGATTTGCCCGTGAGATTTCCAGCCAGCTCTCCTGGTGAAAAGGGTTTGGAAAAGGAAGGAAAGCTATATTAGAGAGAAGAAACCAAACTTTTTGGATTAGTATCCATGGTGAACTAATTCTCATGGCCTTTAAAGGCATAAGTCTATGCTGAAGAAGGCACAGCACTGTCCTACCCCTGAAGAGTTGCTGAAGGCATTGTCCCTCAATAGGACAATATTTTCTAGAGCTTTCCAGATCATAGGTGGGTGGAGTACACTTGCAATCTAATGCTTAAAAAGTGGAAGCATGTGCTTCCCTCCATGGCAGATCTCTACAGGCTGCTGAGTAGAAGAGAACCCTGGCCCCACATCCTACCTCATCCCCTTTGAAATAGCTAGAGTCTCAGAGAGTGCTAGCAGTAAGCGGTCTAGGCACTCAAGAGAAGATGAGGAATACAGCTAGACCTAGCCCCTGTGCAGGGTGCAAGGCTAGAACAGCCTCTGGGTCCTAATGGAATCAAACAATTCACTACATAATTTAGTCTAAACTTGAACCAGTTTATTACATTTTTTATTTTCAAGGTGCCACATGGTTGAGAATAAGATTTGCTCTCACTGTTTTTCTCTTCCATAGCCAGTAGAGGGAAGTGTTGGCATTTGTTTTGCTATACCAATTGACTTCCTTGTTCTTTGCCGCTTAATTAATTCAATGTTTGAAATCAAACCACTGTTTAAAATGTAATGGTATTAATATGCAAGGATAGACATGCAAACGTGGAAGAGAATTTCCACTAAACTTTTAAAAAACCGCAAATTTCTAGTATGTTTGTGGGACATTTTTTGGAAAGTCAAGGCAGCAGACATATTGGCTCTTATAACTAAACCCTCTCAAAAATGGATTCATGCACTGAGGCACTGGTTCAATGTTTCTAAGATGGAACACAAATCTGAGAAGATTTTTTTTTAAAAAAGAAGAAGAAGAAAAGATCTGACTTAAATCAGCTTTTACTGGGTCAAGAATGTAAAACACAATCTGATTTAAAGGGTTTGTTTGTTTGTTGGTGATTCCAAGATACAGAAGCTAAAATTTAGACCATATTCAAAGCCAGACTTGTAGTGAGATCAAACATATCTATTCAATATTTACCTTACCAAATATATATATCTTTGGTCAGTTTCTCTGCTGGCGTAAATCAGTGTAACTTAAGAGAAGTCAAAAGGAAACAATGCCAATTTATACCACTTAAGAATCTGGCTCATCGTACCAATGACCTTTTATTGTAATTGTCTCAAAATCTAGTTTTGGAATGTAGCTTTCTAGTTTATAAGTTATTTTCAGTTAATGATAATACTATTGCTAATATTAATGCTACTTTTTATTTAATTAAGAGAACCAAATGAATGTTGCATTTGATTTTAGACCTCAAGCTGAAATGGACACACAGCACCTGCTTCTGATCTTACTTAAACCAGATTTACACTGGTGTATCTTTACGGAAGTCATGAATTTGCACCTAATTGATAATGATGTCAAGTGAGCTCAGTATGAGGCTCATATACTGTACTAAGCCCTAGAATACAAAATACCTAGGGCTGTTCCTGAAGGGGCAGAAAAGCTTTCTGTTGATAGCTCTCCTTTCTCAGCCATGCTGTAGACCTGCTTACCAGTCTGTTAACCTCAATTAAAGTTGAACATGGAGCGAACGCACACACACACATATACGCTCTGACAGATTCATATGGAAATATTTTTATTTTACTTACAGAGCTGGACTACATTTAAAGGAACCTATTTTTTTTAATTGCCTATTCTTAGATCCTTAAAAATGGATTTCCTTCCAATTGTAAAAGAGCTGAGTGGACAAAAGTTTTCTTCCTGTTATCACTGTCATTAAAAAGTGATTATCTGAAAAGTATGACTATTACCTGCAGATGCCGGACACCCTATAGACACTGCCAGATATCATAATAGAACAGATATGGTTAAATATACCTGATCATGGGGATACCATCCATTCAAGCTCATGCTATTTGTCACACTAAATGGTGGGGAACACCATTTACCATATGGCAGTACTTCTGGATATCTGTGAAACACAGATTTATATTATGCTACTCTCAAGTAGCTGGTATATTACTGATGTATAAAATTAGCCCAGTTCTGTTCCCATTTATACCAATGTTAACCTGGAGAAACCCAATTAAAGTCCATGGAATCACTCCAAGTTTACAGTGGTATAACCAAGAACAGATTTGATCCAAATTTCCAGAGGGGTAGCCGTGTTAGTCTGTGTACAGCAAAAAAACGAGAGTCCTGTGGCACCTTATAGACTAACAGATTTTCTTCGGCATAAGCTTTCGTGGGCTATAAGCCACTGCATCTGACGAAGTGGGTTATAGCCCACGAAAGCTTATGCCGAAGAAGATTTGATCTAGTATCTCTACCTGCAAACAGGTTTTAATATGAGCGGGGTCAGTTTATATATTGGATGGTACCTGAACCTCCAGATCAACCCGTAACACACAATATGTTGGAGATAAAGTGCCACAACCCTTAAAGGTTAAAAGGAACACAAGTTGTTTTGGAACAGTGGTTTTAGATTAGAAACAAGCAGCTATAGCATTGGAGTGGGGAGACTAGAAAAGAAACAGCTGTACTGGAAGGATTCATTTACTGAGTTCCTGAACTGAATTATTTTTTGAAAGGAAAAATTTTAAATATATGACTTGGGGTGGGAATTAGCTTCATGCGAAGCATTAATTTTAACTGAAGCTTTAGATTTAAGACCTCTTTTGAATAATAATATAAAATTAAATTTAAATTGTAAATAGTGTCCAGATTCTAGGTGTTTCCTGGCTCAAATTCTTCCGCACATATGGCATTAGCATAAGCTTATGCCAGTCTGCTTCATCTAGGTAATTTTGCATGCGAATATAGTTTAGTGCTGATGTTGAGGTGCTAGAACATGTTTAGTACACTTGAAAATATTTGCATTGCAAAAGGAGAGCTAATCGCCTGAGGAGAATCAAATTGCTATTTTGTATTAGGCGACCACTCTGAGCACTGTGTGGCACTGCTCTATGAAAAATAACATTTACAGTAAAGCGTGCATTTTTAAGTGACCTTCATAAGATCTACTGTGGCTTTGCCAAAATCATATGCTTTCGGAACATCCTTTGTCATTCACTATGGTGCTTTTTTGCTACTTTTGAATCTCTCCTTTGATAATTTCATCTTTCTGCTCAGGCTATTCCCTATGAACACATTTTACAGTGTTTGCAACATTTTGTAAGTACTCAGGAGGCAGATTGGTTGGAAAGAAGAAACAGCACTTATTAGTGGCATGAATAATTAGCCCAGCTGGGGTTGCTCAGGCTTCCTGAAATATCTATTTCACATTGGATGTGCTAAAGGCTCAACTCATGGCCACTCCTGTGCTTCCCGAATATTGTCTCATGCCTCTGCTAAGGGGGGCGCGGAGGGAGGGAAGTGGTAGTACAGAGTTGATGGGACTTTATTTGTGGTTGTCAGAGTTCCCCTGTATACAAGTGCTGTTCACTGAAGAGGACTCACATCTGTGCTATGGCTACTTTGCACCAGAAGAATTATAAATTTGCCCGTGCGGTTTCTGCAGCTTCTATAGGAGTCCAAAAAGGTTTAAAGACAATGATTTAAAAAAAATACAACCCCCCCCCAACCTTTCAAATAATTTATAATTAGCTTCTACAGTACATTTATCTTTCCTCATTTTATTTACATGCGCACATGGACGCATGCATACCATTACTGTAGACAACCAACTACAATTGATAATATACCTTTCAATCTGGACATAGATTTTGTTTCTGCCTTTTGGGGATTTTAATTTAATCCCAACTGGCTGTACTTCCTAAGAAATGGACTTGTGCTAATGTCTAGGCTGAACTGTTGGACATGCATTAAGATAATTAAGGCAGCAACTCCTCCTGCCCTGACCCCAAATGTCCCCTGCAATTGGAGGAGATGTGGCCACCCATGCGATTTACAACCCTGCAGCAGCCCATAGGGGCTACCGAAGCAAGTGCATAAGAGAGCAGCATTCAGGGAGTCAGCTGGTTTTGTTAAATACAACTAAGCACAACTGATTTAGTTAATTTAGTCTTGTATTTTAAAACTGGTCAGTTGATTATCAGTGCTTAACTGCTTGAATGCCTGTTTATTAACATCTTCCCAATGTAAGGGGAAATAATTTTGCAGCAATTTATCTGCAGGCTTGTTGACTATCAACATACTTAGATGCCCAGTTCCAGAGGAGTAGCCATGATAGTCTGTATACAGCAAAAATGAGAATCCTGTGGCACCTTAAAGACTAACACATTTCTTTGGGCATAAGTTTTCATGGATTGCAACCGACTTCGTTAGATCTGACAAAATGGGTTGCAGCCCATGAAAACTTATGCCTGAAGAAATGTGTTAGTCTTTAAGGTGCCACAGGACTCTCATTATGTTTAAAAACGTAAAACGTTTTAAAAACGTTACTTAGAATTTTTCTTAATATTCATTCTATCCTGATGATACTCAGATTGAGGCTCCTCCACCCAAAGCAGCTCTTTAACATGTCTCCTCAGGCTCTTTGCAGCACGTGCTGTTTAGGCACTAATTTAAATAACCAATCAGGATCCTTTTATTATGGTATTAATCAACTGCAGTTGATAAAATACTTGGTCAGTCATTCTGCAGTGAAAATTAACAAGTGAGAGAGAAAGTAAGTAAAGGACCTGGAGGTTACAGTGGACAAGAAGCTGAGCATGAGTCGACAGCATGCCCTTATTGCCAAGAAGGCTAATGGCTTATGGGGCTGTATTTGTAGGAGCATTGCCAACAGTTCAAAGTCACACTGGGCTCCAGAATTGCAGGGTAAGATGCTGATTTCCCTCCCCTGCAATTTAAACATGGAGACCCTATTTTGTTCCTGAAAGTGTGAGTGGGGGGGGGGGCAGGATTGTTTGGGGAAAGGGAGGGCACAATTGTTTCACAAAAGCCCATGGGGGTCTCCATTTTAAAAGTTTAAGAAAACACTGAACTAGATGACCTCTGGAGGTCTCTTTCAGACCTAATATTCTATGATTCTCTGAAATGAAACAATGAATTCATAGTATAGTGGCTCTTTTGAGTAATATTGATCACTAATTTGGCTCCTGGATCACTGAGGTCAGAACAGCATTGATCTATACCCATAAATCTGTGCAGATGCCCTTTAGTTTGTGTAATTTGCATTTCATTTTTTTAATTTAACCTAATTGAATAATTAAGTGATCTTTGTTCAATTTATATCCAGATATAATGGCTGCTACATCAATTTAGGACTTTTTAACACTCAGTGATATGAGTTTGCCCTGTACAAAACTTTCTTAAGTCTTTCATTCCTCTTTATGATCACCAGCCAAAATTAAATCATCCATTACTCTTCAGCACTTTGTAATCCTTCAAAATTCTGCAAAATTACTCTTTAGAATATCTCAGGAGCAGAACTAATACCAAATGGCATTTGCCTAAACGTAAAGTCTCCAACTGCTATATCAATATAATCTAAAACTTGACTCAAATTGCCAAAATGCAACTCCTACATCTAAAACTGGAAATAGCTAAAGTACTTCATCAATTTTCACTGGATAATACAATATCTAATGATATCAATGATATGATATCTAAGAGGATGTAAACATAAGACTTGAATGCTTATGTAGCTAATAACTTCAAAATTCAGACTCTTCAGGCTTTATAGCACAATCCACATTGCACATGCTGAAAGGCTTAACAAAGATCATTTGTCCTCTGCAGCATGAGACCTAAATTGCCTGGCCAGAGCCTCACAATGAGGCAGCAAGAACTTCCAGAATTACACAGCACTTCTTTCCAGAAAGCCCTCACAGCATCTCCTAGTGAAACCAGTACAGTGTTCCGTATTCAGGAGGGTTTTGGGTTTGCTAGTTTTTTTTATGTTAATATTCATTTATTTCATACTAGGAGACATTTCCAGTTACCAGTAGCTATAGGTTTTTCTTATACTGAATTTGAAACTGTGTGGTAGAAAAGGTCAGAAGGAAGATTGAGATTTTCTGAGTTTTATGGGACTTTTGGCACTGAGGAAAGCATGTGGGTTGGGTTTGGTTTTTAAGTGGCAGTTGTGGTAGTGGTGATTCTTCTCAAGTTACTGCCCTCTTTTGATGGGGATGAACATGACCATATCTGGGAGACAAGGGTTGAATTTCACCTTACTCATCACACTCTTGTTCTTGACAGCAAACCTGTGCTTGACAATAACAGCCAACCACTCTGATTTCGCTTGTGGGCTTGATGTTCTGTCAATACCATTGATTGTTTTACTGCCTATTTGACAATTAAATAGTCACCATTAAGCTTTTGAATGAAAACTTTCAAGAGCAGTTCAAAGTCCTCTCAGAATTATTAGTTTGGACTGTCTGCAGGCAGGCATCACTGCAGGGGCTAACACTCAGTTCACATTTGAAATTTTTCTTTACCACCCTAGAGAAGAATCAGTATTTTTAAAATGAAAGCTGATTTTCTGGAGCACAGTTATTCAACAACCTTAAAAAATATCCTCAAATATGCATCCATGTGAGCAAGTGCATAATAACATTGAAGGCCTTGGTATTAATGCATTTATTAGCATAATTACTATGGATGTATCATTACCTCATTATTAGTCTATTCCATTCCAGATTCCTGTGATATCTAGCCTTGCAGCGAGGTGCCAACTAACAAAGAAACTGATGTGAAACAGCAGTTGTTCATTTGTGAGCCTTCAGATGGCCTCACTGATTTGCTGGAAATCAGCTAGTTTAGAATCTGAACCGACTCCAAACAACATGCATTGTTGGTGTATGCCATCAGCTGTGCTATTCACTGATGCATTAACTAAGGTTAGGGTTCATCCAAAAAAGCATGATCAAGTGATCTGAATATAGGCCTGAGAGCCAGGAACCCCTGGGATCCAATCCTGGCTCTGACACTGACTTTTCTGTTGCCTTGGACAAGTCACTTAACCTCTCTGTCTCAACTGTCCTATCTGTAAAGTGGAGCTAAAACTACCCGCTTTATAGATTGTGATAAGAATTATTTCATTCATCTTTGTATAGCACTTTGAAGATTAAAAACGGCTGCATAAGTTCTATAATTGTTAGTTACAGGGAAAAGCAGGAGGTACATGTGCAAAACCCAATCATGGCACATTAAACAGTTTTGCTTACACACCTCTATCCAGAAAAATCACGCCCCTTCAGCATATGTTATAATCCACCACAAAATGACAGACCTAGAAGTGAGGCACTGTAAGGAAATGAAGACAGGGAACCCTTTCCTCTCTGTTCTCCCACCAATCTCTACCTCTATCAGTTCTGGCAGTGAATATCCAGTTCAAAATTTAAATGGGCTGGATAGTCACACAAATCACCAGATAAACTGAAGTCTCCATGTTAGTAAATCAAATTCTGGATGTCTGTGCCTGAATATCTCTCATCTGCTGGTAAACAATGCCAGATGGAATTGTAATGATTCCAGTTGTTGAGGAATGGCTCTGTTACTTTTGGGAAAGCACAGATCAAATGAACTGCTTACAGAAGGTGCCTGTATTGGCTTAAAACTATTGCTAAGATTCTAGGACTTTTTGCACTGTTTTGTCATTTAGTCTCTGCCATGGCTAACCATGTGCCTGATATAGGATTCTGTTTCAATAGGTAGTCAGTGACAGGTACTCTCATGGTCCAACAGGAACTCATTATAAACAGAACAATAAGGAAGGTCTGATTTAGTGTGTTTGTGGAATTCCTGTCTCTTAGCAATTGACTTCCTTTAAAAAAAAAAAAAGAAAAAGGGGGCCTCTGCTGCCTGAGGGACGCTGGCACAATCAATCAATTCTTTAAGTAAGTAAATAAAGCAATAAACTAAAGAATAAATCATTTTTGAATTCCACAAGCAAAAACTTTTGATACATAAATTACCAGACTGAAATGACTCATGAACAGTTTGGAGGTTGCAGTGTGTTTTCAAAGGGCGAGGAGGGGACAGCAGCACTTACTGTGAAACATTCATCTTTCTTTGATCCCCCAGATTTTCTTTACTTTTTCTCATTCACATCCTTTTTGGGAAAAACAAAACAAAACAAAAAACCCACCCCGCAGTACATTTCCTCTAGCACAGAGGGTGGGCAAAACTGCTGCCTCCACAGCTGATGCCACTGTTCGCTTCCTGTGCTTGCTCCACTAACCCGAAAGCACACAATAAGCCCCTGGATGTCACACAGCACTGTACTTCAAGCAAAGCGCTGAGCTTTCCTGGTGCTGTAGCATTCAGTGTCTTTACCAGCAGACACAATAGGCATATGAAATTGGGCCTCATGAATAATTCATCCCTGCTGTTGGACAAAACAAAGAAATGCTACTCTTGCTGGTTGATAACTGGGAGGTGGTATTTATAAATGTAGCCCAATTTGGTGTTAGAATAGTTCTGTTTCAGTGGATTAGTATGTTCATTTAAAAAAGTTTAGAAGGTCTATATTATATTGTAGTGTTAAAGTTTCCAGGTGAACCCATCGGATTTTGTCTCCCTGTGTCTTCCCCCCTGCCTCATCCCCACCCCCGGCTCCCAAGGAGAAAAGGACTCAGGCCCAAGACTTTAAGGCTATGTCTACACTGGCAAGTTGGTTTGAATTAAGGAGGCTTAATTCGAACTAACTAAAGCCATGGCTACACTAGGCTTTAGTTACTTTGAATTAAGGGCTTCCTTAATGCGAACTAATAAGTTCGAATAGGGTATTTGAACTAAGTGGTTAATCCGAACTAACTAGTTCGAATTAACCAGTGTGGCCATGTTAATTTGAACTAATTTCTTAGTTCGAATTAACCGGCCATTGAAATGAATGGGGATCGCTAATTCGAACTAAGCAAGTGCTTGCTTAGTTCGAACTAACATTCCAGTGTGGCCATGCTAGTTCGAATTAAGCTAATTCGAACTAACTAAAATTAGTTCCAATTAGTTAGTTCGAACTAACTAATTCGAACTAATTTTAGCAAGTGTAGACATAGCCTAAGGTACTTGAACTTCCATTAGCTGCTAACAGAACCAAGCAGGCGCATCCCCTTTTAAGATGTATAGAACAATGTACTGCTTGCTTACCATGGCAAGACACTTCTCAACAAGGTGATGCATTTTAATTGTGGGCAACTGGCATTCTTTCTAGGATACTTGCTAACAAAGCAGCATTAGAAAACAATGATGAATTGAACAATATACTAAAGTGCAATTTTTTATTTGCATTTATATATTACTAGAGTTGTTACTTTTGTGAATTGGACCCTAAATTGCTTTAGTGACACTTAAATACCCACTAATTTAACACTAATTATATTGGCAATAAAAAACACCCCCAACTGTGTTAAGCTGTCATCCTATTTATGTAAAATAGCTCCAAATCTTAATACTAACCACACTAAGCAATGCCATTGGGATGAAATTGATGATGCATGTGCATAGCTTCTTTTTTTCTTAAATATCCTATGAAGCTGCCTAGCCAAGTTTTATTAGTTATTATTTTGAAATATGTTTGCATAATTATTTCCCTGAAAACAAGCACTGGAGGGGAAGTGATTTTTTTTTCCACTGACTTTGAAAAAAGTCTTCACAGGCACCACTATCCAGCTCACCCCATTCACTGCCAAATTTTAATTAGTGCCTCTTTGCGATCTTGTAGCTATGCACCTTCCTCAGTAATTTGCCAAAATGAGCAGCTTCTAGCATAGCAACCTCTGATATCTGACTTTTAGGTTAAACATGAATTGTTTCATGTTCAGAAGGTGAAAGGTTTAGTGGATAGAACAAGGGACCTGAAATGAGAATTTCTGGGTTCTATTCCTATCTTTGCTGATGAATCACTGTGTGACTCTGGTAAAAAACCAAACAAACCAAACGCTCATTTAACCTCCTTGTGACTCTGTTTGCCCATCTGGAAAACAGGTTTAATTATACTTATCTACAGTACATGGCAGGTATTTCTTGGAAATTTAGCAATAAGAGATGAACCTAAAACTTTGTATCTGATTAATATGAATTTTGGGGAAGTAGTGTTCAAATCTAAACTTTGGGGACCCTTGTGTTTTACCTGTAACAGCCTAAACCAAAATGTCTGATCTGAACCACCCTGAACTGTGGTAAGTTTAGATCCAGATGCAGACCTGAACAACTCAAGTCCACCTCTAATATTAATCCTTGTGAATTGCTTGGAGATCTTTGGAGCAAAAACGTGAAAGTGGTTAAAAAAAACCCTATGCACTATATTACAAATGTAATTAATAATTATTATTCAGATTCTCCACACTGATGCATTTTGTGCTGGAGAATCTAGTTTTGATGCTCCAGCAAACAAATAGCAGCATGTAAAGAGCTCATTCTTTGCTCCCTTGGCTAAATTCTCTTGTTTTCGAGAGACTGTATAGGTGTTCACTGTAGGTAGCATTTAGGATCAATGAGCACACTTGGTTACTGATATTCTTGATCCCAAGGCAATGGTCTCAGCCTTGCCAAGTTTCCCATTAAGATAGGGAATTAAAGTATGAACATCTTATGAATTAATTCCCACTTGACTAGACTAGTTAAGGAATCAATGACTTAGGTTGATCTAACTCTGCTGTAGCAGATTTGTAGGCACATTTGGATGATCAGAAAGAACATAAGTAGTGAAAGAGCTCTGGGAATTCATTAATACAGAGAGGGTGAGCATGCGTGCACTATACATAGCTAAATCCCAATTCCCCTCTCTGCTCTCCGCCACGCCCAACTCCAATCTTAACCCTTCTAGAAGCCAGTAGATGTTGCTAGCGTACAAGCAGCTATCTCCTTCTTGCAGAAGGCTGGTCCTTTTTTCCTTTGTGATACATGCACCTTCTGTCCATCAGCCTGAGGCCAGAGAAGTTTCAGAAAACTTTTACGATTTCAGTTCTCGACCTGTGGAATCATTAGGTTGGATCATTGACAATGTCAGGATTGGTACGCTACAAACTTCTCTCTACCTTTCACATGAATGCTAATTCACTGGGTTCATTATATCCAGCTCTGGTGTTTTAGGAAAATGAAAACATGAAAAAAAAACCTTTGCATTGACACCCATAGTAACCACTATTAAACAGAATTTTGTTCCTTTAATAAAATAGTCCCATCATTCAAGAACATTCTGACTGTAACAGAAAGCATGGATGGAGTTAAAAATGGTGGCCCTGAAGCAGATTTAATATTAAGTTTCTAAGAGGCTGTTAAATATAATAGCATCTAAAACAATTATTTTAGAAATTAGGAGAGTGAAACCTTGAGAAAGTGATATCTTGACATTAACCTGAAGCTCTACTTCCCAGAAGCAGGAAATATCCCTATTTTGCTCTGGGATTTCTGCTGTATGGACTGGTCAACATTTTTGAGGAGATGTTTTCATAAATTCACATTATGTTGACCCTTCTGTATCAGCTCCTGTTCCAGTGACAATGATTCGCTTTTAGGGTGGAGTGTTTCTGAAGAAATTTATTAGATAATGCTGCTTATCCTCACTCAGCCATTTTCTCTCCAAACAGAAAATCCTAGCAATTTACCACAAAACACAGTTACAAAATGCCATACAAGTACTCCAATGTTTTGAACCACAATTTAAAAATATATTTTAATAATTAGCATCAATGAACCCTAATTGGGATGTAAGCCATTCTTGTATCAGCTAGAAAACTGTAGGTTTACTTCTGCACGCCTACACTCAATCAAGTGGAAGTTACTTCAGTGCTTATAATTACTATGCTTAACATTGTTTGGAACCATTTGTGATTAATAGATTTTTGTTTTATTCTTAGCCTCTGAACCTGTATCTAGAACAGCAATCACGAGTCCTTTCCTTAATAAAGGCCTGTCTATAATTAATTGTTTGTGGATATAGACAGATCAAAACAAAGGATGAATTTCTCACCTGTTTCTCAGAGCCCTGCTGTACTATATAAACAAAAACACTATTAAGGTACTTCCTATTACATTCTTGATCCTGCTGACTACTGTACATGCTTGTGGCCATATTCTTCTTTCCACTGAATACTATGGACAACATTCAGACAACAGATAAGATAATGTGTTGTAGGAAGGCTATAAGAAAATGACAGGCCAAATTCATCTCAGCTGTAATTGTATAGACTGCTGTATTCTTCATAGGCTTCAGTGGAATTAGACAAGAATTTAATTTGGCCCCAGAAATCCTAAGTCTGGCAGAGTTTGCAGGAAGACAACATGTGTGTGTATATATAAAGTCTACATTTTTTCTTCAGATGGTATTCTTTCACAAAGAGGCAGTCTTTGTCAATGGGCAGGCAGAAGACATAGAATTACTTGTATTCAGAGTGAATGATTCAGAGAGAAAAGGTCTCACCCCCAGTTTATCTGTATTAATACTAATAGGTGGACTAATGGACACACTGTTGATCTTTATAGACTCTGAGGAAAACCATGAAGTCAAACAAACAATGCTACTAATAACATCACCATCATAATGGAGTTCTCATATCGCTTCAAACAGATGCAAGTTAGAATTCTGCATGTTTTCTCTATCAGGAGCACACGGGTAGGTGTGTGAGAGAGAGGGAGAAGAGAACAGCCATAGCAGTTTTTAAAGCCCGCAAGAAGGATTTACAGTATAAAAGGAGAAAGGCAGGAAAGAGTGTTATTGAGCAAGATCTTTTTGTCTTTTCTTTAGTTTACTGTGAGAACATAAGAGGGAATTGGACTTCCCTTGAAAAGGCCATAATACAATTGTTGGTCAACAAGAAGTAGAGTAAAAAGAAACATTTAGTAAAAGAGACACTCTGGCTGCATCTACACTTGTAAATTAAGTCGACTTAAGCGTGCTTAAGTCGACTTAATTTACCCTGCGTCTACACTACAGTTTCCTTAAGTCGACTTAAGCAACTTAAGGAAAATAAAGTCGACAATGAAAATTAAGTTGACTTTATTAAACCTAGATTTAGTTCGATTTAGGGCTTAAGTCGACTCCCTGCTGGGGGGGAGGGGCACACAGGGGGAGCCTGTGCCCTGCCAGGGTCCCTGTCCCCCTTTGCCCCATTGTACCTTTGTACAATGGGGCAAAGGCTCAGCCCCCTGGCACTGGGCAAGGGGTGCCCCCCTGCCCCTGTGGACCTACCCTAGGTCCCCCTAGCCCCTAGAAGTTGACCTAGGCATCCAGTGTGGATGCTCTAGGTCGACTTTGTAAGTTTCCCCCCAAAGTCGACTTAAAAATTAAGTGTAGACTCACTAAGTCGACTTAAATTTCCAAGTGTAGACATAGCCTCTGTGCCTAAAAGTATGTCTAAGCATTGCAATAAAAGACTGTGGTATGGCTGTGTGCTGGTGGGGTCAGCTGACTTGGGCTCATATAGCTAGAAATTGCGGTGTAGACATTCAGGCTTGGACTGGCATCCAGGCTCTGAAGCCCAATGGGAAGGAGTGGAGTTGATCTTACAGTTTGGGTTATCACCCAATCATTTACACAGCAATTCTTAGCCCTGCAACCTGAGCTTCGCAAATCCAAGTCAATTAACCTAAGCTCTGAGATTTGGTGCTGCAGGTTTTTTGATTGCAGTGCAGATATACCCTGTGATATTGGTGAAGATAGCTAATCTGTAAGAAAAAGTTCCATTGCCCCCACTTTATTCCATTTATTCCTTAATGTCTCTTTTGTTATTTATTACTCTTTTATATTTATATAACAATAGCGTTTAGTGAGCTGAAGAGAGACTAGGTTCTGAAAAGTTCTGTCTCTTGCTCATAATGCTTTTCTCCCACTGCAGAGTCACAATAGACTTATAACAGGGTAAGAGACATTATGCTCCAAAGAGGACTGATTGAAAATGCTTTTTTCACTGTACTTTCCCCAATGCACTGTGGCATTTTGGTCCAGGTCTTTCTAGCAAGATCTGAAACGGAAGAGGTCTTGTTTTGAAAGTTGACAATTTCCTCATTAATAGCGTCAGGCACTAGCTATGCTAGAAAGGTGCTTTTTTTTTTAACCACTGGAAACTTCAAGGCAAAAAGCTCACTGCTTGTGCTATAGGGTACCATTTAATAGTCCATTTACTTGAGCAGAATATCAATGTGGAAAACAGGCAGCTATGTAATGGGTAGCAGACAAACGGCAGCAAAGATAATGTAGTGGGTTTATCCTTTGCTGTCTAATTCGTGCAATGGTATACACTATCCATAGCTGTGTACACATACCAATGACAAGTTTAGCTAATCTCTGTTGATCCAATGGTGCTTGAAATGTGAGCACTATTAGTGTTGGACTGGGTAGATTCCCAGTAGAAAACATAGCACTAGTTAGCTGTGGAAGGACACAGACTAACATACATATTAGAAAGCATGGAAAAGCTGGTTTTGGTAATTTTTGCAAGATGCACCTTTTCATTGCTGGCATAGCATTGATTTCTAGTTCTAGAAGGACTCTAGTGATATTTCAGTCCAAAAAGTGACAGCATCCTTTTTTACAGAGAAGCTATTCCAGATAGCTTTTTTTGAAATGTCAGCAAGGGTGAGTCTACACTTACAAATTAAGTCGATTTAAGGAGGCTTAAAATACTCCGTGTCTACACTGGGCTTTCCTTAAATCGACTTACACTGCTCCTTAAGTTGAATTAAGGGAAAGTTGGTTCGAATTAATAACACCTTGTTTTAATTTGAACTAGCATTTAAGTCGACTTTATTAAGTCAACTTAAGCCAGTGGAGATGGGGATTAGCGCCTTGGTGGAGCTTATTAAGTCGACTTAAAACATTAAGTCGACTTAATAAGGTCAAAAAGGGGCCACGTCTACACTTGAAAAGTTAAGTTGACATTTGTTAAGTCGACTTAATAAGGTTGACTTTAAGTTGACTTAAAGTCGACCTTATTAAGTCGACTTCATAAAGTCAACCCAACTTTTCAAGTGTAGGCATAGCCCAAGTTATTATAATATTTTTCTCTGTCTCCAGAGTTGGGCTCACAGCACTAAGGCCAATCCAGATATCCATGGAGAATGATATGAAAAAGAGAATTAATTTTGAGATCTAAGTAGCCCTACTATTGATTTTCTGTAAAATATTACATTAAAACAAAGGTTTGTGGTGCTATAATGGTGGTGTTGGCCCTCATTTGTATAATTCATAGGGAAGAGTAGGGGGAGAGTAAATTTGGCTACCCTAAATGTGTGCCAGTAGAGAGCATCATCATGTAAGAGAAAGAGGACTACCTTACCAAAAAGTTAAATATATGCATATTCCTTAAAACTGAGTAAAACCTGAAATTAAAGAAAACTGAGCAAAATTCAGCCGTGTTGTTAAAAAAAAAAAAAAGTGCTTATAACAGGCAATGATATATGGGCACTTCTGAAGGCAGCCCAGAGGTATTAGCAGTGGAGCTGGTCTAAAAAACCAATTCTGATAAAAAGTTTTAAAATTGTTTTATTTCACAATTTTCAAAATGGAACAGTTTTTCCATATTTTTGTACAATTTTTAATTAAACAGATTTTCAAAAGTTAAGAAAAAATACCCTCCTCACCTTCCCACTGAGTACAAAATAAGGAATGATATCCAGTGTTCCCTCCTACATGCACACTCTTTCCCCCTTTTCCACTCTAATTTTCCAAAAAGTTCCCAACTTGAGAAGAATTCCAGAGTAGCACAATTATAGAGTTTCATTTTTTTTAAAAAAAATTGCCACACTAACTTGTCCAAAGTTGGAGAAGTTGTAGAGCAGTTCAGTGTGGAAAAGAGGAAAGAGTAAGGTTACACTCATGCAGCTCTGTGGCAACTCACCACAGACATCTTCTTCTTAGAGCAAATGAGTCTATATGCAGTCCTTCTTTGCAGGCTCTCTGCAGTTCTTATACACTGCTCTGATGACCACTGCTCTTAAGTCTTACATATACTCATGCAGCATGTCTCAGGATTTAGCTCATGATCTGTACTGGGCCTTCTCATAGTGCTTACGAAAATGCAGTTCCAACTTTTGCATAAAGAGTTCCCAATGGGTACTATCTACCCAATCTGTCCTGTTTTGGGTACTGCAGTAGGCAAGTCTAATTCTGAATTTTAATACCCATAGATTGTTACATTTTTGGTAAGCATATTAACTACATAATGAGTATAAATGGAATCAGCCCTTTGAAACTCTTGTCACTATAAATAATTAGCACCAGTGGATAGCTTCTTAATCACTTTTTCTACACAAATATTTCCTTTCTGAAGAAGTTTGGGGCGTTCACAAGATAGTGGCAAAGCGAAAGAATGTTTCTAAAGAATCTGCAAGTTTAACGCAGAGTCCTCTGGCAGCATTGTGTGTCTGTGTATTTAATTATTATTTTAAATGAACAAGATTAATGTGCTCAAAGGAGGTCTCTTTTCTAGAGAGCAGGCTGCACACCTCCAAAGTAAACTTTGATTTTCACGCTCTCTGACTTTACAGTTTCAGAAATCAAGGGTCACTGTGCTGATTTCTGGCTTTCTATACTATTGTATCGGACATTAAACCTGAATGCTGCAAAAAGGAGATAACATAAAACTCTCACATGATCAGGTCAACTTTACTTTATGCTGTGGCACAGCATTATAGGTGAGGAAAAACAAAGAAGAGATGACAGAATCAGTGTTTGAAAAATAATCTTTACTGCATTTCTTCACTTACTTTGATATTTCTCTTGCTACTGTGCATCCATCTTCTCTGTCTTATTCCCATTCCTCTCCATTTTATTGATTATTTTGATTCAAAGGTGTATTTAAATTAGGCTCTCATCCAAATCCTGAAGTTTTACTCACTTAGAATACCCTCCCAGAAGTTTCAATGGGAATGTGAGTGAGCAAAAACCGAATGAGGGTGGATTATTTGTATGAAAACAAGCATAGAAGGGGACAAGGACACAAAGAGGTCACCCCTACCTCTCTGCATTCTTCTACAGGGGATAGTCAGCATCTCACTGGAAAATTTAGTTCCTGTTCCCACAGATACCTGTGAGGTACAGGGGCCAAGAAGAGGACTGGATTCCCCAGGTCCAACCCCAATGTATATTGGGTAAAAAGTATTTTGCACCCAATCTCCCAGGTTGGTTTAGCTGCTATATTAGCATACATGGCCTGAGAGAGCCTAAAAGGAATGCTGGCCATTCCCGTCTGTATTTTAGATGTTACATTTTTTTTTCTTTTGCACCCCTCCTACACAGCTTATTTTGCCTGTGCACAGTGCAGCTTTGGATAAGGAATGGAATTTATTCTTAATTAGCCACTGTATATATGCATAACCAATACAAAACATACATCTATATTATACGGTTTTACAAACTTTTAAAAAACAAAACAATGAGAAAAATTACTTTGCAGACTAATCTTTATGTGGTAAATGCTGCAGCATACGGAGCATTTATGGTTGCACTAGTGGGACATGGATTCCTAAGGGCAAATCAAGAGTCCACCATCCCAGAACAATCTTGCACCACAATAACTTTATTCTAGCATGCCACCAGTTTTGGGTTCTCTCAGAACCCTTCAGTACTTTCCAGTTAGGCAATTCTAAAATAAAGAATGTTCTTCATTTGTGGCCTGATCTTCATTCCATAGAAATCAATGGGAGTTCTGCCATGGAAATCAATAGAAGCAGAAGTCAAGACAATTGGCGCTGACAGACCTGAGAAGCATAGCTGTTTCTGTCCATTGGTCTCAGTAGTCTATGGTGACAGTCCAATCCTATTCCATTGAAATTTAGGGCAAGAGTCCCACTGATTGCTGTGGGTGCAGGATTAGGCCCCAAACAAAAGTACATTCCCTATACTTAATCTTTTTAAATGGAAAGTACAGGAGGTTGTGTGTGAATAACGATAACTGGTGGCATGCTAGAATGAAATTCAAGTGGATTATTGTGCTTTAGGTTTTTGCTCAGGTAGCTGGAGATATGCCACATTATGGGAGAAATAAAAATATCTCCTGATCCTAACACACACAATTTGTATGAAAAATCACTGAGTGCTATTGTGGTTATTGAACTTTTGCTGGTTCTCAATAAAATTCATCCTGAAAAAGTTAAACAGCAAAATACCCCTCCAGTGACTATCAATTCTAGGCATCCATCCCCCAGATATAAACTATGCATAACAATGCTTATATCAGCACGATATTAACATCGCATATTAAGTGGTTTGTTATTTATTTCAAGATTTTAATTGGCAGAATATTTTAACATCCTTGCAACAATTCCACTTAAGGGCTTTTCCCTCTCCCCACCACCCCCAAATGTAAGAAATAAATAAAAGCCAACCAGAATCATTCTTTAACTTTTAGCACAAATGAACTGTTTAAGAACTGCTTCAGAAACTATCCACATATTAGAATCAATTCCACTTTATTGAAATCAGACTTTTTTTGGCCTGACATTTTACATAACCTGTTATGAGCTTTTCCTAAGGGGAAAAAAGGAAAAGAAAAAAAAAATCCTCCTAAAGAGCTTCTTATTGTTCCATTTTCGTTGCCATTTGGAGTAAAAGCTCATTAAAATATTATGAAGCGTACAGAATAATTATATGGCAGCATTTGCCAATGAATAACATCTGCAGCAATGTGTATGTGTATTTTTATTACAGTAAACTTGAACCCGTTCATTTATTTTTTCTGCTTTGCCTCTGTTTTAAAATTCTTTGTCCCAAGTAACACATTAGGCAAACGTATAAACCAAACAGGCTATAGTGCAGCCATTGTTGCTGAATTATATTTGCTGGCCAATGCCAAATGTTATTATTCCATCATTAGACTACAGTTCATGCCAGGATAAACTATACGTGTTAGATGTCTGTGAAGTGTTATTTGCTCTTTTATTATTCATATTATTTTAAACTTATTTACATTGGGGTTGTGTGCATGAACTTCTGCTTATTCACTGTGTATTGCGTTCCATAGAGAACAGCCTTTCAAAAATCTGTTCAGACACTCACTATTCTCTGGTCATCTCTTACAACAACAAAACAAAAATGAAGCCCCTCTTATAATAAAAAATACCGAGAGCAAACAATCATAAATATTTGTGTGAGCACACTACCAATTTTGTTTGGCTATTTTTATTTCTTAGCAGAGTTAACAGCAACATGATCCCTCAAACTAGACAAAAACCAAAATAAAAACCACCAAAACACTACCATTTGGAGAACCGGGGGGAGGGAAGGAAAAAGCTTGTAACACCAGAGAGAGACAATTATCACAATCTATGTGACCAACAGTAGAGCACGCAAACTCTTTTTAGCTAATCTATAGCAAGCTGCATGTGGGTAGATTATTTTTACTTGAAAAGAACTATATAGACATAACAAACAAGCTTGAGGTAATGGATTGTGATTGGAATTTTCATGGGGCTGAGGTCCTTTCAGGACCGTGTTCTGTTTCCCCCAGACTACACCCAAGAGCTGCATTTGCCAAAAAACTGACACACACCTACCCTTCATTTAAATCTGTCAGTCATTTTCATGCTTATAAATAAAACACGTCTCAAAAAGAATGTAGATTCTAGGACAACTGATAACAGAACTTAAAGACTAGAGTGCAACTCTGGTTTATGCCTTTCATTCCACTATATTATCCCTCCTATTGTTGCAAATATTGTCCTTTGGGAATATTCTTGGAGACTGGACGGTTCCCAGGTTTTCCTCCTTTGTCTGCCAGTTGTTTCTAGATCTAAACCATTTTGCTAGACAATTACTACCATATGCGTTTTTTAAAATAGTTTTCTTTATTAAATTAAGTGTAAAAAAATAAAAAACCCCAAAAGTATCCAAAAAGCTTTGTCGTTCCCCCCCCCCCCCCCCCCATGCAGTCAGAGTGGTTCGGTAAACACAGGGGTTGGGGGTGGGGGTAAGAATGTCAGCAACAATTCCCTATCATATGCGCTTAAAAGCAGTGAACCATGCAGGTCTGACCTAAGCTTCCTGGTATGTTTCAGCCAAACCCAGATTACAGACTGTTCATTTTGAAAGTCCCATCACCCAACTTTCTCAGAAATCATCGCCACAATTCCCTGTTTGAATTTCATCTGGACTGTCTCTGACAGCCCTAGCTGACCCTGACCATTTCCTTCTCTTATTATTACTAACATGCCTCTCCCTACATGCACACATGGTATGATCCCTTTCACAGCAAAAGGATGAAGTTAGGGGCTCATTTTTGTTCCAGATGTAGAAATTTTGCAAGCAAAAGAGCAATAAAAAGGACAAAGAAAATTAGAGTTGTAGAACTCTCTACAAAAAGATTTAACTTGCTACTCATGAGCTTTGGAGAATTAACTGATGAGGGTCTCAGGCCATAATGTTGCTCCCTGCTGCCTCAAGCCTCCAGGGGATGGAGCATGAGGGCCAATTTATAACAGTGAGGGGCCTTAAAAAAAAGAAAAAAAGTGTGGAATGCAGTTCTGGAACTATCCCTCAGTTCCATTGTCTCCTCAGAAAAGTTTCAGTTCCAGTACAATTCGAGCTTGCTTGCTATATATATAAAAAATGTATATGTTCCTTTCTACCACACTTTTCTTTTAAGGAACTGAAGTATTAATTAAGCCCCATTATGCACCCCATCCAAAATCCACACCCCTAGTACAAGGCAAGTGGAGAACCTAGAGTCATCACTGCACCTACCTACAGCAAGCATAGTGCCACACCAATAAAACTGAGCCCTGTACAGCAAGAAGGGGAGAGGAATGCCATTGCTCACAGAAAGTCATGGGGAGTATTGATAGATGGAAAGTAACTGAGCAAATTAAAATTAGTTCCGAAAACCAGAAATAACCTTAATCTTAGGCCATGGAATCTTAATAGTCATACTATTTTGATGTGATTGTTCATAAGACATAAAACGAAGGTTTGGTGGCTTGTCTTAAAAGACAGTAGAAAAATCCCACAACCAAACCACAGCACATTATTCAAGGAGCAACGTGAAAGAGAGGACACAGCAGGTGGGTAGCATCCTAGAGGTTGATCAAGTTCAGAAGAATAGTCAGGATTAGTCCTAGTGGAATAGAGTTCAGAGCCTTGAGTTAGTTTGAGTAAGCCCACAAAATGTCTCACACTAATCTGAAGTCACTTGAACACCTTGACGTTTCCTTTCCTCTCCTCTTCATCACCACCCAGGGTTAAAGACTGGAAAACTTCTGCTAAGGCTTGCTAAGATTCCACCATGGAAGTAGTAGAAAATTTGGTGGGAGAGGGACAGGTGGTCTATGAAGATGCTTTAATTTCTTTTGTCCATGGCTGAGTCACAAAAATTAGAGATTGAGAGTGTGTGTGCATGCAAGTACATGCACCTTGAAAACAGACAGGGAAGGACCAGAAGCAGAAAGATTTGAGGACCTGAAAAGTAAGGAATTGGTGAGGTTGAAGACAGGAGACAAAAGCTTGGAGGAAGTTATTTTGAGTTATTGAGCACTGTCAAAGGCTGTGGTACAGTGAAGGGTTAATTGTCAGCAAAATGAATCTATGACTGCCTCTCTTTTCTCCCTTGGTCTTTTTAAGATGCAGAGTGATAAAATAATGTATTTAGTGAGAAAAGACCATTAGAAAGGAATTTCTCCTCATTATCCTTTTTTTCTATTTTGCATTCTGTGTGCCTTCCCTTTGAAATATACAGTGTTGCCAGAACACAGGTAACCTTGAGTATTCACTATCGTGGGAGGAATGCCAGTGGAAAAGCTTTGTGACGGTCTTCCACACACCTCACTTTCTAAACAGTTGAAAAACCATGTTGGCATAAGTATGGTGGAGAGGAACCCACTCATCTTCTGGGCCTGCCTGGCAAATTGAGAACTCCTGGAGATTAAAAAATCTTTTTACAATCATAACCATTTGACTTTACTGCTCAGGTCTTTCTGCTGGGCTGTACTCAAGGGATAACTGTATAATTAAGGAAAGTTTTATGCTAAGAATGCTTTTAACAGTCACACTAATGTTTAGTCTCTTTACCAGAAGCAAAAGGGCCATTCCGCAAAGTTCAGAAGTGGCTGCCACCCTGCAAAGTCTGCATCAAGATCTAGTTCCCAATTTTCCACAAAGTTTGAATCTGGGAACTTGGTTCTCATCAAAAGACACTGCAAAGTAAAACAAACAAAAGAAAGACACTGCCCTAAAGTAAAGCTGAACAGGTATTACTGCCACATGAATGACAACCTATTCAAAGAATCAGTGTGTTACCTGTCCCTTTATTAGCAAATGCTATCACATGACTTTTTAGAAGAAAGCAACATACATGGGCACAATTCAGTGCTACACCAGACCCACAGATCGAGAGTAGAAGGACTATGGTGACTTTAAGTTTTGCCCCCTCTCAGTTCTGGGCTGCTCCAGAGGCTAGAGTGGCCCCCAGAACAATTAAGTCAGCTCTGGGTCACTGCTTAAGTCTGACAACTTTATAGGGTTGACCTGTGGATTACAGCACTGTCTAGAATGACTGCAGAACTGAGGCTATATCCTGGCACACACCTCCCTCCACCACACACACTCACCAAGTTTTGTGAGTCAGACTTTGGAAAACAGCCTTATCGTTGGCCTTCACACTGCTTGCACTCAGAGAATTCTCCCCTATTCAGATGAAGGACTCCTCTATGCTACCCAACCCTTTTATGCAGTATATGGAGAACGGAGCAGAAGTGAGGCTCTGAGTCATACTCTGAATCCTTTATCTTTCCAACAGTCCATAGATTTCTAAATATATCATATTTTAGCTAACACACTACATGATGCTTACATTCAGGAAGATACAGTATCATCTAACTGCTATTGCACTTATCAGTAAATCTCAAAGGGTATACACTAGCAATTTAGGTTGACTTAAGGTTTCTTAAGTCAACCTAAATTACTCCCTATCTACACCAGACTTTCATTAAGTCGACTTAAGAAATTCCTTAAGTCAACTTAATAAGACCCACCCAGTAGGTTGACTTAAGCCTCAAGTCGACTCCTTAAGTCGACTTAAGGACGGTGTGGACATGGAGTAACCCTTAAATTGACTTTATTAAGGTCAACTTAAGGGTGGTTAAATCGACTTAACAAAGTGGACTAAGTTGACTTAAAGTTAAGTTGATTTAGTCCACTTTATTAAGTCGACTTAATAAGGTCGCCTTTAAGTCGACTTAAAGTTGACCTTATTAAGTTAACTTAACAAAGTCAACCTAACTTTTTCTGTGTAGACATAGCCAAAGAGCTTTTTAAAGGGCGGTAAGTATCATTAATCTCATTTTAGAGATGAGGAAACTCAGGTAACAAAAGATTAAACGGACTAGTTTAGTGTCACACAACATGGCCTTCTCCTCATGTCCTCCCACCAAAATCATAGGATTTTCAGGTGCTGGGCACATGATATGGCTATGTTGTAGCCTGGCTAGGTCTTCTAATCTGCATGTTTCCTTCAGGAACTGGCACACCAACAGAGATTCCACGGTTTGGGTTTCACCACAGTCCCATGTCTGGGTCCTTGGGATAGTCCCACTTCCATATATTGACTTTTGCCAGCCAGCTCTTGTTTAGAGGCAATTTAAAGATCTCCAGATTAATGAGTTCTTCTTCACACCAATGAGAAGGGGTCTGACAACATCAGTGTATTTTGACTCATGAGTGCCATGTTTCCAGTTTTGTAGTCATTAGTGATTTTAAGTTGTTCTATTTCCTCTAGGAAGCTTTTCTGCAATTTCAGGCAGCTAATTGCTACAGTATAGCCATGTAGTGAGTGTCAGGTAGTATTTGACCTGTTATAATCATTCTATTTTATTTATCACTGCTCTCTTGATATCTGGTGCAGTGACTCCAGAAAGCCATATATGGACTGTTCACATTTGTTCGTGATGTTCTCAGTTACAGCTGCTCCTGCAAAGTCCAGCTTCTTTGGATGAGCAGATCTTTCCCACACTGATCATACATATTTAGCTATTGAATAGCAAAGTGCAAGTATAGTGGCTCTTAGTGTTGTGAGTTAGTTCCACATTTTGAATTTGCAGCCTTCCCTAGTATGCTGTTTCATGCATTAACTTTGCCTTTCTCAGGTGTGCTTGAAAGGAGAACGTGCAGATGAGAATGTCTCCAATGGAAAATTGGATTCCAGAAGTGGGCAAGCAGTATCCCACTCCAGCAGATGTGGAGTTGTCTATTTCCCTCACGATTCCAAAGATGGAAGGGACTCACTTGCATTTTGGCTGGGTGGGCACACACAATTGGTTCCTGGAGTAACAGATCGAGAGCCCAGACAGCACCGATGTTAGAATAGCTTCAGTTTGGGCAAGATCCTTGTATGGGGAGTGATGCATAGGTCACTGGCATAGATAACTTCCTGAGCCAAGTTGGATCAGCTGATCATTCATACAGATGTTGAAGGACACTGACGAGAATACACTTCCTTGCAATAGGCCATTAGTCTGTTGCCGCCATCAGCTCTACTTCCCACATAGTTTGACATAAAAACCCAACAGAGTGACAGTGTCTGACTGTGGATAGAGTTGCAGATTTATGTAATGGAAGAGTACTAAATTCAACATATAGAAGATGGTTTACCACCCACCTTGATGCGGAAGCTATCCTACAGTTACAGAATGTGGGACCATTAAGCTCTTATATCTGCCTACAAGAGGAGGTGACACAACAGAGCCAAGGATAGAAATGAGGTCTCCTGAGTCCCCTTTTGGTACTCTAGCCATGAGGCCACACAGTCTAGCTTGTATCTCACTTGCTCAAATCTTGCCATTTGAGTAAATAAATTTAAAAAACCCAACAACTTATATTGTTTCATAGCCAAGCATGATAATGACATGCAAACAAACTATTTATCATGCAACATTTAAATACATATGTTTTTTCCATAAACGGTCTCTCTCTCAATTTCCCATTCCTTCTCAGAATGACACTTCTCCACTCTTTACTTTGCTTGATTTAAAGAATCAGAAATCTTATTCTGGACCCAGGAATTGAATCTTAAAAAATTTAATCTAGCCAAGCAACAGGGTAGCAAGGAAACACCCATATTGCTTATACATCCATGTTCCAGGCTGCAAGAGCCCTGCCACATAAGCATCCATGTTAAAAACTGCACTCTTGCTCCAAGAGCTGGGGAACAATTCTAGGGACATGATGTCAAGTAATTCAGAAGGTGTGCAGAGATGCCCTTTTATTTAAAGCAAAGGTAAGAAGGGTGTTTCCCTTGACAGGATTCTGAAGTATTGTCTGACTGCTATTCTCATGCATTTGAGACTGAAATTGAGTAATCAGTGTGATTCACTCTATGGTATGGTGATGGGAAAGGAATAAGCCATTCCTTCATTTTAGTCACCTGGGAGTAATACTTGTTTTAGAATCAGAACTGGTCACAGTACAGTGAAGGGCAACCACTCCCATAGATGTAGGAGCTGATACCCATTTACAACCAAAAAATTAGTACATGTGTTCTTCTTTTTTCTTTTTACTTTCCACTTAGATGGTGAAGTTGGTATACCCATCAACTCTCATTTCAAATTTCACTCAGTAATCACATTGATTCAACTGTCTGTCTAGTCAGAATAGATCAGTGAAGGATCCCAATATTCACACCCACTGCCTGTAATTGCAATCAACTAAAGATTTTATCACTTCCTGATGAATGTGTTACAAGTTGATTTTTTTGTTTCAAATGCATCAGAACCTGTTGCATTGATTCCTAGTTTTGCAAGTAGTTGAATTGACAGAGCATCTCAATGTTCCTCGATCGAAACCACAAACAATAGAATTATTGTCTAAACAGTCAACAGTGAGGACTTTTTTATAAAGCATACAAAGTACAATATAACAGAATGGCTAGAAAAGTTAATAGCCACTAAATTCAGTTCTAATGCACCACACTCTACATGTCAGTGGCCGCTACAGTAAGTCTGATAATCTGACTTAGGGTTAACATCTTAAACTATACATAAACAAGGAAAAAAACAAGTTGTTCTGTTGGTTTAAAAGGCTACAATACATTCTGGACTTCATTCTGCTCTTTCAGTGATGTAAATAAGGACTGATTCCATTCAGATCAACAGAGTTAAAGTGCAAGCAAATGGAGAAGCAGGCCCCGTGTGTGCAATTTGTTCCTTTCCCACATCAAAAACATGTCACAGTGAGTCAGTTCCCCACAGTTACAGGAAAACTATGTCAAAGTGGATAAAGCTGGCGTTATGCATAGCACTACCACATCAGATCTGTTGAGAAAACCAGGAAAGGGAAAGTGATAGCCAGCTGACACCACTGGAGAGATTCATTCCAGAGGCTGTACATCTGGATCTTGCAGCTGCCAAGCTCATAGTAACTGACTGGTTCTAATCCTGAAGTAATCAGAAGTGAAGTAATAGCAGCAGTATATCCACAGCACAACAGATGGCATTGAAAAAATATGGGTAGGTCTGTTTGCTGCTATCTTCTGTGTATTCCAGCATGGTTTGGAATTATGTGAGCATACATGTGTTTTTGAGCAGAGCATTTATGAGAAAAGAGACTGAATCTATGTGTCAATACACAGGACAGGTCTATACCGGGGTGGGATTTTGGCAGCAGTTGAGGGAGATACAAAGTACTTAAAATACCTTGTCTATCTCCTTTCAACTGCCTACCGCCTATTTTCTGTGGTGTCTTCAGTGCACTGAGTCGAAGGGAAATGCCCTCCCTTTGACTCAGCGCTACGCCAGAAGCCAGGATGGTCTTCAGTGATTGACTTCCTAATTGGCTGAGCAAGTCTTCACAGACCCAATCAGTTGAGTGGGAAGATCAATCTGATGGCGGTGAATTTGCTTCCATCAGTGAAGACTGGCCCACAGAAAGTCTGAACTGCTAGGCTATGTCTACACTGGCAAGTTAGGTCGACTTAAGGAGACTTAAGTCGACCTAATTTAAGCTCCGTCCACATTAGGCTTTCATTAGGTCAATTTAAGAAAATCCTTAAGTCAACCTAATGAAAGCTTAGGCCGACTTGATAAGAACGTAGGGTATTCGAACTAACCCTGCATAGGTCGACCTAACCCTTCCTTAGGTCGGCCTAAGGCCAGTGTGGACACATAAGTCCACGTTCTTAGGTTGACCTAAGGGAAATTAGGTCGAATTAATAAGTCCTGGTTAAGGGTAACCACTTTGTTAGGTCGACTTTAAGTCTACTTAAAGTCGACCGTATTAAGTCGACTTAATAAAGTCGACTTAACTTTTCCTAGTGTAGACATAGCTCTAGAACCCAGAAGAATAATGGCAGAGTCGGGAGTGTCTAATACAGAAAAAATCATTAACACAATAAGAAGTGTCATTAGACCAGTAATATAGGGTCTTATTCTGAATTCCCATTGCTATTAACTCCACTGATAAAGCTGTCCAAAAATGCTGGGCCCCTGGAAAATTTAGATGAAAACATAAATGTTGCATTTTTTCAAAACTTTCAGTGGAAAAATTTTGAATGTCAAGCCCCTGCACCCAAAAGACTTTTTTTTTTCCAGGTGGAAACTACAACTTTTCAGCCAAAATGTTGATGTGCCCTCTTTTTTTTTTTTTTAAGAATTTGAAAGTGTTGGTGGGAAGACACTTTATGTAAACATTCTGAAAGCCTCCATTTTTCAGCAAAAATGAACAAAAACCAAAAAGTCAAGCCACAAACAAGCAAGCAAGCAAACCCCAGAAAATTGTCAGCCAGCCCTACCCATTAACTTCAGTGGAGTTACTTCAGATTTACACTGGTGTAAGATCAGACTCAAGACTTGATAATGACCTTGCAACTATTTCCATGCCTCCAAGTTCTATTATACTGGAGGAATTAAGATGACATACATGAAGTTTATTATGTAGTTTTGTTATAAATCCATAATAATAGCTACCTTTATTTCATCAGGTAGATATAAACATATTTTGATTACAAGATATGTGCTTCTGCAAAATAAACATGCACTTAACATTTGTGGCTTTCATTTCCCAAAATGGTAATAAGTACTTGGAAGTAAATAAATGTGTTCAGTGATTGTTCCTGAGATATATTCATCCCAATGTATTGTCTGAGGCTGAAAGCGAAATGAATGTTTTGAACTGAGGTTACAGCTTCCAATAACTTCCTGAGGGGGTGGCGGGTACCTTCAAATAGCCCTTTTGTGTATTGTGCTGTTTGAGCATGTGGTCAAGATCAGATGGATGGTATGTGCCCAGCACAATTTTGTCAAGCATGCAAATGGCCTTGGGATGGTGGGGGAGGAGTAGCGGGTTTTTTGTTTTGTTTTTTTAAATTGAGTTATATAATGGTCTGAATTACAGAACAGCGAGCATGTCAGTTATTGGTACAATGCTGCAGTCTGAAAAATATATGCTCGTGTTGCAACATAGGCCATATCTGCATTTAAAATGCTGCGTCTGATTGAGCAGCCAGTATAGACCCGCTCAATCAATCCTGGAAATGCTCTCGCATTGATGTAATAACTCTACTCCTCCAACTGAGGTAAAGCTGCATTGATGGGAGAGCATTACTGGTCGATGCAGCAGAGTGAAGACAACGAGGTATGTGAGAGTAACTAAATCAACGGGAGATATGCATTCTGTGGCACACAAATGGCATATCTCTCGTCGACTTAGCCCTGCAGTATGGACCAGGCCATAGACAGAAATAAATGCAAATGGACACCGATACACCCTGTTAGTAATTTCCAATTTTATTTAAATGCCGCTTTCTCAGTCTTTTTCTCGCTGACTTCACGGAGTGCAGGATCTGGCCCTAAAGATTATATTTATTGGCTCTTGCTGTGTTTGTAGCATTTGCAATATTCCCTGGTTTATACTATCACATCTACCATGCTGCTCACATGCACACCGAATAATACTTAGCATTTTTATTGCACTTTCTATGTTCAAAGCACTGCACAGACTTCATAACACTCCTGAGTTTAAGTGTTTAAAATGGAGGCCATAATGCTTAAGTTAACCAAGGCTGCACACGGAGTGAGCAGCAGAGCCAGGAATGGAATTCTGGGTCTATATCCTGAGTAATGGAAAGCTAAATAATATTTACACAGCACAGTCACATGTGTGCATGTACAACAGTCAAATATTTCTAGTCTAACTAGGTGCCTATATGATCCTGAGCACTTCAGTCAATTACTTTTATCCTCACAACACCCTTATCAGATAGTAAAGCATTATCCCCATGAAGTGAGACACCAGGGAGATTAAGTGACTTGCCAAAGGCCATAAAAGAAGTCTGTGGCAGAACTGGGAAACCCAGGGTCTTCAGAGTTCAGGTCTAGTGACTTAATTCCCACAAGATTCTTCATCCCTGCTTTCAGGGATAATACAAAGCTCGTTTTCTTGAATGTTTGTGGGAGTGATGAGTGCACTTTTGAAAAATGGAGGGAAGGAAAGATTTTTAAGTAGGTTTATAACATTTTGCTGACAAAGGACTGGAAGAGAGGGTGAATGCTACTAATTTACTTATGTAGCATGTTTTGTATATATTGTTAATCAATGGCAGGCATGTGTAGAGGCCCAGGAAGGCCTTTCTTTTATATCTAAGTATGAATAAATAGAGCAGGACTCCAAAAAGGAAAGCAGCTAAGCAGAGAGGTAGCTGTGCAGTCATATAGTGTGGTAAGGAGAGACTCAGGGTGTCACTGAGAACTGGATACTGTAAGTAGCTAAGCTAGTGCTGGTGGAAAGAGAAGAGGCTGAGAAGCTAGGCTGGTGGCACCTGAGGGAGAATAGGGAACAAGCTGGAGGTAGAACTTTACACAGAACATAGGATGAGGAGCTGGAGTAACCTATTTTATATAGAAGCAGAATCCATATTGTATACTATATGGACCAACAGCGCTAAATGATGCTAGGAAGGTGACACAATACTACATTCTCCCATTTTTCTCCAGGGAGAATAGGGGTAGAAAAAGCTGCTCATAAGTGACCAGAGGAACTAGTGAACAGGAGCAGCTAACAAAGGCTATGTCTACACCAGCAATTTAGGTCGACTTAAGAATGCTTAAATCGACCGAAATTACTCCATGTCCACACCGGACTTTCATTAGGTCGACTTAAGGGTGTCCTTAAGTCGACTTAATAACTACCACCTGTTAGGTCGAATTAAGGTCTAAGTCGACCTTATTAAGTCAACCTAATACCAGTGTGGATGCCCTCGGTCAACTTAATTCCTTAAGTCAACCTAGGGCTCGGGGAAGGGAGCCGCAGCTCGGGGACAACGGAGCCCCTGCTGGCGGCTCTCTTCCCCAGGGCTCCCCTGTCCCTGGAGCTGCCAGTGGCTGTCTCCCCTGGTGCTCCCTGGACAGGGGGACCTTTGGGGATCCCCTGTCCACAGAGTGCCAGAGAAGATAGTCGCTGGCACTCTGCGGACAGGGAAACCTCCGGGGATCGCCTGTCCGTGGAGCACCGGCGGCTGCCTTCTCTGGCACTCTGCAGACAGGGGATCCCCAGAAGTTCCCTTGTCTGCGGAGAGCTGACAGCTGTCTTTTCTGGCACTCCACAGACAGGGGAACCTCCAAAGGGGAGCCCCAGCATCTCCTTTCTTGTGGGAGAGCTAGATGCACTTCATTAACATTGTTTAAACTTACGGCAGTAAGCACCCCCTGATAAAAAACAAAAACAAGGAAGGAAAAAGTTGCAGATGCAAGAGGAGAATGCAGGCAGAAGTCTAGCAACAGAGTGGGAATTATCCAGTTTATTGTGCTGAATGTTGTATTACCTGCCTTATGGGTGGGTGGCATGTGTGTGCATTTGGTGCAAGGAGCTCCTGGCCCTCAGAGACTACGCACAGGCTTTGGAGACCAGGGTGGTTGAATTTGAGGTGTTAAGGGACACAGAGATATAGATAAGACTTTCTGGTACACAGAAAATTGATCCCACCCCTGGTCCGTACTGTTGAGGGGAGAAGAACAAACTGGAGTAGAGGGGAACAATCTTATAGTTGGGATTCTGCATTAGCCGATGATGTCACAGTATCCTCTCACACTGAGGATCCCTCTCTGGGGAGGGAACTCCATTTATCAGGAAAAAGACAGGTAATAGTAATAGGGGACTTGATCATTAGAAACAGATAATTGGGTTTGTGATGACCAGGAGAACAACATGGTGACTTGCCTACTGGATGCAAAGGTTGTAGATCTCTCCAGATATCTGGACTTGTGTAGTGCTCTGGAGGACTCTGTGGTCTTGGTACATCTCATACCAATGACATAGGGAAAGAGAGCAAAATCCTGGAGGCCAAATTTAAGCTGCTAGGTAAGAGATTGAAATCCAGGACTGTCATCGTAACATTCTCTGACATACTTCCAGTTCCACACAAATGGCCAGTTAGACAGGAAGAATGGCAGACAACAGAGTCCTGTGGCACTTTTAAAGACTAACAGATTTATTTATCGCATGAGCTTTTGTGGGAGAAGATCCCACTTCGTCAGACGCTTTGAAGATAGGAAAGTTACAGAGTGGGAGGAAATTAAATGCAGGGGAGTGTATGACATAGCATCAGGTCAGGCTGTAACAGCAAATCAAAATAGATGTTAGGATTCAAAATTTACCAAAAAGGCACACTATTCTTGCTGGGATTTAGGAGGATATAATTTACATCAAACACAATACAACTAAACAAACAGGTATGCTTATAATCTGTGCTTTCTAATACAACGCCATGATAATTCAATATTCTGAATAATTAAAAAGCATCAATTTCTAACTATTCCATGTGATTAAAAGTCACACTTCCTGAGTGGAGGTGTAGGATACAATTATGTTTGAAGTGGGTGAAGTAATGTGGAGAGTCAAAATCATGGTGAGACCAAATGAGAGATTAAGATGTGTAATGGGCCCAGTTTAAAAAATTAGTAGAGTGGTTGTAAATTTCAAAGGATGGCTGAGAACCTAGCCCAGGGGTCAGCAACCTTTGCCGGCCCCCGTGTCAGCCCAGCCCACTGGACCCTCAGCAGGTACCAGGAGTGGGGCCAAAGGGGGTGGGGCTAGGCCTTTGGTTCCTGGCTGGGGCCGGCTCCCGCCAGGGCTGTCCCTTGGGGGGAGCAAGGCCCAGGGCCAGTTGGCTTGGGGGGGGGGGGG
>ML685908.1:4416342-4468871 GCA_007922175.1 Pelusios castaneus | reverse complement strand
GACCGACCCCTGGGGCACTCCACTCGTTACCGGTTGCCAACCAGACATCGAGCCATTGATTCCTACCCACTGAGCCCGTTGATCTAGCCAGTTTTCGATCCACCTTACGGTCCACTCGTCCAACCCATATTTCCTTAATTCCTCTCTGTGCATATAACACTGTGCCTCTCTGTTGTGCCTGGAGCTGAGAAACAGCAAGGGAAGCTTTTGCTGCCCTTTAAAAAAAGAGAGAAAGAGAGAGAGAGAGAGAGAGAGAGAGAGAGAGAGAGAGAGAGAGAGAAGAAGGGAAGAGTGAGGAGGATGACTGCCTTCCTACAAGCCCTTGTGCCTACTACCCACAATGCAATGCGTTTCAGGAAGTAATTTAGTAATGGGGACAGGAGACCTGCCGCAAGGAATTTGCTGTGTGATTACTTGCCTTCACCTTCTGTAATTCAACAGCCTAAGATTGAATTACAGTCCCACCCCCAAAGCAGACAAGCCCTAAATTTCTGCCAGTGAGGGTGTAAGCAGTCATTTCAGTCTAGGCATCTGATGCCTATGCACCAGCATGATCCTCAAACTAGGTGTTGCCCCATCTATCTCACCTGCAGACCCTATTTCATAGTCATGTTCTAAGCACACTTAAACTTACACCAAACAGTCAAGGAGGGCATGATAACCTTTCTAACCTAAAGCCTAGTGATTAAGGAACTCACAGATGGGTGTGACATAGATGGGTTCAGTTACCCCCTCCAATTATGAAAATGAATTTAAATTTGAGTTCCCCACCCCTTAGACAAGTGCCCCAACTCCTGGACGTAGAGTCACTCTCCCCCAATGCATATTGAATTTATGTACAGTGAAACAGATTCAACAAGAGATTGAGAGAGACCCATGTCAGGGATCCCATAGTCCAGTGGCAGGATACTCACCTGAGAAGTGAGAAACCCGGATTCAAATTCCCTCATCACATAAGGCAGAAGGAAGAATTGAACTTGTGCCTCCTACATCCTGGGTGAGTGTTCTAGCCCTCAAGTAAAGGTTTGAGATGGGGACTTTGTTCTCAGCCCCAATGCATTTGTTGCTAAAAAACAACATAGGTATTTAACTCTACAGGCAAGGGTTCATGGCTAAGAACCCCAGACAGAGATAGGCACCTCCCTCCAGGCTGAATTTGGGTACCTAACTCCATGAGAAGGGGTGGAGATACACCACTCTTCTCTCCTCCTCATCTGCTATTGATTACCATAGGTAGTCCCTGACATAGCATGTTGGCTTTTGTGGATCCCATTTTTAGGATCCTATCTATTGCATAGAGAGCCTAGGTGCTTAACTAAGGGCTGTAGATTCCAGTGGATGACAAGACACCAAAAGTCTGTTTGTGCATCTAGCCCTAGAATACTTAATTTCTTCAGTATTAACCCCCAATATTGAGTTCCCTTAGTTGCAATGACTTTCATATCCATTATGCACTTTCATGAAATTGTACATTATCTGTCAGTAGGACCTACAATAACAGGGACTATTATTTACTACACCAAATGTGACCACTATGTCACATGTAATTAGGAGTCTGTTTCAAGCTGCCTGTAGACCTGCCTGATATAAGAACACAACGGATAACTGCTTTATTTTAGACTTCTTTACTTTTAAAGACTTAATGTCTGTTCAACATGCAACCAATTAGTAAAAATTCAGTTAACATGCATGCACAAGTTTCCTTTTTTTAATTAAGCTCAGACACTTCAGAAGTAGCACAAATTTGCAGTCAACTTTAAGATTAATAGGTTTATAGTCAAACACTTATTTTGGTCTTCATGGACAATCTACTATTTCTACTGAGATTTTCCCCACCAACAACTTAGCTGTATTTAAAGTTAATGAGCTTTTTCAATTAAAGCTTTAGATATTTAGCCTTTGGATAACATTTAGACAAACCAGGGTGTATCTAATTATTTATCTAATTCTGCATATAATTCATTCATAAAAAGCACATATTAAGTTGCAGATTTCATTTGAGGCTGAATGCAAATCACTCTTCTGAAAACAACATTACCGGTAAGTGTGAGAGTTTGAGAAACGACTGCACCTTTGAGATAGTGTATAAGGCCAACAATTCCGGCTGGCAAGAAAATGGGAGTTGCCATCAGGTCCAAAACTAGATGAGGAAAAGGAGATGAGGCAAATTAAGAGAACATTGCCTGAACTTGCTTAAGTCGACTTAATTTACTCTGTGTCTACACTACACTTTCCTTAAGTTGACTTAAGCAGCTGCTTAAGTCGACTTAAGGAAAAATTAAGTCGACTTTATTAAACCCCAATTTAAGTCGACTTTCTGCTTAAGTCGACTTTCTAAAGTCGACTTAAGTCAGTGTAGACGTAGGCTTCCCCACTGCCCTCCCAGCCAGTGTGGCTGGCACAGGGAGAGCCTGGCATGCCCCCCCACCCTGCCCCTATGCCCTGCCAGGGTCCCTTTGCCCCATTGTACCCAGGTACAATGGGGCAAAGGCTGAGCCCCCTGGCACTTGGCAAGGGGTGCCCCCCCTGCCACCGTGGACCAGTCCCAGGTCCACCTAGCCCCTACAAGTTGACCTAGGCGTCCAGTGTGGACGCTCTAGGTTGGCTTTGTAGAGTCCCCTCAAAGTCGACTTAAAATTTAAGTGTGGACATGCTAAGTCGACTTTGTTAAGTCGACTGAGCTAAGTCAAGTTAAATTAACAAGTGTAGACATAGCCTTTCTACCTGACAGGACAGTAAGATAAGGATAAAGCCAGGAAGAAAGTAATTCACTGACAAGTGAGACAGGCCATATAAGTATATAGAACAGTAGAAAGCTACAAAATTTATACCGAGATCAACACTCCAAACTTGGGGGCTTTGATAGCCAGAATTTTTAATTCATCCCATTTAAAAAAGACATTTTAGAAAATTAGGATCTGAGTTCAGATTTGAAGCTCCACAGGGAGCAGGTGTCATTAGATGTGGGATTCACCACCATCATTAAGAAAGAATGGAAACTCAAAAGACAGAAGTAATTTAAAGTTTCCTATATTGAAGAGTGACTATAGAACTGCTCAAGTGATAACATCCCGTTCATCTTCTAGACTGTGTTGTTACAAGTAAAATGTAAAGACAGAAGACAACAGCGCATTATTCTTAATGCATACAGTTGACAGTAGACTTCTGATACTGTGCTGCCTCAGACTGATACTTTGAAATGTGTCTCTGTGACAGTGAACTGCAACAGTTACTTCCATCATGATTAACAACCGCATTTCTATTTCAAACCTAAGACTTGTTGCTTCTTGTTTATTCAGAGAACATTTGATGCAAAAGAAAAGTGTTGCCATTTCCTTCAGCGAATAGGGCTTTCCATGGGAGAACTAGAAAAAAAAATCCATTTTCTGGCCAGAATTGTCAATCTACAAGTATTTGCGTGGGGCTGGCAGAAATCTACCATTTATATAAAAAAAAAAAGGGAAGAAGAAGAAGAAGACCTATTACAAAATGGCAGTTTTCCCACCAATAAAAACTTAATTCCGTTTTTCATAAAAATGTATTAAAAACCTTGTAGAAAATTACCCCAGCACAACTTCATGACATTTTCCTCCATACAGTTGTATCTCCTACTTAGACCCCAACCTCCTCTCAGTGTTTCTCTTCACTGACCTCATGTTCATTGTCTTCTGGACAGTGGTATATTGAGCTCCACTAGAAAGACTGCATGTCTGGCCGTGGCAACTGAAAGCGATATTTCTTGTGGGTAAAAATGGCTACAAGTAGTAATTCATAACAACCACCCAGTATATTGTCTCACACCACCATACAAGATAATTCAAATCACCACTTTATTTGTGCTTCATTGTTAAAAATAGCTCTAATCAAGTTGCAGTGTGCCTACAAGGTACTAGAGGGGGGTCAGCTGTCAGAAGAAAATTCCATATACAATTATATTTGAGCAGCAACAGGCCTTCATTTATGCCTTCATTCATAATCATAGATTGACTTTTTGAAGTGTTTTGTGTGATTTGATTACTTGTAGTGAACTACTTGGCTTTTGCTGGCTGGTATATGGACTGGAGACAGAAATAAACAAACTAAAACGTAAGCACAGTTGGAGTAACAAAGATTTGAAAAAGGAGCTTTAACAGCTTACCAAGATACCTTTGTCATTTTTTGGGCTCCTGTTCATATGACTTCAGCCTGAAAGCATTAAAATGAGTTCCTTTTACATGTTTTGCAGGTGAGGGTTTTTGAGCTTTAATTTGCTGTTTGATTCGCCCCAGGATTTTCAGGTGTTGCATGAGGGAGTAAAGAACAGAAAGTACCTCAGTTCTTGGTTGTGAGCCATTGGATGATGGCCATAGCATTATTAAACCATCTAAGCATGCTGGGTCTCAACCACAAAGTTTAATTTTCCCTACTGCAGGGACTAATCAAGTACCACAGGCTTTAAGACCTGAGGTGACTGTTTTATCTTTTTTTTCCGTTGTTGTTGTTTTCTTTCAAAGACCGAAGTGGAGTTAATTTTACAGTTTTGACTATCCTCAGGGTTACTAACAGTGACAGAAATTTAGTTTGATGAGAAACAGATAAGAGGTGGAATTTATGCTTATGTTAGGTCATAAATAAAGATAAAAGGCTCTGGGTAATTAACAGCACCTCTGTAAGTAGGGTTGGAAGACCCCACTTCCTCTTGAGTGAAGTGAAAAAGACTAAAGGAAAGCACAGCATGCTGAGTGGCATCAGCATTTATCCCTCTTCAGCCAGAGAAAGAGGTAAGTTGGTTTCTAATTCAACAGTTCACTGCTCAGAAAAAGCGATCTCCAGTGGAAAAGCTAAATTGCCAGCCCTGTGGATTACTGAACCTTAGTCTTGAAAGCACTGTGTCTGCATACAGCATTATTTTAAAAGATAATTTTCTATTCGAAAGCTCTTTGCACTGTGGAATTCATTGAATAACTTCCCATCTGCCTCCTTAAATGTCTGCTAACATTTTTGTTTGCAGAAACTCTATTTGTATGTTCTCCACTCTAGCAGTACAACTAGGAAATTGAACCATCTAGATTTTGCTTACTGAGAGGCAAGATTTTTATATTATACTAAGAGACTGGGGCGAGAAAAGGGAGGCAGGGGAAGAGAGAACTACTGTAGCTCAGCACCACCACAATATTAATCTACATTGTTTTTAATCATGGGAGCTGTTTCTTGGATTTCTCCCAAGACAGACAAGGGGGTGGGGGGAGAGAATCAACAATGAAATGATACCTTAAAATGTACATGTCCTGGAGATAAAGGCTGTATTAAACACATTAAGTTTATCAAAAAAGAAAAGTGGTTGCAAACAGCAGTTCACATGATTAAGAAAGGATTTTTTCAAAATGACGGTTGTTCGGGCTTCATAGGAAACATTAGCTTTAAAAGAAATTTGGAAATAGAAGTTCCTACCAAAGAAAACAATTATAAATATTCTTCATTGCCTGGAAATAATTTGTCATACAAAATTGGACCAGTCTACGTTTATACAAATGCTTCAGATACACTGATGTTGTAATGCCTGTGAGGAACACAGCATATTTTTTCAGAGAGTGTTCCAATAACATGTTAAAGAAAAGGATATGACTTTCACTTTTATCTTTTGCCTCCCCACCACCCTTTTCCTCTTACCATCCCTCTTCTTTTCTTTTCTTTTTTTTTTTTTTTGGAGGGGGGAGCATAAAATAACTCAGTAACTGCTACTCAGTGTATTTTATTATTTTAGGAATTCATTCCAAGCTGGCCTGCAATTACATTTAAAACTGGAGAATAATGGGCTATTGACATGTATATGGTTTTAGAAATATAAGGCCTCATTTTCTCAGCTGGAATTTCCCCACAATGTGCATTTGCATTACATTAGAGATGCTCTTTTTAAAAAGAACATTGCATGCATTCAGACATTTTGACATTATCTGGGTCAGAGGCAACATTTAAAAGCAATAGCCCTGAATCTACTGTGAATCTCCTAGAGGCAAGCACAATGCATTAGTGAAAATGAGGGAAACACTGAGAGGTTCTCCATATTAAGTCATAGTTTATGACAAACCTGCCTGCACCAGACATTAATCTACTGAAGATCGATTGTCATGGTCATGGTCTTCTGCTCCACTCCAACTGCATATACATTACCTAAATTGAAATCTGCACTTCTTCACGCCATGTGCAGTTTGATGTGACTGTACTAGAAATGGTAGGTTGCATAAACTAGCAGTTTTTGTGGTATATATAGCCTTCTCCATTTTCAGTGTATTTACCTACACATATAGCAGCTGCAAGCTTTTCCTTCTAGCTCGACAATGAAGGCATTATTCTCAGTTGCTTAGCTGAAGTCTAACTAGCTTGTCAGGTTCAAAATTGCACAGCACTGACCAGATATGCAAGCAGCTCAGGACCTTTCCTTTTCCCATAAGTGCCTAAGACAATGAAAAAGGAATGCAGAAGTTTTTCACCTGTTATAATTGTTTTCTAAAGCTCTTTACAATGAAGTCTTTGTCATCTTCCAAGAATAAGTCAGTTGTGAATGGCAGTGGTTATACAAGTGTGTTTAATATGAATGAAAGACCTGTATAACTGGTGTGATACTGTAAGTAAACCACCCCACTGAGATTGCACAAGATGTCTGTAATTTTCTAATCTGCCATTTCCTACATCTCCGGATATCATTTACCAGTGCTTTTTTTGTAAAAGGGTGCCAGTACTCATATCTTGCTAGTAAATTTGAAAAATGCCTCTCCCACCCCTCTTCTTCCTGTGTCACCCTTCTTCTTCCAGCGGTGCGCTCCTTTCTCCTGCTGACCTCGCTCCTCAGCTGAGCAGCAAATCTGGCAAAAAACATGCTGGTTCTCCGTACCCCTGCGTACCATCACAAAAAAAGCACTGTTGTTTACCCTGCACTTATATTTCCTTTTCCTAATGGACAGGGGGTCCACAATTGTACTCTCCCAACTCTTCTGTCTCAGGACAAGCAAGGAAAAGGAGGCCTGGCCACTAGCTTCCTCTCCTTTAAGCACAATGCAAGAGGGTGACCCTGACAGTTTCCCCCAGTTGCATGTCCCACTTTTTGGGAAGGAGCAGGATGGGACTGGGAGCTCATGGGATGTCCCCAACAGAATTCCACAATCTGTATGGGTCTACAAGCATGTAGGCACAAAAAAGCATCACAGGAATGAAAAATTGCTTACTTTCTCATTTTACCACACAAGTATAAAATAAACCATTTGGAATATAAATAGTGTACTTACATTTCAGTGTATAGTACATAGAGAAGTATAAACAAGCCATTGTCTCTGCAATTTTAGTCTGTACTGACTTTGCTAATAATTTTTATGTAGCCCATTGTAAAACCAGATAAATAGCTAGGACTAGCTGATGTACCCTCTGGAAAACCACTGCAAACCCCTAAAGATACACACAATCCTGGTTGAGAGCCACTGCCATGCCATATAATCAAGTTCCAAATAGGTAGCCGTGTTAGTCTATTGCAGAAAAACAGAGTCCTGTGGCACTTTTAAAGACTAACAGATTGATTTATTGCATGAGCTTTCGTGGGAGAAAATCCCACTTTGTCATCTTCCAAGCATCTGAAGAAGTGGGATTTTCTCCCACGAAAGTTCATGCATAAATACATCTGTTAGTCTTTAAAAGTGCCACAGGTCTCTGTTTGTTTGTTTTTTGCCATGCTATAGATACCTACAACAATCCTGACCAAAGGGAATTACTAGGCATATCAGTTAGTCTCTCAGAGTTAATGGTGGCATTTGTCCACAGTCCTAAATAAGAGGCACCTGGGAGCTCCAGCAGCCGTCACATTTCAGGGGATATGGATGTAGAGCTCCCTTCTGTCCAGCACTCCTATCCAGCACCAAAGCATATGTACAGCATGGCTCCTCTCATTCCTTTGAGTTTCACAGATAGTCTTTTCACTCCCTTAAGCACAAGGACTGCATCTTAGCTCTTGAAGGTCCCTCATTCTCTGCATCTTTCCATTTCCGAACATACGGCACAAGGTCCTGCAACAATCTTATCCTAACTATCTAAATCTGGTTTAGTTTGGGTTTCCACCTGCTCCCTTCACCCCCCATCCCTCTCTCACCAAAATAAAAAATAAAAAATTCCAAAAAGCCTTTGGGGTCTGCAGATGAATCTTTGGGCATTGCTTGTTTTATAAACTGAAGCCATTTGGAATGATATGAAGACAAACTAATAAATGCTTAAATATCCTTTCTCTCTGCTCTTAGGTAATTTAAAACTTCTTGTGAAATAGTTTAGGACAGAATAAATCATGGACACTGAAGATCAAGTAACTAAGTACTGTAGTCAGGGATGTTCTGGCTATAATTAAATGTTACCTAATACTATGATTCGAAGTTGCTTATATTAGAATTTGAAAATAGAAACTGCTGTTACTCCAAATGCAAATATTATTTGGGCATGATGTTAGAGGAAACCAGGGAATTTCACTCCTTTGCTATCCAATTTCTTAGTAGTATTATAAGTGATGGCCTTGCTGGGGTTGTTTTTTGTTTTGCTTTTATTTATTGCATTTCTAAAATATTTGTCACCTAAAATGTTCAGCTATAATCCTAAAAACTAAGTATGGGAATGCAAAGTGACTGAATAGCCAAGCCTATGTCTACACTGGCAAGCTAGTTCGAATTAAGGAAGCTTAATTCGAACTAACTAAAACCATGGCTACACTAGGCTTTAATTAGTTCGAATTAAGGGCTTCCTTAATTCGAACATGCTATTCGAAGTAAGGGTTAATTCAAACTAGTTAGTTCGAATTAACCAATGTGGCCATGTTAGTTCGAACTAATTGCTTAGTTCTAAATAACCGGCCCATTGATTTCAATGCAAATCGCTAATTCGAACTAAGGAAAAGCCATGAATGGCACTTGCTTAGTTCGAACTAAATTTTGCTAGTTCGAATTAAGTTAATTCGAACTAACTAAAATTAGTTTGAATTAGTTAGTTCGAATTATTTAATTCTAACTTTAGTAAGTGTAGACATAGCCCAAGTGCCTACTCCAGTTCCTATTGAAATCAACAAACAATTAGTCCATAAATTTTAGTCTAACATTTATTTTAGTCTAACATGTCATTATTTATATGTACTATAATTGATCTGAAAATTGCAACACAGATAACCATAATACGTGTGTTAAATTATAAATTTAAGTTGTCATGGAAATGCTGACACACCTTTAACAGCATCATTAACTTCTTTAGGCAACAGATCTTATCACATCAACTATGTATCATGCAGATAGTCTAAGAGACTTTGCTGGTTTTGAAACATACTTGGGGACTTCGTCTTCCTCAAATGGGCTAAATCACGGATCTGCCATGTAAAGAACCACCAAAGTCAAGATTCCAATTGAACTCAAACAACTTGGATTCAGGTATTTTGCAAGGGGACAGGTTGTTCTTTCCTGAGCCTGCGAATACAGGGGCTGTTTTGGTCCCCAGCCCTACAGGGCTCATGAAAGCAGAGAATTGCCAGGATGCAAGACCACATCTACTTCCCCTCTTTCCTTCAGGATGCCCCTGATTTGGAACTCTATCAGCTTGAAAGGCTTCTGCATCAGAAGTGTTCATCAAGGGGGTCTTAGCTTTTTATTGTGGCCCTTTTACATCAGTATAGGCAGCACATAGAAGCAGTGGGACAACCATGGATCAGTCCTTTTCTTTCTATGCAATATGCTTGTGAGCCACAATGGGACTCCTGCAGTGGCTCTCACAGTTACCTTGGCCATGAAAGCCAAGTAAAGAGATTCATCCAAACCATCAAACTACTATTTTTATTAAATAAAGGATATAGATATACAGCAAGACACACACCCTGCCTTAGAGAGCTCACTATCTAAACAGACAAGACAAACAAATTAAAAGCAAAATGTTTGAGATTACTGTAGGATCACATCTGATTTCTGCCCCTCCCCCCGATCATCCTTCCCTTTCCTCCCCTCTCTAAGGGTGCGTCTACACCAACAAATTAAGTTGACTTAAACTACTTCACGTCCACACTGGGCTTTCCTTAAGTCAACTTAAGGAAAAGTTAAGTCGACCTAATAACACCTTGTTTTAGATTGACTTAACTCTTAAATTGACCTAATTAGGTCGACTTAAGCCAGTGTGGATGGGGATTAGCACCTAAATCCACTTTATTAAGTCAACTTAAAGTGTTAAGTTGACTTAATAAGGTCAAAAAGGGGATATGTCTACACTACAAAAGTTAAATTGACTTTTGTTAAGTCAACTTAATACAGTCAACTTAACTTTTGTAGTGTTGACATAGCCTAAGTGTCCAGCTAGCCCAATCAGTCACCATTGCCTGAAATGATCCTTCCTTCCAGAACCACCCTGACTGCCTCAGCATGAATTCAAGGTCAAAATGGTAACCTAGAGGGAACAGCTGGTCAGATACCACCCATGTAAAGGAGGAGTCTGAATGCAGGCTCACACCATGCAGGTAGGGGACCATTTGATTTCCCCTGTCCCCTACAGGCACTAGCAACACTTTTGCTGACACATTTCCCTACATGGAGGGCTTTGATGAACCTCCCATTGCTCAGTCTCCTCAGGGACAGAACTCCACCTACCTCCCTCCCCCCTCGCACCCCATCAATAATTTTATATTAGAAAAAAATCAGAACATTTTGGGTTTTGCACTGAACTCCCCTCTGTTTTCCACCAAGCCAAAAGTCACTTTTCATAAGTGACTAACTTTTAAAATTTAAGTGTTTTAAGTTTTGTGGAGGAAAAGAGCTATTTTCTATGTAGAGCAAATGTGTGGGAATTCAGCATTTGGTTCAGGATGGGGTTTTCCTGTGTTCCAGAACACAAAGCTATTTGCTATAGGAAATTTTGGTATTTTGCCTTTAACTAAATGATCTAAATCTTACAGAAACCTGAGAATCCAGTCCCTTCTGGAGTAAAAGATCTGGATAGTTAGTGAATGAGAAATACCTGAAAGAAATGATAGTTTCTGGTGGGTGAAACCCTGGGGACCACATAAAGCGCATAGTAATACAGCATACCCTCCACAGTGCTGCTGTGCAAAAAACTGGAATGCAGAAGTGCCTCAAGTGGAGCACATTTTATTCTAAGGAACTGCTGCAAATTCCATGGGAGCACAATATGTGGGGATGTCACAGGGTGCATCACTTGCCCCTGGCCTGGCACCACTTCCTGGTCGCTCTGAGGATTAACTCTTGATGTAGACACCCCCCCCCCCCTTGCACAGTTTGTACACTGTTACTCTAGGTCTTCTACAGGTCAGCAGCTCTCTTCTCGATCCAGGCCCCAGGCTCAGCTTCATGACTCAGCCCTCTGGCTAGGTCCTTCCCCCTTCTAGGGCACAGTCCATCAACAGTCCGAGGGAATCTTTCCATTCATTACCTCAAGTCTATACCACACCCTTGGTGACTGGTAGGGGAACCTAGTACGTCTCTTCTCCAGGTCGCAGTGCAGAAACCCTTAGCTCAGGAATTCTGGGCTTCCACTCCCTATTCCTACTGGTTCTTCCCTGAACTGTTTCCTACAACTCTAGTTCCCCTCCTTTCTCTGGGTGTACTAGTGCCAAACACCCCCCCTCACAGAGAATAATTATTTCCTGCAACCTTTCCTCCCAGCCCCTCTCTGTTACTACTGACTTGGCTTCATACAGGCCCTGCCTTTTCCTGCACAGCTGATCCTGTTCCCAATTAATCCCCTACTCCTTGGCTCCTCCTCCAGGTGCAGTTTATGGAGTTAATTGGCCTGCCTAGCCACCTGAACCCCAATCAGTCCTGCATGGGAGGGACACCCCCATTATAGGGGATGAAGAAGAAACATTATAAATGATGGGGCTCTGGAAATTCAGCAGGTCCAAAGATTTGACATGCAAAGTAGCAACTCTGGGCTATTTCTCCTATCTACTGCTGTCCCTGTTAATTGCAAAGTAGCTTGCTAACAATTACTGAAAATTGAGGGCTCTGTATTCCACTGATGCAACAGGGTGAATGAAATCCAGGTCTCACTTAAGTCAACAAGCCTTTTACCATTGACTTTAATGACCCGGAATTTGACCCATACCGTAAGGAATAGAACTTATCTTTCTCTAACATCTATGGCTGCGTCTACACTGGTAAATTAAGTCGACTTAAGCTTGGCTTAAGTCAATTTAATGTGCCCTGCGTCTACACTACACTTTTCTTAAGTCGACTTAAGGAAAATAAAGTCGACTTAGTGAAAATTAAGTCAACTTTATTAAACCACCTTTCTACTCGACCTAAGGCTTAATTTGACTTTTTAAAGTCGAATTAAGCCAGTGTAGCCCTGGGGTAGCCCTAAGTCGACTTAGGGCTACCCCAGGACTACACCAATGCCCTCCCTGCTGGGGGGGGCACAAGGGGAGCCTGGCATGCCCCCCAAAGGGCAGGGCATGTGGGCACAGTGTGACACTGTCTGGATTTAGGGAAGCATTTATGATATTATTTTCTATGGATATCTCATAAATGTTATAATCCATAGGAACTATGTCATGTTTGGTATCAATAGAAAGGTAGTAATTTGCTGGGAATGATTATATAGTTTATGTCTAGGAATTGTATTTCGATTAGAAGTTAAGAATTTGATGTTATATCCATACTTTAACTTGTGTCATTCTGGACAAATGTCTTAGAGGGGAGGGTGTGAACAACCATTGTCTCCTTAATGTTTAGGAATTTGCCAGGTGATATGATCCCAGGGAGTAAACTGATGAGCCATTAAGGATACAATGGTTGTATTCTTTATGTCCTCAATGGCTCATCAGGATACTCCCTGGGACCATTCTACCTGGAAAATTCCTAAACATTAAGGAGACAATGGTTGTTCACACCCTCCCGTCTAAGACATTTGTCCAGATTGACAGAAGTTAAAGTATGGATATAACATCAAATTCTTAACTTCTAATCGAAATAGAATTCCTAGACATAAACTATATAATCATTCCCAGCAAATTACTATCTTTCTATTGATACCTAACATGACATACTTCCTATGGATTATAGCATTTATGAGATATCCATAGAAAATAATATCATAAATGCTTCCCTAAATCCAGACAGTGTCACACACAGGGCTCTGCCCTGCCAGGGTCCCTGTCCCCCTTTGTCCCATTGTACACAGGGGGTGCTCCCCCCCCACCACCATGGACCTGCCCAAGGTCCCCCTACCCCCACAAAGTCGACCTAGAGCATCCAGTGTGGACGCTCTAGGTCGACTTTGTAAGTTCCCCTTTAAGTCGACTTTAATTGTTAGTGTAGACCCACTAAGTCGACTTAGTTAAAGTCGACTTAAAAGTGCAAGTGTAGACATAGCCCATGATTCTATTCTTTCCTTTCTGTGGTTTTGAAGCAACTCTTCCTTGAGCCTCAAATGGCTCTTTGTTCCTCAGCTGCACTGCAGCTTCTGTCAGCTGTCCTTTAACTCTGTTCCTCCCACTATACCTTTCTTCTTACTCTATTGTAGAAACAACTTTTTATTGACACTCTTCCTGGACTCATCCATCACCTGCCTCCCATCCACTCAGCTAGAACAAATGGTCCCCAATGGGATGCTGTCTTAATTAATAACTTTTACTAAGAGTTTTTTTGTCTGGCACTCCATTCATGAGTCTACTTCTGTTGGAAAGGTAGAATGGAGTGCAAGCCTTCCTTCAGCCCAACCCTCTGTCTAGAGTTGGCTCCTATAGCTCTAACTTCATTACTTAATTTAGCTTTTAGTAATAATTTCAATTTGGAAGAAGTTCATATTTTTCATGAAATATTAGCTAACCTCAAAAGCCATAGCTGCAGTCCCATCAAGTCTTGAAGAGTGGCACACAATTTTAGATGCTGTCACAAAGGAGATGAGGCATTTAACAACCAGAATCTCAAAGAATGAGATTGTGCTTTTTAATCCATTTTTCTTCAAGGAGGGTAACTCCCAATTTTGACTAGTTTATTCATGGGTAATAAGTCCTCAGGAAGGAAATAATCCTTCACTGGGATAACCAAGAGTGATCAATCAAAAGAGGATAACAAGTTACAGCACACTATTGTTCAATGAGAGAGTACCTACTAATTCTGAGGGCTCCTTCCCCTCTTGCAGTCACTGTGTTTTGCAAGTGAGCAATTTGGCAAGTCCTGGAACTTCAGCCTTTATTTCTAGATATAAATCATAGGGCTGTCCCTTGGGTTGACAGTTTCTGTATAAAATCAGTCTTTTAAGGTTTTAAGTGTTCCAGGGTATGAAATTTAAGAAATTGCAGAACACATAAATCTAAACTTTTTTATACTCAAGTCAATTACTTGCTTTTAGCATAATGCAGACAGGATACAAAGGTGCCAGGAGTGACTGGGTGCAAGGGAAAGTAGAAGAGTTATATTCAAAATAAATGGCATTTTTTAAACCTACCTAATTGCTGAAAGACAGCAATGTAGAAGGATTGTATAGCTGTGCCCAGCTTCACAGTCTATTAGAAATCTAATTAAGAAGAAAGAAACATTCAAATATAAGATCCAGTTTTAGACAGAGATGGAGCTGAAATAGCTGTTTGCCAATGATTTCAGCTACAATGGTTCTAAGAGCCACACACTGTCCTCTTCCTACGAAATTCCCTCCTGTGCAGAAAGCCAACAACAGGCCTTTGCCCTACATAAGTGCCATTTAAGTCCTCAAAATAATCTTAAATGATTGTAAGTGTTGCATGGACCTTGCATTTTTTCTCTGCACAAGGACGAATCTCAACATATATGCTAATGAGACTCCCATTCACATTGGGAGGATTTGTGTGAATCTACACAGGGGAAAATAAATACCAAGAGTTTGTAACCAAGACCAAGAGAAGTGCTATTCTTTTTATCCATTTGCAGCAGTCCTAACAATTAACAGTCATGCTTTTATTTAATGATAGTCTGTAATTACAAGTGGTGATATTGTTCTTTCTTGCATTCCCTTCCCCCTGCACTAGGTAGCTTTATAAAGTCTGCTGATTCAAAATTTGAAGAGGAGGGTTCAATTCAGTTGTTACTAATGGAAAAATATGATCTGTAAAATAGAGAAATTTGAATCAGATAGTGCCTGTATAGTGCTGTTCATGTGCAAAACCTTCACAATGTCCCTAACAATATACTTTTCAACATTCATGGGTCCTACACAACTCACAATATGTGCAGTACCTCATCCAGTGCCCTAAATACCCCAGCAACAACTAAGTGGGTGAAACCAATCACTATCCACCTGCAAACACTCTGACAGAAAGGTGATAAAAGACAAAACACACCCTGTCACCTGATAATGACACTTTTGATAAAGCTATCGCTCCATATCTGATCTCTCAGTCCTTGTTAAAGGAAATCCGTATAATACTTTCAAATGGTGATCCTGCAAACTTTAAATTCATAACTCTGCTATACACTAAAAACTATAAAGTCAACAGACACACTAATTTTATGGCTCATTGCAACAATTTGTAACACACTCCATTGTCTGCTAATCCTTATTTGCCCTACATTTTAAGAGGTCTCCTACAGCACCCTCATACTTAATAATCGGTCTTAACTTGTTCAAACCTTCTAGTTTCTTTTCCCAGACATCAAGGCTATGTCTACACTTGGCCAAATAAGTCGACTTTGCTAAGTCGACGTAAGGAAATTGTAGTGTAGACGCAGATTAAATTAAGTCGATTTAAGAAAGTTTAAGTCAACTTAATTTGTAAGTGTAGACGCACCCGAAGAGCTCTGTGAGGCTTAGAAGCTTGTACCTTCCAACAATAGAAGTTGGTCCAGTAAAAGATATTACCTCACCTACCTTCTCTCATAACCTGTGACCAACATGTCTATGCCAATACTGTAAGCAACTAAAATGTCATTTCATTCCTGAATCCTATTCGTAGACAAGTTCTTACCTCCTGTCCCTTGGGTCATCTCTTACAGACAGGGCCAGATTTACTCAGGAGTTTTAGAGGTAGCAACCCAGGGCCTCAGGCTAAGGGGACCCTGGCAGGATCCACAGGCAGAGAAGGGAACCTGGTGCTGGCTGCCACCCATCCCACCTGAGGCACATAGGGCAGCAAGCTGGTTGTAGAACCTTGCACATGGGAGCACCGGGCCACTTCTTCACACCCCACAATGGATAGGGGGCACTGGTTTCTCCATCTCCCGCTAGCCCGTTTTCTTGAAGAGCCGCAGGTATGAGCAGAGCGCTAAGCTGGCCCTTCACAACAGGCAGTGGTGTTGCTGATGTTGGGCACATGGGGCACAGGCCCCAAGTCCCAGCACCAGTGCCCTGAGTCTGGTGGGGACCCGGGGCCTGGCTGCTGGCAGCAGGAGCCCGATCCAGGCCTTGACTGGGAACCTGGGACCAGATTGGGCCTGGGGGGATGGGGCCCTGGGCTTGGGCCCCAAACCTATTTTCAGGGCAGTGATGCCCCTGACAACAGGCAGGGGTTCAGGAGGCTCCCATGCCACCCCCACATGTCTTGAAGGGCTTGTCTGTCCCCCCTGCCACTTCCCGGCTAGGGGGATGAGGTGCCCCAGTCCAGGCTGCAGGGCTGGAGTGGGAGAGGTGGGCGCCATCTGGCAGGTAAGTGGGGGGAAGGCATGGTGAAGCTTGAATTTGTGCCCTCTCTCCCCCGCCCCCCACTATAAAACCCTGGATGAGAGAAGTTAATAAATCAGAACATTTCATTCACTTAAGTTCTTAAGCTGCACAGTCTCATCTTCTGAAGGTTATTTGTTTGTTTGCTTTTAGGTGGTTGGTTGGTACACTTTGAATAAAATTTGATTGAAGTTGTTTGGCCACTATTCTCCTAGCTGGATGTGGAGGAGAAAATGTAATCTGGATAGATTTCAGTTGAGAAATGTAGTAAGTTCTTAACACAGAATGGGGTCAAAATTCTTTTTATCTTTGAATTTAAACGATTAAATTATTTCCTATGAATTATATCATTACTGCCCATGCAATATAAATGTTTTCACATACAATTACTATATCTACTTTATTATAAAACTAAACAAATCTTCTTAATTTTATTGACAATTGGTATACTGGAATTTATATCTTAAAGGCCTCGCTTCAGCTGCAAATACAATCCCTCTAAACTGGAATCAAATTACTGTTTCCTTGAATAACCCAACAATTCATAGCCTCCTTATGAAGAAAAGGTCAGTGTGTGTAATTAGACTGTGTACATTAAAACTAGTTTTCCGAGGGCCTAATCCAACTGCCATTTAAGTTAATGAGTAACTCCATTGATTCCAATGAGTGCTAGATCAAGATCCAAATGATCAAAGCCCCTTATCAAAACACCCCTAAATTTCAGGAATAGTTAAAACATGATCTAGACTTTTGATTTGGCATCACTTCTAGTTAAACTTCAAAGCATGTTCTTGGATCCCTTTTATATTGCAATGTGTATTCTAAGTATGCAAATCTCAGGACAAAAAAAACCCAGAGTAGCCCTAGAGGGGCACATAAGAAGCTATTACCATGTCTGTGGGAAATACTATAACACTTCCAATGGCAATTTATCGTTGAAAGCTCTATAGATCTGTTTTAATATCACTAAATATTTCCTTACAGGTTTCTTTTATTTTTAAACTACTATTGAATTATAGGAAGGACTGTCACAGGTCAGGTCTTCTCCCCAGCTTCCAAACACACACTGCCATATCCAGTCTCCTTTAAGTAGATTTATTTTTCAGACACAAGGAAAGCAGACACAAGCAGTTCCTCAGATCACTCTTCTCAGCAGCTCCATTCTCCCTCTGAAGCACCAGACCCCGGTGTTCCTCCCTATGCACTTGGCTCCTTACCCATAGTCCCACCCTTGACGTTAGTTCCACATCTTTGCAGCTGCTCTTTCCAAGCATAGCCTGCCCCAATCACTCACCTCTTTCCTATTCCCTAACAGTTCTTTATAGCCCTAGGTTCAGCCTTGCCTCCTTTAACTGGCTTAGTTGTGAGCACCTGCTCTGATGTAGGGGCACTTGGCCTGGCCTACTCACAGGGACTAACTACCCTCTGACAGACATTTTATACAAATAATCTGTATCATACAGTAACATCTATACAGTGTGGTGCTGTTCTGAAAAATAACTACGTGAAAAGTGCTCTTCCTTGCTCTACAAATTTACTCCCTGTGCTCTATCTGGGCTACAATGTCAATGACAAACAATAAGTTTATATGTTTTTATCATCTATTAGTCATGCATAGTCAGCACAGTTTAGAGCATGAGATAGCTCTATCTCTTCACCACCAACAGAATTACATACTAGATTCCAGTCAGTAACACATCTCTGTGAACCTGTATTGAAAGCAATAATCTGAAGCCAATGGTGTTGCACAGGGAGTAACTGAGGGCATGATTCATCTGGCATTGAGCTTGGTTCCCTCCCAGCTTGGTTCTCAGATCCCAGGTTAAATTTTGTAGGGATGGCAGTTTAAGAGAACCCCAACATCTTTTTACATGAAAACTAAATATATTTTGTAGGGAAATCATTGAGGGTTAATTAACATGATCCCCATAATACCAGTTGTACAGAATCAATTTTCAGAGCAGTGCCACATTTTAACAGAGTTTCAACAGAGAAAAGAAATAGGAAATCTAAATCTAAAAGAAATCTATTCTTACCAATTGTGCAGAATCACAAAGGAGATGTTACTGAATATATGGTATGTAGGATCATACTGGGCCAAATTCAGATCTATGAATTTCTACCTTCTATCGTTTATAGTCTGGATGTGTTTAAAGTTTTGAATCCATTGCAACAAAAAGGCATTATAGTGCAAGTTCAAGATTAAATGATATTCTGGCAACCTTAATTCTAAATTCTTTTGCTTTTGTAAACAAAGTCAAATCCTTAATTGAATGACTGCACAGGTATAAAGGGGGGTTTCATTTTTGTCCCATTTTAGTTCTCATTCTGTTATGAAAGATCATCACCTTCCTTTTCTGAAACCAATCTGTACCTCTCTCTAAAATGATGTGATTGCTGCCATAATATCTAACATTTTACTCTTGCACATGGGTTACATTTCTGAAAATAAATGATTCCTAATGGTTTATGATCTGTGACCAATGAAAAATCAACACTATGTAAATACATAAAAACTCCATTCTTGCACTTGTGCATACTACATTAAAAAAGCACACACTCTCATTTTCTGTCCCCTAATTGTACTGTCTTTACAAATACTACAAATGCCAGGCTCCTGATTGGAATTTGCTTGTTTTACAAATGCACAAGAATTTTCCTTGCGTTATCAATTTGATAGCGACCACAAATCTGCATCCTTGCATATATTCCAGATTAAATCAGTCTATTTCTCTGTATTTCTTTTCTATTTTCATTTAACTAGTATTGCCTCATTCCAAATACCAGAGAAAAGTAAGCTCTCTCCAATTAAGCCTAGGAGTAGCATGGCAATTCTTGATACATTTTATTTAAAAGTGGCATTGGAACTATTATTATTTGTATTACTATGCCACCGATGGGCACCAGCCAAGATTAAGACCCCAGTGTACTAGATGCTATGCTAACACACAATGAAAGATCATCTCTGCTTTGTAGAGTTTACAATCTGACAACTGCCAAGCAAGTGGCACCAAATAGGGACTGCTCTCCTTGAAAGATGTTTAAATTGCCAATTAGATGTTTTTAGAAATACTTTTATCAAAGGTCTGTTAAAGCTGAAAGCACGTGATGGACCTGAGAAAGCTATAGTTAACCAAAATCATGTTAGAAATTTAATCCCTAATGTTGAAGTTTATCATTTACCAGAAATGTACTTTTAACTTTCATGGTCAAGTGTCCCTTTTCAATATTGCCTGTGTTTGCTTATGCTCCTGACCTGTCTTCTATTGTTAGTTCATGCCTTATGAGCTATGAGTTTCCATATTTCATGTAATTCATCTAGTTAGCTAGTTTTGTGAAGGGTTTACTAAGTTTATTAACCTCACTCATAATGCAACCAAGTGCCATGCTACACATAACAAAACTTTCATTACCTTGCAAATTACATCTCTATTTGTTTTATCCTGTGTTCATATATGTTTTTAAAGTAGATTGTGTTTCTTTCCTAGTTCTGGCAAGGCCATTACCAGGATTCAGATTAACCTCCCATACATGTTTGGTTTTATATTTAAAGTTTTTAAAGATACCCGTATAAAAACATGATACCAATTTATGCCCACAGACTGATGTCTCCAGAACCAACCTTCTCTTACTATCCTTACCCGCCCTCTCATCTAAATAGGCAAAGCTTGGGAGAACAAATAGGCTTTGAAGTGTAACTTGCCATAAATACTGTCCTTCTCTCTGATATATCTTTAATTTCACACTGAAAAAGCTAATAGTTCTAAATTTTATGTTAGATGACAATATAGTACTACGCTTCAAAGTTAATACATATCCAGAAATATGGTCTAGCCTCAGATCAGTCTCATTAGAAAAAATTTAATTCTAAGTTAAATAAAGTACTTCTCTGGCACATTGAGGCACAAATGAAAAATCATGGCATTGCAAGACCAAGTAAATTTTATGACTAGAAAGCATGGCTCTAACATCAGGTGATAAATTAACCCCCCTATTCTGTGTTTGGTCAATGGCATATCTATGACTTACCATGTCCATGGTTCTGGAAAAAAGCCTTCAAATGAAACGAGTGGGGCCACCTCTTTTTGTCTATAGGAAAGTTGGGATATAGGGGAAATGTTTGTTTATGGATACTACACTGTACAGAAAAACATTGATTTTTTTCCAATTGTTGGAAAATTTCTTCAAAATAATCAGTTTAATTTTTAAAAATTGAGTAAAGAACAACCCAGACTTTGAGGGAGTATTTTATGTGGTCCAAAAACTATAGCAGGGAGTGGCAAGTTTGGCTTTCTCATTAGTGACTACACAGAAGTGTTTTGACCTGTCTTCTGCAGTACATTGAGTGGACATAGAGAAGCCTTCTCCAAACCACTAAACCAAGTGAACTTTGCTGTGGGGAACAACTGGAAGCAGACTTAAAATTTGTGTTTTGCATCATCGCCAATGTATATGAATGATAATTTATATTAATTACAAACAAAGAAAAATATACAGGATAAAATGTGGCATTCAAGTTCTCATCCTGAGAGAGAGAGAATTTATTTTCCAAATCTTCAAAATAACTGGCCTTTTTATTCATTTGAGCAAGACAAAAAAAGAAAAGTTTCAAATGGTTTGTGTTCCCTTCAGATAGGCAAAAAGAAGGTGCCGATGAAATATATTTTGCAGTTATGTTTCTTTGTATGGGCTATTGCCCCCTAACCGTTTAAAACAAAAATTAAAACAACTGAGAAGCTAATGTTTAATATATGGCTACTGTACACAGAACTAAGGGAGAGAGAGAGAGTGTGGAGCCAGTTACCATTGAAAGTCAATGTCAGTTGTCACCTAAATTCCCTTTTTGTTCCTCTGAAAACTGACACATCAGTACATTCATATTTTATTGTATGACAGCTTTAAGCCCAGTAAAGATAAATGACTGACCTGCAGGTCATGACTGATAACTAGGAGCCAGATTCTGTAAGGTGTTGAGCACCTTCTGGAAGATGCTGAATGCTCTCAATGTCTACTGAATTCAGTGAAAGATGAGAGTGCTCAGTGCCTCCCAAGAACCTGCCTGTCTTAGCTAGCAAAGTGATAGCTACTATAGAAGAAGCCTAAGCACTGAAAAGGTAATTAAGTCAACAAAACACTTTGGGGAGAAAAAAATCCTCAGTGATTTCCAGAGGTGCTGAGCATCCACATCTCCAGATGAGTTCCTCTGGAAAGTTGAGTACCTCTAAAAATCAGGACTCAAGCACCATGCTTTTAGCCACAAAAGTCACGGGCATAACGACCATACAGCTTTGACAATAAAGTGAGAGGCATGTTATTTTCATTGCTAATATGTATAATGTGTCCATCTTGGATAGCATTCATTTGAGCAGAGCAAAGCCTATACACTCTTAAGTCTCCTTTAAGATTAAGTAGGATTTAGATAGCCCGTTGGCTTTGTACAGGCTGTCTGCAGAGGTGAATTTTGGCTCATGATATGTGATTTCACCTTAGTATCTACCCTACTCTGTTTTACAACTCTTTCTTATATTTTGGTCTTCCTGGCTCAAGTTTCTTCCCCAAAAGAAAAGCCCACTTTAACTCTTCGCTATTCCAAAGCAGTGGCCTAGTAGCAGGAGCACAGATCCAAAAGCCAGTTCTAGTTGTAGCTCAGACAACTATTCTTTTCTGTGGCTTGGGCAATTCACTTGCAAAATGAACCTGACCCATTAAGATGTTGAAAAATTTAAAACTCTTTGTCAATTACAGCAACTAAAATTCTGACTTTGATGGAAAGGATAAAATATAAAATAAATGGAATCAAACTTCACTTGCATCACCAAGAATGAGTAAATGGCAGCACAGGGAGTGCAAAGCATGTAGAGGGGGTGAAATTCACCCCTATGCAGAGAGTCAGCGTACAGCCTGAGCACAACTAATGTCCCATATAAGCTTTGAACCTGCACAGGGGTGAATTTCAGCCTTTTCATACAACCATTTTAAAAACAGTAGATTCATGAGCCTATTCCTAGGTATATGGGTCCATCCCTGCCACACACATTTTGTCCACAACAGCAGCAGCTGTAGGCCAAAACACTCATCAATATGCACACAGATCTGAGAGCTAGATCAGCCCCAAAATGCCTAAGTGAAAGTATGCATTATTAATGTACGTTGCCCTACAGCATTTATTTATGTGCAGTAAAGAGTTATGTAACGTTTTTTATTTCAGTTGCCACTTTCATTAATGCAGTAACCTTGAATACCATTATTTATTTCTTTTTGGCTTCTTACCAGTTGAAACTCTGACTCTAGTTCTATATATCTTGGCTAACAGGAGATTCTGGCTTTGCAATATATACATCCTGTTTGTATTCTTTCATTATGTTACTTGACTTCCTACATGCTTTATACAGTATACTTTTTTTCCATAGCTATATGAAATGTGACAAATAAACACCAGGTGTTGATGAAATTCCATAGTCTCAGAGAAACAAATGTCAAATTTTAAAAGTAAAAGTAACACACAGAATTTTAACAGGATATATGACTTGCAAAACTAGAGAGATCTGTTGCTCAAAACATGCAGAATTAGAGCCATGTTTTCAATCAATCTCAAGCAAAAAAAGAAATGTATTGCAAACCCAATCTTCTCTCTCACTCTGCACTCAGAAATCAATGGACATGTTACATGATTGTATCCAAACCCATATCTGCTTTTTCCCCTAATCCTCCTTACCCACACCACAAAAAACAACATCTCTGAAAAGGATAGCAAAAACAGGACATTAAATTACTACTATCTCAATTAAATGACTACTATCTCAATAAAAGCAAAGTCATTTTATCACTTTGGAGAAGCCAGCTTCCTCCTCTTTGCCACAGTATACCACAATATAGACATCTAGAATTGTGTTTTAATTCTTATCAAATAAAATCCTAGCCCAAAGCACTTTAATAATGATATGTGAAGTCCTCTAGAATCAGGACCCGAGAACTTAAGTACCTGATGCTGCAAGGTGCTGAGTACCTTAAAAGCCCTCTAACTCCAAAGGGAGTTGAGCTCAGTACTGTGCAGGATTAAGTTCCACTTGATCTCTTTTCACCTTATGCCATATCTGCCAGACAGCATTCATTGTAACATTGCACTGAAAACGTCTGTTATTTGCCAAGTATTTTTCCCCTCCTCCTTTATTCTAATTGGGAATTACTCCTTTATAGTGAATGAATAATTTGCTTGAAGATCATTAGGGTTGCCCTTGTGCCAAACCATTTGGTTCTGGTTATTGATCAGTTGAGTCTGCCTAGAACTTTATTTTCATGTTTTGTATTTTTTTTTATATGGCACAGATGCCATCTGAAGGATGCAGTAGACATGGTAGTCTATCATCATGCTAAACAACATTATAACTTCGAAATCTGGAAAACACACGCACATTTCAGTCATTACATATACAGGGCATGAATCTGGAAATACAAAATAATTTACTCTCGTTCAGAGAGCGCGCACACTTCCTGCAATGTCAAATGGAAAGGCACAATTAGGGGCTTGACTTGGTCAAACACTAACCTTTGCAAAAGAATTAAAAAATGAAAACCAAAAAAAGTCATTTTCCAGAGGGAATGTGATACAGTATGTGATATATTTACAGTAGGATGTGAATGTTTGCAGCTATAAGTTTGTAATGGGGAGATCATTTCTCTTTCTCCACTGCTATAATATTTCAAATGGTGGATTATAACTTTTGGCTGATGTTCAAAATGTACAAAATTCAAAGACTGATGACATAAGTCCCCTCCATCTACAGTTTCATTTAATAGGTCTTGGCTGTGTTACTTTTTTATAGCTATATTATTTGCTGCCTTATTACTGTATTTGCTAGTCAGTTCAGTTTATAGAAAATGTATCCCATTAGCAGTTTCATGACTTTATTAATGAGCTATTGTGCCTTGGTTAGTTTTTTATATATCTTAGACCACTCATTGCTTTAAGCTTTTAATCACACACAAAAAATTGCAAAGTGCTTAGAATTTCAAATTGCTTTGAGTGCCACAGAAATAAAATCAGATAAGTTATGGCAGCATTTTGCAAGCTGGAAGTCCTTAAAGGTACAGTGTCCAATTAGTTGGGATTTGGCATATTAACCCGTTAGAACACTGGGGCTCTGTTTCAGACTGCCAGCTCCCTTCAATATTTAGGAGGGTGAAAGGCAGAAGTTGAACTTAAGGGGATAAAACTAATAGCAGAGGGAGCATCTACCTCTCTTTGGTCCCAGTGAGCCCTGATCCCTCTGACCTCCTCAATGTAGCTGCTGCTAGCCAGATGCGTCAAGGAACCCACATCACCAGGAAAGAAGACATGGTTAAACAGCTCTGCAACCCTTTCCAACTCTCACTTATGGTGCTACCAAAGAAGCTGCATTTCTTGCTCTGCATACTTGAATGGGAATGAGTGCTCATTGCATCTCTCCTCAAGTGCTTAAGATTTTCGCTAATTCTATATGTGTACCTTGTAAATGTACACATGGCTAGGTGTACCCATGCTATCTTTAATCATGCTCACATGATTAACAACAGTAGCACAGACGTAGCAGCAAAGTCTTCATGAAGCCTGAGAATGTACTCGGGCTGCAAGCCGATGCTGAATTCTGTGCTGCCACCTCTTCTACCTATTCTAGCTAGTTTAAAGAGATCTGGGTTCCCGTTTGGTTTAGATCACAAATGAAGATACATTTGATGGTTTCACTGTAGCTGATCCTGGACATTTGTTGTCATTACAACATAGAGGTTGTAACTAAAGAACAACCCCAAAACTGAATCAGCAGGAATGTTTCTGGGTGCAAGCGTATCATGTTCACATTGATCTTGGTCCTTCAAAGCACTGTAGCAGCTCTTGGAGCTGATGAGACAGGGGCACTTGAGAAAGCTCAGCACATCCAGAAGTTGCTCCACATTTTGTAGGATCGGACTTTGGCAATTCTTGCAATGCTATCCTGCCTCTTGTGAGCTATGCTGTTGAGGTTTGTTTTTTTTTAAAAAAGCCCCAACTGCTGCAGTCATTTGGTTAGATGAGGATCTCAGCTTTCATTTGAAATAACAAGCTTCTAAGGGATTAAGCTTCCTTAATTCGAACTAATAAATTCGATTATACCTTTCAAAATAACCCTTAATTTGAACTAGTTAGTTCAAATTAAGTCAATGTCGCCATGTTAGTTCGAACTAACCGGCACATTGAGCTTAATGCAACTGACTAATTCAAACTATGCAAGTGCCATGCATGGCACTTGGTTAGTTCAAACTAAAATTCCAGTGGGGCCATGCTAGTTCGAATTAAGTTAATTTGAACTAACTAAAATTAGTTTGAATTAGTTCGAATTAACTAATTTGAACTAACTTTGGTAAGTGTAGACATAGCCATAATATATGTACTATCATTTCTTACAACATGGCAGTAAAATAAAGTAGGCAGTTCATTTTAGCCATTGACGATAAAACATCTTGAAAAATGGAGAACAATTGGATCAAAATCTGCAAACTTAGGTATCTAAAATCAGGTATTAAAATAAATGGTGGCCTTTTTTTTATTTGATTAATGGGAATTCCAGGTACTAAGCACATTTTAAAATCAGGATGCTTATTTAGCTACTTAACTGTAGCTTTAACAACCTTAGTCCTGGTCTATACTGACAGTGAAGTTGGACATAATGCTGCTTACCTCGATCTTCTGCAGGCTGTGTCTCCATTTCAGAGCATTATGTTCAAATTAAATGGTGCTGTAATTCGACATGATAACACCACCCCTGCATGTGGCATAACACCAACGTCAAAATCTATCATTCGGATTTAGGTCTATGTAGCCAGAGAGTAGCTCTAATCTTGATTTTTCCAATTTCCAGTCTGCTCCATCACAGCAACATAGCTCCTTTCCTACCTGCAGCCCCAGAATGTTTTCAATTAATTCCCTTCCCTGCATGCTGCACTGTGCCTCTCTGCTGTGCCTGCAGCAGAGAAACAGCAAGGAAAGCTTTTCCTGCCCCCCACCCCTTCTTTTTAAGAAAAGAGAGGAGGTGGAATGAGCAAAGGATAACTGCTTGCCCACAAGCCTCTATGCCTACTACCCACAGGGCAATGCATTTCAGGAAGTAATGTGAGCAGTGGGGACGTGAGACCCCAAGCAAGCAATTTGCTGCGATCACTCACCTTCGCCCTCTGTAATTCAACAGCCTAAAACTGAATTACAATCCCACACCCAGCCCTAATTTCTGGCAGCCATGTTTGACATTTTTTATCTTAGATTGGTTTACAGCCGTAACAAGGGACATCTTTTATTTCAAGGGGATTTACTGCATCCTTGTGGTATACCCTGATGGGCACCCTGAGACATAGATTTCTGTGACTAAGCACATTATGCAGCATCTTGTACTGTGTGAGTCCATGCAGCAATGTGCACATGCTTGTCTTTTCCCACAGTCTCCGGGCAAGTCTACCCTGTGCTAAAGCCCCTCTGCTGGCACTGACTATGAGGCTATAAAATTGCAGTGTAGACATTTGGCCTCAGGCTGGAACCTGGGCTTTGAGACACTGCGATGGGAGGGGTTACAGGGAGCGTCTACACTTGTAAATTAAGTCGACGTAAGCCTGCTTAAATCGACTTAATTTACTCTGCGTCTACACTGCACTTTCCTTAAGTCAACTTAAGCTGCTGCTTTAGTCGACTTAAGGAAATTTTAAGTTGACTTTATAAAACCTAGTTTAAAGTTGACTTACTGGCTAAGTCGAGTTTATTAAGTCAACTTAAGCCAGTGTAGATGTGGCTGAGCCCTAAATCGACTTTAAGATCCCCAGGGCTCCCCCACTGACCTCCCTGCCAGGGTGCCTGGCACAGCCAGAGCCTGGCATGCCCATCCACAGGGCAGGACACAGCCCTGCCCACCCTGCTCCCATACCTTGCCCCTGTCCCGCTCAGCCCCCATGTACTTTAGTACAATGGAGAAAATCCTGAGCCCCCTGGCACTTTTAAAGGGGTGCCCCCCCTCCCACCATGGACCACTCCCAGGTCCACCTAGCCCCTAGAAATCAACTTAGGTGTCCAGTGTGGACGCTCTAAGTCGATTTGGCAAGATCAACTTTAAGTCGACATAAATTTACAGTGTGGACATGCTAAGTCGACTTAACAAAATCGACTTAAAGTCGGCCTTGTTAAGTCGACTTAGCAAAGTGGACTTATTTTTACAAGGGTAGACATAGCCTCAGAGCCCAGGCTCCAGCCCAACTCCAAATATCTACACTTCAATTTTATAGCTCCACAGCCCAAGTCCTGTAATCCCAAGTCAACTGACCCAAGCTCTGAGACTCATTGCTGCAGGTCTTTCACTGCAATGTAGACATGTCTTCCTTTTATGTAACTTATCTGAGCTTAAGGAAAGATACAGGAATCCATTTCCACTGCAATGTGAATGGCACATCTCATCTGTTTCTCAAAGAAGAATGTCAATTCCTGGCACCACTATTTCCTGCCTTGTTTCTTATCAGAATACAGAATACTATGGGCCTGAACTGGTGACATGGCACAGTAGAGGCAGAGACTTAGTTTGGGGAATAGGCTGTGTTCCCAGGCCCTAGGCTAATGGAGGTGGGAATCTCCAAAGGGGTTTGCCTGGGGGGGTGAGTAGGGAGTGGGGGCGAAGGGGCACATTAAGAAGCAGATGCTCTCAGTCTCTGAAGGAAAGCTGCTATAATCAGCATACAGCATTCTCTCAGACAATCCACAGCTTTGCAGGGGGAAAAGAGTCTTTTAGTTCAGTATATGAATGTAAGAGGATTGTCAAACTGTATGCAGGAGTCTATCGTCTAAAACATATTATTCAAGTTTAAAGTAAAGTATTGTTTAGGTTTTAATGAAGGCAATGGAGTTGTAACAACAGAAGTTCTGTTCTTTGCCCCCACCCCCCATTCAGTTTCTCTGCTCCTGCACCTGCTTCCAGTTTTGGCTTCTTGGCAATGATGCTTACAGAGACATCAGCTGGCAGTGGTAAACTGCTAAAAGCTCCCCTGCAATGCAGCTTTGCAAATGCCAGCCATTTATCCACTGGTGCATGCCAGCTTAGCACAAGGTTTGTCTCCCTCTCCCTTCTCCCCTCTGAGGTTTCATTTCCAAAATGACAGTAGTGGCCTAGCTCTTTGAGTATCCATTAAATGTGGTTGTAATATTTGGTCCAAAGATTGTTGCAGAGAATTTTAACTGTTGTACAGTTTCTTTTTCTTATGAAGAAATCACTATTGGACAAGGGGTATTGTTTTGTTTTCCTTTCACCAGATGATGGGAAGGTTGATCTCTGAGCATTCCTCTGCCCGCTCCTCCCTCCCCAGTTTCGTGAGAGGTGGGTGCTCAAAATACTAAACAGAAAAACTGGAATGAGTGGGGCACAAAAGGGGTGTGCTGCGTTTCTAAAAACTACATCATCCAAGAAGTCAATAAAAATGTGATTTTCACAAGCTGAGCAAACAAAATCTCTCTCTAAATCACAACATTTTAGGCATCCTACAGATAAAGCTGCTGATGGTCGTGGATTTCTACAGTGCTCTAAATATGGGTAGGTTTAAAACAAAAAAATCCCAAGGGGTTGTAGCAGCAGCCGCTGCTGCAGCAGAACATGGTGTTGCATTGCTAGAGAATCAAAAGCAACCTGGGACTCCTGCCTCCTAAGCGACTGAGCCAATTCCCATTACATTCAATGAAAAGTCTCCCACTGACTATTAGGAGTTTGGATCAGGCTCCATGCTGGTGGCAGCCCAACATGTCATGAAGGTGATGCACCAAATGGAATGAAGAAACAAGTAGGAGCAGTGTTTCCTGTCTTATTTTTGGGTAGATGAAAGGGGTGTGTCAGAACAGCCAGTGGAATTAAAAGCATGAGGAAATCTAGCAATGCTGAAGGAAGGGGAATAAATGACTCAGATGGAAGAGGTGAAAAACAGCTCTTGCCCAAATGCTTGAGAGAGGGCAGTCACTAATTTTTCCACGTTAAAATTGTTATGAATTTGTCAAGAACATGCATAGGTACAAGCAATAGAGTGTGAAATGGAGAAAGAGTACTCCCTCCATTGGTTACTACATTGGAAATGTCCTTCTCAGTGAAGAGGCAGGGCTCATGCAGTCCTACTCTTCGTTCCCCCCATAACAAACTAACAGTCTGCCTAGAAAGATGCTGTTAAAAAAACAAAACCAAAGGTTATTTACAAAGCTCTGTCTTGTACCTTAATCCTGTAATTTTCTTGTGTGCACTTTAGTCAATGTTTGGAAATGGTACAAAATTTTATACGTATTTTATTGTACCTTTAGTTGTCCAACTAGAAATGAAAGTGAAATCATTAAACACATTCCTACCTGTGGCCTAGATTTGAACCCAGGTCAGTAGGCAGTAGTACGTATGGTGAATGTCTCTTTTTTTGGGGCAATTTTTTTTCATAAGACAAAGCAGATAAGCTTTTTGCTGTTTTTGAATGGGCACAGATTTTTCAAGATGAAATTTTGCCTGGGCTTTATATCAAAGCCATCTAGTCATGTATTGTGTCTCCCAGGTCATATAAACCCTTCAAAAGTTCCTCAAAGAAGGGAAAACCTTTGCAAACCTGTATACAATACAGCAAGATTGAAGTAATTGAGTGGTTTCATTTTGAGTTTTGCCTTCACCCTATTGGCTTGGAACACAATATAAATGTGTAGTGAAATTCAAGGAGCATTAAACAGCATGAACACATAATTATGAAAAAAGGAGTCAAATCCCATGTGGGTTAAGACCAGCAAATTTCACACAGCTTTAGTTTCCCCAAGTATCTTGCAATATAGTAATACAGTATGGGTACACAGGGCCAATGCTGATCTTACACTTGTGTAAAGACTGGAGTAACTTTACTGAATTTAGTGCAGATTCACTGGCATAAATTAAATCATAATCAGGCCCATAATTGACTGTCCTGTAAGGATTGTTCTAGTAACAACATTTCTTCTAATAGCAGTACTTAGCACAAGAAATGGCTGCTGGACATTGCTGCCCAGAATGTCTGTTGGGGTTCACCCATTTAATGATTTTTGTCTCCTTTTTGGAGAGTGAAAAATAAAGAATGGTGAATTGAAATTCCACAAGCACACAAATTATTCCATGCACAATCACATATGAATCCTAATACAGTATATCTACAATATCAATATGATTGACTACACAATCTTTCTTATCGAGATTATCATCAACCCTAGCATCATCTGAGGTGTCCAGGTTGTACTGCAGTAATACGGAGCACAACTGAAGTTAAAGATGCTCAGAGACAAGACAATCTTAATTTTTTTAAATGCATGTTAACCTTAATCAAATTCAACATCCTAGCAGAAAATTCTCTTACTTGCCAATAAGACTAGAAGAATTAAAAAGGATGAAGTAGATGCACAGGCTACATTGTTCTGATAGACTAAAGAATGAAGAAAGTTCAAGAAAAATATTTTTTTCAAAAATGAGAAAAACCACACAGACACGACCCACAGAAAAAGGGCATTCAAATGCTGTTGATTGTGCTCACCTATATCTGGTACTGTATGCACAGAATATACAGTTATATCACAGGAAAAACAAAAATCAGAGGGGGGGGTGTCACACACACACACAAAGTATAAAGCCTTAGCAAAATCTGTAAAAGAATTTCAAATTCCTTTCAAGAAACAGAATGATCTTATTTGCACTGTTATTCAGAATGTTACTGAACTAAGGGAATCAGCTACCCAGAGTTTCTCATTTACCCCTTTCTGTTAACATGAAAAAATGTAAAGTAGGGAGTTCATTGTCATAAATTTGTATTAAACAAAAACTTTGTAAGAAATGGTGTACCTTAAATCCCAAATCATTACATTTAGATATATGAAAGTAAAAAATAACTTGAGCCACTGCAGTCTTACAGAATATTACAGATTTCTCAAAGTAGTTTGGAGACAGAAGGAATCTATAATAAATAATAAACACTTAGGCTATGTCTACACTAGAAAAGTTATGTCGACTTGGTTAAGTCGGCTTTAATAAGGTTGACTTTAAGTCGACTTAAAATAGACCTTAACAAGTGGCAACACTTTAAGTCGACTTAGTCCACTTTGTTAAGTCGACCTCACTGCCCTTAGGTCGACTTAACAAAGTGGACTTATGCGCCCACACTGGGCTTAGGTCGACCTAAGGAAGTGTTAGGTTGACCTAAGGAGGCTTAAGTCGACCTAATGAGTGGTAGTTATTAAGTCGACTTAAGCTTTCATTAAGTCGACTTAAGGAATTTCTTAAGTCGACTTAATGAAAGCCTAGTGTGGACGTGGCTTAATTTAAGTCGACTTAAGCCTCCTTAAGTTGACTTAAATTGCCAGTGTAGACATAGCCTTAGAGTGCAACCTGTTACAGCTGTAAGGCACAGTACAGAGTGACTAGTATTTAAAGACAACCATATATAAGTGCTCTCATCTTATTAATGTGTATTAAAATCCAGTCTGTTGCTAAATGGCCTTTGTGTGGAGAAATCAGAAGATAATAGGGAATGGACATTGAAGAACTGAAAGAGCTATCAGGAACCTGGAAACAGTGGCAAGCTAAGTGAGCCCATTAACCAGGAACTGAGAGGTATTATATTCTGGGAAACCAACCAGTGTTTTGAAAACAGACTGATCATAGATGGAAAGAGCCAAATCTAGATGTATTACATGTATCACTCCAGGACGTGGACACCAAATTGCCTTGGTAGTTTGGCAATAGAGACATCACTAATATTTGGAAAGCTATTCAGAGAATGTCAACTAGTCACATTCCAAATTTGCAAGCAGGAACATGTTCATTTTATTTCAAACACATTCATGCTATTTAAATTGCACATGTATTCAAAAAATATTGCTGTCTCACATTTACATAGCCTTGAATCTGGAAAGACCTTGGAGTAGTTTATTAGCTCATGGCCAACCCATCTAAGCCAAATAGATCTTCTCTTTCCCCAAATGGAAGTGTGGAGAGTTCAGCCAACTCTATAATACCTTTCTCCCTTCCTGAGAGTCTGAAGGAGCCTCTTCTCTCTGTCCAGGATCCACACATGGGGAGAGGCAATGGGAACATCCATTCTGCTGTCTACCACATCTACAGGGAATTCACTTTGAAGTTAGTTGGTGCCTGGAGTTCCAGACATGGTCTCCCCTGATTTTTTACCATATGTCCCATTTTCCACTCTCAGGGCTACTAGGACACTTCCAGGTACGCTTCCAGTTGGAAGAGCAGGCTGGAACAGCAGGCCTTCCTCAGACTACCATTAATGTGGCTCTCAACTCATCAGCCAATAGCTTCCCTCACAAGTAGGAATCAAGCAAGACTAGAAATGATCCAGTGCCATCAACTCATTGTTTCTGGGGATAAATCTAAAGAGGAGAGGGGAGAGAGAACTATTTTCAGTAGCTCACTGCTAGATTCACTGCTCACATACCTCCATGTGCTGGATGTTATTAGTTCTCCAGACCTAATGCCTGAAACCTTTTTAAAAAAAAGTTATAAATACTGTATCTGGCATTTTTAAAGCTTTCAGACTGAGTAGCATACAGTACTCTGCAGTGGCCTCTGTGAAACCTCACTTAGCACGTGGTTAGAATCTCAAGGCAGTTCAAATTTCCTTTGACTGTTTTTTTTTCTCCTGCAGGAAATCAACAGAGGCTGCAAAACTGCTAACATCATATTTTTTGGCACAGCATTTTTAAAGAAGAATTTATCACCTTTTTCGCTGGAGTCTGAAGGGTCCAAAGATAATCTTCTTTCAATATGTATTTTATGTAGATCCATGAAGTGTCGCATGTCTATATGAAGTACTGGCCATTCCACAGTTATTTTCACTTACATTTAACTTTCAAGCACTTTAGTTCAGCTGTAAGCAAACAATCCATCATTTTTCATGTAATCAAAACAAACACACTGTAGAATTTCACTGACCAAACAAAGTCAACACTGCTGTCTGAGATTAGAGGTTATCTGCTCCCATGTGTATCAGAGGCATTACAAAGTTATCCCTTTTTAATCTGAATTATTTTTTACCAGACCTACTCAGATAAGTTTGATTTTACGGTATAAATTATTTTTGGTTCACAATTTATAATTGACAGGATTGTTCAGTTCCACCCACAAAAGGAGACACACCCCCCCATACCCTTTTAAAATAAATACATAAAATCTGAGACACCTCTGCCATATCAAAGCCTTTCTCCTACTAAGGACAATAAACAAACCACTTGCCCCAATCAATGTTGTAGTTTAGCTCTCATGTTAAGTCTGACTCTCTGCATTGCAACTCAACAGGAAAGACTCAGGGTATGTACACACTACAGACTTGTCCCACAATAAATTGTTGCAGGACAAGCAAAGCATTATAATTGTAACGCTTTCCCCCATCCACACATTAATCCTTCTAATGCAAAGGAGTGGTCACATGCTCCTTTGCATTTTTGTTAGAAGGATCAGTGAATGTTGGGAACCTATCCCACCATGCACTGCCCAGGCAGCCTTTAGGCTGGCAATGGGGCTCTCCAGCCGCCGAGATCGCTGGCTTCTCGGTGGCAGGGGAGCCTCAGCAGTGGGGAACCCAGCGGCAGCGGAGCTCTAGTCTCAAGGAGTGCTGGCGGCTAGTCCCGCTGCTACAGGAAGTCCCTCAAGCCGCTCGGTTTCCCAGAGGAAAGCAGGGAAACAAGCAGCTTGAGAGAATCCCCGTAGCAGTGCTCCAGCCGCCTGGCTCCTTGATATTTACCTGAAAACCTGGGCCATGCCCCGCTCTTTCCCTCTTCCCATTCATTTCCTTCCTGAAGCCTCCCCAAGCACCTCTTTACCATTTGACTCAGGATGCAAATGACTTCTGTTGTGTGATGAACAGTCCACAGTGATTCACCTGGGAGACGAGAGTCTCCCACCTCCTGTCTAGAGAAGTTTGTCTCAGGATATGTATATACATACACAACTCCACACCAATTCTCTGTGCATACATCGCTCAAAGATTATGGTAACCAGTTTGACACAGGCTTTCAGTAAAGATCTTTACAATGACACCTTTATGTGCGGGTGAAGACCATATTCCTACAAATCTCAGCAAAACAGCACTTTCTTTTGGTGTCCTCTTACTTACATTCCCTTTAGTCACGATCACCCCGTGGAGTTTTTCATGAAGAGCAGGCCCTTTAGGTATAGACCTTCCCACACACCTCCCTAAAGGAGAGCATTCCACCATTCCCTCATTGATTTGCCTTATCGTGGCTTCACATAGCAGGGGCAGGTCCATATAGGCTTTGAGGATCTGTCAGATATGGGAGGCCAAATCTCAACCATTTTCCTGGGTGATAAACCTCACCCATTTGTCCAACTGATCTGAAGAAAATGCTGTGAGGAGAAATGGTCAGTGTTTTCCTTTCCCTGGCTGTCTAGAAGTGACACCTGGGCCTGCCCACTGCACTTATTCTTTCTCAGTGAGGAAAGAGGGCAGATGCTCTACCCTCTTCACTGTTCACACAATCTGAAGCCCACAATGCAATGGAGGGATTCCTATGAACTTCCACAGATTTAGGATCTCAAACCCTTTCAAACAGTTGATTTGCATATATGCCAGAAAATCACAACATCAAATTTAATCCCTGATTGAAACAAAAGTTGTACAGCCTCATTTGCATTTCTATAGATAAGAGGCAGTTTGGTATAGAATATCACTTAAATCCGGCACAATAAAGGACGATAGAAAAACTTAGCCATCAAAGAGTAAAATAACTGTCCCTGTGTGAAGCCTGTTTCATTCCCGATTCACTGAGGAATAGAAGCATCAAGCAGTGACATAAGCTGGTGTAGAGTGCATGCAATCATTTATTAATGTTCTTCCTTTAAGGAGGCTAATAATATGAACTGTAAGTAGATTTTTATACTGTGCAAGTACAGGATCTGAATAGAGCAGCAGAATGCAGGAATAGAATGCTGTTCATTGTGAATGGCCCCGAAGTGCTTTAACATGGTTATATCTATAGTTTTGTTGAAGGACACCTGGTCAAATCCCTACTTATATAAACAGTGTTACAAGATCTCTAATGTCCGTACAGAGCAGAGAGAAGGACTTTATCCTTTTCAGTCTTCCCTGAAATATCTCAGCACCACAAACTACAAGAAACACAATTTACTGTTCTTAGAAAGATGAAAGAGTAAATTGATCTTGACAGAAATTGAGCTTATCATTCCATGGGATCTAGGTCTTCCAACTCTGATTTTTAGCTCACAAAGCTATCACCTGGTACATGTTCTCCTTCACACACCAGCTAAATCCCAGGAATCCCCTTTAGGCTCCATCCTTCTGGCCTAGAAGTCAATTGGCTAGAGGAGGGTCATGGAGTATGTAACTCACACAGGTCCTGAATAAGTTAATGGGAGTCTGAGAGGCTAATTAACAAGCCTGCTAACACTTGTAAGAGAGAACAAGCCAGGCTTAATTAATGAGGAAACCCATCTGAGGAGAAGCTTAGTGGTGGTCATAATTCCAGGAAGTTGCAAGTGAAAGGGACTTCTTCTAGGGGAGAAAGTCTGCAGGTTCTCTCTGGGAATAGAGAGACAGTGAGGAGGAAGCCCAGGGAGTGAGTACAAGTCTTGAGATCCTAGCCTGCCTAGGGAGAATAAAGCAACCACTTGTGCAGAGCAGGCAGACTTTAGACTACCAGAGAGAGAGCCTTGGGAGAGGTGGCCTATATTGTAACCCACCCAGAGGGCTGAGTTGTGGTAAGAAAGACCATTGCAGCAACAGAGTGACTGTTAGTTTGAAGCAACAGACTACAAGGCAGTTGCTGTGCTGTGCCTGGCCAGAAGGAGTGCACTGCAGGAGTAAACCCCATCAGAAGGGGTCGCTGTTAAATGCTCCTTCTTTCCAGCTGGAAAACAGTTCCAGCACCTAGGATGCCTAGGAGCTAGAGACCTGGAAACTAAAGAAGCATCCCGCCCCCCCCCCCCCCCCCCCACCAAGGGCTGAGCACTGGCCCCAAGTGCTTGTTAACTTTATCACTTTGAAACATTAAAGATTGCTTCTCTTATCAAATGTTCCTCTGAGGGAGAGCCTTCGCCTTTGAGATGAAGAGTGACTGAGTCAGAGGGGAGAAAAATGTTTCCTAACAGCCATGCTTACACACCCTCAGTGACAAAGGAGCATCTACACATTCGCTACCTGTTCGTATCTGCATTTTTTATTTTATTTAAGCTGATGTGCATATTTCCATGGGAAAATGCTACAGGCATGCTAATGGAGTTTTTTTCAGATAGTGAGAAAATAGATGATTATATGAAAAGCGACCAAAGGGTCTTGTTTTGGGGGTGGAGGTGGGAGAACATCACCACTACCATGAAGGTGGGAAGGAGACAGGAGGTGTCCAGGGGAGATGAGACAAGGACAGTTGGTCTCCACAGAGCTGACTGCTTCATTAGCAGAAGCTGGAGAGATGCCAAAGCATTCCAAAGCAGCACGTTTGCTTTGAGGACCTCCTTGGTTTTAAGTTTTTTTCTTCTCCCTCCCATCCCCTTTCTTTCTCTTAGCTGATGAGAAGGCGTATAATGTCATTTTTCACACCACAGTGAACCCTTTTCTAAAGAAGGGGGTGTGCCCAGAAATGAAATTCACACACACTTCCCCCTCTCCAGCAAGTCAGAGTAACTTTTCATTTCAGCTTTCTCTGCCCCCCTTTCCTTTCTCAATCCTATGCCAAGCTTTGCAATTTCTATAGTCACTTCAGTTTTGTTTCTTCCTCTTTTCTCCCCCTCCCTCCACCCCATACAGTATTCAGGACACTCAATAGGATCAGACCAAAAGGATGCTTTCTTTTTTTCTTTTCCTTTCCTAAGGGTAGTTTGTTTAGGGTGTTTCTGTGTACAGTCTGTGTATCTTGTGTATGTATATCCTGTTTTGTAACAGTCATCTTTGCTATTGAACTGAGCTGGGAGTGTATTGATTTCCCTTTCTTTCTCCCACTCCTTTCCTTTCCTTCCTCCTCTTTCTCCTTTCCCCCCCTCCCCCCCATATGCTTCCCACAGCAAAAATTGCCTCCAGGACTCTGTAAGTCCATGTTGGCGGGACTCCTTGTTTGTGGTGCAGGTGTGCCGGAGACCTCCTTCGTGTCGTCGCCACAGCAACCCGCCTGTCTAATCTGCTGAATATAAAAAGAAGAAACAGAAAAAGAAAAGCCATCCACCCCCTTCTGCTCCATCCATGAGCCCAAAAGAAGGATATCGTCTCCAAGCATTCCTCATAATCCCCCAGCCATTGCCCAGGCAACAGCCACAAGGAAATGGCAGGCCCTGGGCAGAGAAAGCAGTCCCTGTCTCAAGTTCATTCCATCACCATCACCACATCTCCCCCCGCCCATAGTTCACCTCCTATGCACACCTCGTATACCCCTCTACCTCACTCGCCCCTAGCTTCCACTCAGCAGGTCACAGACAATGACTACATACATTTCATTACTCCTGACTTTGAGTGACCCCTTCTTCCCAGAACACATACAGGGACAGACCAACAGAACATTTCAAAACTGTCGCTGCCTGTATGTTTGTTCTAAATTGACCCCGTGTCCTTTCTATTGTGGCTCATTTAATGATTCACTGTTGGCAATAACAGTGTAAATGTTAGGTCTAACTTTGTAAAGTTCAGTTTCCATAGCAAAAACCAAGAGAGATTTATACTACATGATAATTGTTAAGTGCATGTGGAACAGCAGCCAGATACTATGGTGATAGGTGCTTTAGAAATGCCAGCTGAGAACTGAGTGCAAGAGAAGAGGGAGAGATAGAATAGAAAACTTTAAAGATATTTAAATCTCCAGTCACCTTTCAGATGAGCTATGTGTTGCTACAAGTGTGTTTATGTGCTAGAGAAATGGTTGGAGAAAGAATTCTTATCAAAGCCAGTAGTTTAAAAGGCAGTCCCTTGCAGTTTCAGTTATGACAGCTGTTTCTGGGATATGAAGAGGTTTTTCAGAGCTGTGGGCTCTCTATTCCCTGTATCCAACAGTGAAAGCTCTCATTTGTCTTCCCACCATCATGTTGATGCAGCTGGGTTTGACACTGCTTACCTCAGCACTTTTTTTTGTTAAAAGACAGAAGGCTTCCTTGTGATCCCAGCCTTTTCCTATCAAATGACACTCAGCCAGTGGTTTTGGTGACTTATTTACTGGCACCAGACCAGTAAAAACAAAAATGAACGTTCACAACTAATAAATCCTTGAGTCTAGATAGCTTCAGCTACACTGGTAGGGTTTCATCAAACTGTCCAGACTGATATTAAAGTGCTCCCTAGAAATGTGAATCCTAGTAAACTGGGGTTGTGGGGGCAAGGGAAAAATGGTTTTTTTTATATACCACATCTTTGACACATTCAAATATGCTGTGCTTTAATCATGTAATATACTTTACGGATGAGGGTATATCACTAGAATGGGAGTACACACAGGAAAAGCTTTTTCTCTGTATGGTGGAGTTGAATATACCCTTGCAAATATTCTCTATTGTCTAATAAGAATAATTAGAGGAATGACTAGACTCCTGAGAAGAAAAACTACACCTTTCTCCACTCCATTGAAAGATACCATTTCACAGAGGACGTAAGGTCAAGAAAGTTTATCTAATGCAACTGTATGTAGCACACTACTGGACATTGGCTGAGGTCACTGCCCCTGACACATTACTGGAACTGAACGCATTCCTTTGATGCTCTGGTGATTACATTATTTGGCATTATGTTTCTCTCTCTCTGGTCATTGTAACTTCATAACAGGGCAGAAATATAATAAATCCATCAGTGACAGTGTTCAGCTCTCCATGTCTCTAACACAGCTTCCTATAAAATCTTTTCACCTTGTATTTGTTCTAGCTCAGAAGGGATGGCGCATATTTTGATAACAGTCAAGGACATTTGCATTGAGACTACCATTTCTATTATTTTGCAGCTATGATTCATTTGATGATGCGTTCAACTGCCTGGAATTTGGCAGGGAAAGAGGTCCTGCATACACGTTTTCATGTTTTAAAATAGGGAACTGATCTTTCAGGTCAGCAGGTATGTATTATGAGAAGGTTACTCTCTTAGCACTTCATCAAATACAGACTGGGACTGCTTCCTGTCCCACAGTATTCACCAGTTCCTTGTGCCTCGTGTTAGAGCAATGGTAAGGAGGAAATAAATAACCAGGTCATAGTTCCAATCAGAGATGAGGAGGGGGTGGTAGGGGGGCAGGAGGGCCATATGGAATGGGCCTCAAGCTCAAAGGGGACCTCGAGTTTAGACACTTGTTAATTTTTTTGTTAGCTTACATGCTTTATTTTGTTTTTATATGTCATCAATTTTTACTTTTATTATGCCTAGGGACCTCAAAAGCTGGAAGTGGCCCAGGCCTCTTTGGACCTCAGAGAGGGCCTGCCTGGTTTAATTGTGTGCCCGCAATATACTATGTATACTGGGAGTCAGGTAATCTTTCCTACTTTTTACATAAAAATCCCACAAAATGTTACCTGAAAAAATTACTCCTTATCCTCCACCAGAGTTATTGTCTCCTGAGCATTAGCACTGACATCATGGAATGAAGGAAGAAATAAGCATAGGAGCATGAAGGGGAAAAGAAATGAAAGAAACAACATTTTGGACCTCGTTGTCCCCTTAAGGTGCAGTCATGGGGAAGGGGTATTGAGGAGGCTACACTGAAGTGGAATCCCCAGGAAGAATCATGGCTTCCCAGAATTTCCCTGGGTGAGTGAATGATAGATACAGCAGGAGCGCTGCAGCCCCATGCACAGCCACATTTTTTTTTAAAAAAAAGAAAGACTGAAATGTGTGTACGAAACAAGAGGAATGATCCCATCATACAACTAGAGGGGATGGAGAGTTTTGTATTTAAGAGAGTGGATTGGCACTCAGCAGACCTTTGCTTGATGGTCAAAGCTGCCGCAGGCTTCCTTTGTGACTTTGGGTAAGTCACACACCCTCCTTGTCTCAGCTCTCCATCTGTAAAATGGGGATTCTGGCACCTACTGTCCTGTTCTTCAGGGAAGGGCTCTCTCATTCCACGTGTGGACGTTGTCTATTGCAAGGGGGCCCAATCCCAGCTTGGATCTCTGGCCACAAAGATCAGAGAAATAAATTCAATATCCCTAATGCAAAAAACAAGTCCAATAACATGCAGAAAGGAATAAATACAAGCCTGTAATGAATATAACAAAGATATTTTTATTCCATACCATATGTTTAAAGTACTGCTAAAATGTATTTCCCAGAAATGTGGAAACTTTAGGTAAAGATATTAACAGAATCAATACAAGAGTAAAATTCAATTACCCAGAGCATGTGCACAGTAGCTGATACAGGCTCAATACTTAAACAGGTAAGCACTTGAGGATTGTTTTCCTTAAGCTTCATACCCCAAAACAGGGTCCATTGTAGAAATCGAAGATGGGTTTTTACTTAATCCTCGTTGTTTCTTCATCTAGGGTTCATTCATTTTCAGTTAAACTTGTTTAGATATCCATGACGACCAATATTGAGCTAGCCTGGTTAGGAACCAGATTCCTAGGGTTGTTTGGCTGAGGCAAAGTCGTTATGTAAAACCTTAATATCCCCGTAGAAGAAAAATACCTGGGTGAAACTGGTTTAACTAGAGAAAGCATCTCTAACTAGTATGCAAAACTCACTGCCTCTAGTTATTACATTGAAAACAGCTTAAAGTAGATTGTAATAGAGGCATTGGTGTAATGTGCCAGGAATAATTAAGTCACTATGTGCAAATGTTAAATCACAAATTTTAAGCAAATTAATTAACTAGCCATTCAACTGGTGAAAAATTTTCAGATTTTGAAATTTCAGTGAATTTTTGAATTTCAAAATTCCAAAAAGCAATATAAAAATTATGCAAAATTTGGTATAGAACTGGTCAAACCTCAGCCTGGTTCTCATTTTCATCAGGAAAGATGCATTCAGAAAACAGGAACAAGGCATCTTCATATGGACAACCTGAGTTAGTTATGACCTGCCGAGATCTATCCATAATAAAAATGTTATGTTTTTTTAGGCTTATTGTAATCCATTTGCCTTTGTAACCAAAAAAGACACTCACTCTTGTGTCTGAAGCATCAGTGTCTAAGATTTCTACAGTAGATACAAATAGGAAATAAGTGGTTCTTCTAATCTAATACAATAACATAAGGGGTCCTCTCCATCACATGAGACCTAGCCAAGTAGTCTGTGACAAGGAATTACTTGTTTCCCAGTTGGTTACATATTGTCTCACATCCAGTACATGCCACTGGCTACCTTTCTAGTACAGAGTGGCCATGGAAAAGGCAGGGTAAAGTCTTTCTAAAAAAGAAACGCATCCTCTCGACATATTTGCTGTGCAACCTCTCTTAGGACAGGGTATATTACAGTTGAATCCCAGGAAGTTAGATTGGGAGAACTGTTTATTTTCACCAAAAAGTCACTGCAGAGACCTTGGGCAATGAATGATAAGTCTTAAAACTGAGCCAATGCTGAACCAAAGACCAAAACTGGTCACCATTTCACCACTCATTCCCTGGCAAGCTAAGGAACTTTTTATAGGTTGCATGCCCAAGAACGCTGGGGAGGACCTTGTCTAGGACATATTTTTTATTTACGCAGGACTGCTGGGTTGTGGAAAGAAAGCTGCAGTTGCTCTTCCTGGTAACTGGGGTTGCTGTGGTTTCCAGTTTCTGGCAGCCACATGGCCTCTCTCACTCCTATCTCCTGCTCCCATTGATTAGGGAGTATCCAAGGGAGATAATTTATGAGTTTTTCCCCACCAGTGAGAAACATTGCCGATGGAGCTGAAGAACACATGATATTTGTGTTCAGTGTTGCTTTTAAGACCTTCAGGCTGTCCAGGCAGAAATGGTTAGTCTTTATTAAAAAGTTTCCCCAGATGACTGACAGACCTTTTTACTATTTCTCTCTGCAGGAAGATCTAGTTACAGTTGAGAATCTGGATATACTGTTTTTAAGTTAATTGGCTCACTAGTGCTAATGAGCTCACTCAGGGCAGGGAGCAGCAGAGCCCCAGGTGACTTCACAGGCAGAAAAGAGGCAAAGCTGCAGAAGTCCCCACAGAAGAGGCAAAGAGGCAAGTCCCAGCAGTTATCCGGTAAAGGGAGAAGGAGCTCATTAGCCTGAAAGCTCCATCTCTTTTTGGGCATCCACATGTTCCAATCAGGAAGCCATTTACTACACAGCACCTCTCTTGCTGACTTGCCTCTCTCTGAGCTCCATCAGGTGGACATGGAGCTTTCATTCATTAGAGTTTGGGGCTAATGCATTTAAGGGAATTAGAACTAGTGCTTCTAATATCCCTGTTATGCAAAAGTCACTGATGAGCAAACTCAGTCAATGTGCAGAGGATGAAATGCATGTCTAACTTGTAAACCATCCTTGCATACATGCCAAGTGAACCAAGAAGCAAAGTAAATCTAATCTAGATTTCAATACCTTAAACTCAAGCACCAATTCAAATTATAGAATCCATAAGCTTAAATAAATTTTGGCATGAGCTTGATTTAGTATTATAATTCAGTATCTGAACTCACCAGAGGTCAATGAAATGTCCGCACTGCCTGGAAGCTATGTTTGCTATCAATCACTGATAGCATGGGCTGCATTTGGTCCGGAAGTGCTTATTCAGCATGAGTGGAGGTACAAAAGAAACCAGGAGAAGAAGCATTCAGAGAGAAATCATTGAAAGGAAAAATTCTAAAAGGATTTAAACTAGAAAATATAACATTTGCTTTATACACTTAGGTTCCCAAAGAGCAATGTTCCCTGAATAGATTATGCACATGTAAAAATAGGGCATGTGTGTGTTTGCGTGCACACACGCATGCACAAATATATCTTATAGAGTTTTCACAAAGCCAAATCCTTATCCAGTGCACAAACAGAATATAAATAGTGCTTATGCAATTTACCAAGAGACTGCTATAAAATCTCTCTTAATCTAGAAGTACATAACACACCAAGAGTAAAATAGTGTTGGGGGTTTTAGCTTTTAAAAAAATATATTTCTTTCTTTGTACTGTTTTCTTTGTACCCAGATAAGCAATGGACTGGTGTCTTTGAAAAAGAGAGAAAGCATATCCCAACAAAAACATCCACTACAGTGTACCTGTGATAGAATTTTCAGCTGTGTTTCACAATGGGAGGTTAAGGCTGTGGTTAATGGACTAGTATTTAGGAGATGTCAGTTCAATTCTCAGTTATGCCACAGCATTCCTGTTTAATTTTGGACTTGTCACATAATCTCTTTGGGTATGTCTACACTAGAAAAGCTAAATTGACACTAAAAACTTAAGTCGACTACCTCCGTCCATACTCGCAGGTACTAGGTCAACGGAGGAGAGCCAGGGCTGGAGGAGTTCAGGCAGGAGAGAAGGGAGCAGCAGCTCTGGGGAGTCATGGCTGGGGACAAGGGAGCTGCGGCTCCTGGCTGGGGGAAGCCGTGGCTCAGGGGACAAGGGAGCCATGGCTCCCGGCTCAGGGGAGCCATGGTTTGGGACAAAGGAACTGTGGCTCCCCAAAGAGAAGGGAGCCGGGGAGTCGTACACTGCTCCCTTGTCCCAGGGAGCTGTACGTGGCTCCCTTCTATCAGGGAACTGTGGCTCCCTTCTCCCCAGCCACGACTCCCCCTGAGCCGCAGCTCCCTTCCCAAGCCACTGCTCCCCCAAGCCCCAGCTCTCTTCTCCCCAGCCCTAGGTTGACGTAGCCAATTAGGTTGACCTAGGGCGTCCACACCGGCTTTAGGTCAACATAGCAGGTCGAGTTAAGCATTAAATCAACCTAAAGAGGGGGAGTTATTAAGTCAACTTAAGGAAGCACTTAAGTCGATTTAATGAAAGCCAGGTGTGGACGTGGCGTTCTATAGGTCGACTTAAGTGTCCTTAATTCGACCTAAGTTGCAAGTGTAGACATACCCTTTGTGCCCCACTTGCCTGTCTGTAAGAAATGGGCATGGCAAGATTTCCGTTTTCCTACTCTTCATCTGTCTTTTCCATTTAGATTAAGTTCTTCAGGAACAGACCAGTTTCTTATTATGTGCTTGTACAATGCCTAACACAATGGGGTGCTGATCTTGGCCAGAGCCTTCAGCAATACTATAATATAAATTATTATTAATAATAAAAAACCATGGCTGTTCCTGCAAATGTTGTTGAATGCTATTGCCTGCCGGTGAAGGCAGGCTACACTCCACCCAAAACCATGTATTATGTTTTGTCCAAACAGGTGGATAACTCCATTGACACTGTCTACACCAATGCAGAAACAAGATTCGAACACTGGATGAGGAGGAATAGGTGAGCCACCCGCCATCAATTAGAGGAAATTCTATTGCAGATACTACATAAAAGAAAACCTATTATAAATGTAAATTAAATACATCTTCCCATTAAAGCTGTTTGGAAATATTTGTTCAAATGTTTTACAATTTTCAGCCTTTTTGTTGCATTTTCTTTGCTTGTTTCTATCTGTCTCACTGCTGGAGACAAACTGAATGGCCACTGGCAGTGTTAGGAAGTCTTTCCCTGAGCCATTAAAGTAAGTGGGAATTTTCAATGGAAGCAGATGAGAAAGAGGGATAGAGTGCAGTTAGCAATCCATTTCATGACTTCAAAGTTCACTCCAGTGTTGGGAAGAAAGCGTGTGGTGAAAATATGCAAAACAAGGTATATTAGTGCAGTAAATCTCCTTGCAGTCAATGGAAAGATTTCCATTGACTTAATTGGACCATCCCTTTAGGCAGCTATAAAGCAACAAGAGAGAACTATGATATAAAAATCACCTTTATATTCTCTACCACAAGACACATTTTAGGAAGTAAGACACTCAAAGAAATCACAAAGGATGTGAGGCAAAGGTACCTTAAGCTAAACTGCACAATTTGGACTAATAGTCTAAAATGGTTATGGTGCATGAGTATAAATAGACAAGTTTCCCTTCTGGTTACCGTTACCCCAAGGTCATCCATGTAGGAGTCAGTTAACCGGTTCAGATAAAAGAATACATCAAACTCTTCTCAATCTTATAATTGAATCTTCTTTAAAGATATGAAAATATTTGGTCATCCTTTCCCCCTTTTGCCACCTACCACTTACCTTTGTAGTGGCAGCCAGTGCCTCTCTTCTGGTAGTGGATCTCTTCTTCAAACAAAGCTTCAAGACACTATTACCCATCCACTCTAGCATTTTATTTTCTTCAGGGGAAAGCTGGAGACCAAAAGTTGCTAGGGGTTTGCGGGTCTCTCAGTCTCTCTAAAAGGAATGGGATGTAGTGTTCTCTTCATCTATTCAGCAGTCATTAACACATGAGACATCTCAAATGGCTGGCCTCTGCCCCTCTGATGCAAGTGGGCAATTTCCAGAGAAGTCCACTGGAGATGCTTGCATATACTCAAAGGCAAAATTTAGCTCAGTTAAGACTTTTAGATCACTTCAAGCTATCATATAGTGTCCTACTAACACCAATTAAAAGTGCTAAATTTAGGCATGTTTTGCGAGACACAATCTCACTTTACTGGTGATAAAGGTAGGAAGGTTTGAGAATCAAAGAGAGATTTACTGGACATACTACTCTACTTCCTGTCTTCCCTTCCCTAGAAGAACAGATAAAGTTTACTTTCTATGGTATGTTTTAGGACTGCTGATCATTTGGGTCTGACTATATTTTTTGTGTTGTTTTATATTTTTATTTCTTGTGTTGTCTTTGCTGAAGACTTGAAGACCTGTTTGTGTTTCAATAAGTGATCCATTCACTCAGAGTTGAGCTTCTCCTCCTGCTTCATCCTACAGTGCAGTCATACAATAACATATTTATTGAATCAGTCTATGGCTGCATAGGATTGTAACACAAAATTGAGCAGGGCAGGTTCAAACACGAGATGGAAGGTGAAAGCCTTTGTTTATACACAAATAAAAATTTAGGGCCAGAATGTGCCCAGAAGGCATTGGCGTTTGCTGAGAGTAATGTAGACATATCACTCCACTTTGAGGCACAATCTTTCCTGGAACACAGGGAGTTATAGAACTGGAAGGGACCATGAGAGGTCACTGAGTCCAGTCTCCTGCACTCATGGCAGGACCTAGTAGCATCTAGACTATCACTGAAAGGTTTACCTCTAACCTGCTCTTAAAAATGTCCAATGATGGAGATTCCACAACCTGCCTAGGCAACTTATTCAAGTGGTTAATCACCCTGGCAATTAGGATTCTTTTCTTAATGTCCAATCTAAACCTCCCTTGCTGTAATTAAAGCCCATTGCTTCTTGTCCTATCATCTGCAATTAAGGAGAATAATTTTTCTCCCTCCTCCTTTTAAGTATTTGAAAACTGTTATGTTCCCTCTCAATCTCCTCTTTTCCAGACTAAATAAACCCAATTCTTTCAATCTTCCCTCATAAGTCAACTATTCTAGACCTTTAATCGTTTTTGTTTCTCTTCTCTGGACTTTCTCCAGTTTCTCCACATCTTTCCTGAAATGAGGCACCACGATCTGGACATCATACTCCATTTGAGGCCTAATTAGTGAATGCTAATCAGGAATGCTGAGATAGTATGCATGCTACACCATGCTTAGGATAATGCATCCTGCCTGGTTGTTCTAAACCCAGCCCTTGCAGAGTTGGCAGGTTTCAGGGTCACCATGCCACTCACTTCTGAATGGATTGTACCTCTGGTGATGCTAGGAGGGAGCAGTCCTTACTTTATCCCATTCACTCCCACTCCGCAGGGTTTGCAAATGTAGTTGGCTTGTGTGCACTTGAACAAGAGTCAGAAACAATCTGTCTTTTGCTGATTAGCAAAGTAAGAAACATTATGGCAAACATGAAGAGGTTTGGATTGTTACTCTATTGTACCTCTGCTGCAAGCTCACCCCTCTGTAAGACAAAAGGGAATTTTAAGCAAAAGTCTTTTACACACTCCTAAGGCTGTGATCCACACCCTTCCAAAATCATGCCCAATGAAAGTAACTGGGATTTTGGGGGTGGAGTCAGAAAGGGCTTTTAAAAGTCTGCTCACAACAGCTCTTCATTGTTCTCTCCTTCGTGCATTTCATCCCTGCAAAGCACTATTATGGCTAGCAAACATGCTGAGGTGTGACATGGGCCACTCACTTCGAATTCCCGAAACACACTTTCAAGGCCTTTTTTCATAAAGCAGAGATTTAGCCATGCAAACTATGAAAATAAACTCGGACATTTAAAAAAGCATGAGCCTAAACTCCTGTTCACAGTATGGTGAAAATTCTATTAGCAACAACAATGCTTAAACATCGGGATGAATATTACAATTTTCCTGGCCTTCTTGGACCGGAATTTATAGTTCCCTGCTGAGATCAAATTATGCTTCTGAGTATGGATCTCAAGAAAAATAACCCGGCCACAGTGGTCAGGGAAACCATGCTTGAGCTATACTAGTGACAAGAGATGGGACAAAGACAGTGCTTGCTCAGACTGATAAGGGTGCCAAACAGAGACCAAATCTGGGCTAAGACTCACGTTCGTGTTTAACAGTACCAAAAATTTTCATGGGCAAGTCCTTTAAGGTTGAACCACATCCAAACCAGAAACCCCAAAATAGTTTGGTCTGACTCAAAACCACAACTGGAGTGGCAGGTTAGGATATGGGGCTTCAAATCCAACCACCACCACTACCCCTCCCCCCCAACACACACACACGAAGTTCAGATTCAAAGTTCTGGTTTTAGTCGCATTCAGTGCCACTCGGTGTGAAACGCAATTGTTGTAAGCATGATTTTAACCATGCCACGAACAGGGCCTTTGTTCCAATTCCTGAAGAAAACCTGAGTGAAGGTTTCTAATTTCACATATGACTCTTGTCCCTTGGCTCTCTCTTTGCTTGCTTTTGTGCTGAGTTATGCTTCCTCCTGATTACCAGAAACAGAGCTAAAATAATAAATCTACAATAAGAAAAGGTAAATCAGATGAAACAAAAAACTGCACTGTGACTAATAAAATAACCAACAGCATCAGGAATGTTCATTAATTAGAAGTCAACCTGGACACCAGTAAATCATATGGAGAAATATAATGAGGGATAAATTGAATAAACCTCACCTATGCTTTGAAACACTATATGCTATTGACATCGATGGCTACATACACCACAGGCATGTTTGTATTATTCTCCTTCATTTGATATATTCCTTGAATTAGCACTAGCTTTTATGATATCTACTCCTCGCAGCTATGAGTAACTTTACTGTTCCCTCTTCCCACCCTTTAAAGCATTTTACAGTCAGAATGAAAGCTTAGTTCTGTCCTGGAGGTGAGTGACATAATACTCCAGTTTGATCATATATTCCTCAGAACTATTCTTTTTTGGAAAGACTGTAGCGGCAAGCGGCTAATAGCTCAAATCCAGGACAATCAGTCCCTGCGCTCCCCTCTGAGAGTATGACTACATTCGGAAAGCGGCTCAGGATACTAAATTTAAAGTTAACATTTGGCAGGTTCTGCAGGACTCAAGCTTGGCAGGCAGAGTATAATAAACAAAGGGGAATTACTTTTAATTATATTTAAAAATGCAACTCTTTGTTGATTAAACTACGATGCTGCATGGAAAGAGGCCCCCTGTTTGTTTGTCCTCTTTGCGGGGGGGGGGGAGGATCCAGTTTATACAAATGCACTTTGTTTTAATGAGCACGGCAGCAACCTCATTTTGACTCTGATGTTTAATTGTTTGTCTCTCCCTCAGCTAAAACTGTCCCTAAAAGAAAATTCCACACAAACTCAAAGAAAAAGGGACTAGTCAGTGACTTCACTTTGAATAGGAGCTTTTCCAGACAGACTCGGCAGAGCTGTCCACAGGGAGTGAGTTGTCAAGCTATTATTACTTGAATGGTTTTCAGTTCCAGTGATGTCTCCCAAGATTAACAAGATAGTTCAGTTAAAAATAACATTAAATACAGGGAGGGGGGGGAAATCCAGCATTCAAATATGTCAAAGGTCTGGTTTAAACTGACAATAGCCAGGAAATTGAAAATTAAGGCTAAAGCTCCGTCTTCAAGGCCATGCCATTAAGATGGAAAAAAAATAAAATAAAAGCCCAATGGTATGAGTTAAGGATGAAAAACCAGCCTTCATTCTGAGCTTTCTGGCTTTTGGCAGTTTAAGCCAGGCCTTTCACGATGTTTAAGCAGACGGGTGTTTTTTATGCTTACCTTTCACAGAAAGAAAGAAAATGGCATATTATTATCCAGCATACATTTCACTCTGTCCAATAAACACATATGTAAACTCATATGAAGAGATGTTTAGAAGTCATTATTTTCAGAGATTCAGATGCAGGGAGAAGTCAGGGAGATCCTACCATCCCCAACCCCAATCATTATGTGTTCTCATTATAACATTGAGACATCCCAGCCACTTGTCTCCTCTATGTGTATTTGTTGTGGTTTGTATTATAATTTGCTAAATATGCACCTGATTTACTTCCATTTAAGTTATTGGCAAAACTCCCATTGACTTCAACATATAAAAAATAGCCAGCACTTCCATGTTTTTCATCTACAGCTCTACAAAAGTACATATCATTATATCCATTACAGGACGGGAAACTGAGGCACTGATCTTTAACGTGAGTTAGCCAAGGTCACAAAAAGAATCAATGGCAACGACAGGAACAGAATCCAGGTCTCCTGTCCTCTGGGCAGTGCAACAGAAACAGAAAATGAAGAGTGTCTTCGAACCTCACTTTCTGCAGCACTCAGAGTTTCCCATGGAGTTCTCCAGTCAAAGAACAATCACCACTCAAGGAGGTACACATAAATAAAATGCATTATCTTTTTCCTGCAAGATGCTCACCTTCAATAGCCTAGAGACATTTATGGGAGTTGTGGGCATAAACGCTCAGGAAAAGCCAAACACCTTGCAAGCTCGTGCTCTAAAAGATGTGAGACTTCCAGAAGTATCAAACTATTCTAGACTGCTGTGTAACAGAAAGTAGCAGATCGAAAGCCTGACAATTAATTCATCACCCAGTGAAATATATTGATTTATAGATTGAACCTGCATTATACCAATGGCAGGGGGCAGTTGTGTACACACACACGCACAATGTATTATAATAATTCTGAGATACACTACTCCCCTAGATGTTGAAGAGTACATGGAGTGTACCACATGCTGAGAGGCCAGCCCCATAGGCACTCCAAGAACTAGGCCCTTCAGGATGTACCCTTGCTGGGTTTCCATAGGAACGCACAGAGTCTAAGGAACAGCATTATTTTACTAGAGCTGCCAGAAATGAACAGTACACTTATCTTTCATGTGACTGTGTAAAGCTACAAAAAAAAGTTGAATCAACAGTTCCCAACTTAGCCACTAGGGGCAGTCCAGGGATATGACGACTGGGCTTCTGCGGTCTAGTACCAATGGCTATGTCTACACTTAGGGATTTAGGTCAACTTTAATAAGTCAACTTTAAGTCGACCTTATTAAGTCGACTTAGAGAGTCCACACAGGGGAAGGAGCCTCAGCTCCCCAGGCTAGGAGGGCTTATCCTCAGGAGAGCCAACCCCACACGGCTCCCGAGCAGGGAGCCTGAGCGGTCCAGAGGAGAAGGGAGCACAGAGCTCTCTTCTGGCCCGGACTCCTCAGCTCCATTTGGGCTAGGACCGCTCAGATCTCGGGCAGAAGGGAGCCCCCAACTCCCTTCTCGTCAGGACTGAGCAGTCCCTGCGATCCCGGCCAGAAGGGACTGTGGAGCTCCCTTCTCTCCAGCACCCCTGTGGGTCCCGGCTAGAAGGGAGCTGCCGCTTCCTTCTGGCCAGGACCCAGGGGCCCCAGCAAGAAGGAAAGGCACTCCCTTTTTGCCAGGACCCGCAAGGGGTCCCGACTAGAAACGAGCGCAGGCTTCCCTTTTTGTTGGGACCCCAGCTGTCCTGGCCAGAACAGAGCCCTGCAGCTCCATTCTGGCTGGGTCCGCGCTCCAGCTGTTTGGGGAGGCCTGGAGGCTTCTCTGCCAGCTGGACTGGCAATTGGAGACCCCAGGCCTCCCCAAACAGCTTGAGCGCAGGTCGCGGGAAGAAAGGAGCCCCACACTCCCTTCTCCCCAGAACTGCTCGAGTCCCAGCTAGGAGGGAGCGCAGGGCTCCCTTCGGCCAGGACCGCTCGGTCCTGGGGAGAAGGGAGCCAGGACGAGCCACTAGAGACTTGTCCTGCGGAGAGCCAGTCCCGCACAGGACTGGGTCTCCCCAGGACAAGCTGCTAGCAGCTTCCTGGGGAGAAGGGAGCAGGGGCTCCCTTTTCCCCCCACCCTAAGTCAACAAAGTCGACTTAGGGCATCCACATTGCTTTAGTCGACTTAAGAAATTGACTTAAGCATTAAAGTCAACTTTATACTAGATTTTATAAAGTCGACTTTAAATTTCCTTAAGTCGGTTTAAGCAACAGCTTAAGTCGACTTAAGGAAACGCCAGTGTGGACACAGAGTAAATTATGTCGACTTAAGCCTGCTTAAGTTGACTTAGGGTTTGCCTACACGAGCACCGTATTCCGCATTAAAAAACATTACCGCGCGTTAACAAGCAAACTGTACAGACGTGAAACGTTGTTGCTGCGCACTAAGCGCCTTGTTGCAGCGCATTCCAACAACCACTCCGACAAGAGTGGTAACAGCTGTTGCGGATCATCTGTTGCGCGTTTGAGCTCGTGTGTACCCTTACCGCGCAATGATTGGCCTCCGGAAATGTCCCAGAGTGCCAATCAAGGCCACTCTGGGACATCGGAGCTGTCATATGTCAATTTCACTGCTCTAGCTGAGCAGTGAAATTGACATATGGGCTCCGGGAGTCAGCTGAAGCCTCGG
>ML685908.1:4332084-4415942 GCA_007922175.1 Pelusios castaneus | reverse complement strand
CCACCGGAAGCCCTGCAGCTGGGCTAGGGGGCTGGCTGTGGGCAGTGCATGGTGGGACAGGTGCCCACCATGCACTGCTCTTCTTTCACAAAGGAGCATTCCAAGGGTGAATGCTCCTTTGCGAAAGAAAGAGCACGTGTGTACAAGAGAAAGTGCAATACTTATAGCGCTTTACTTGTCCTGCAATAACTTATTGCGGGACAAGTATTCTCGTGTAGACAAGGCCTTAATTTACTAGTGTAGACGCACCCAATGATACTCACTAGAGACCACAGCTCTCCTAGAGGCAATCATGCATTGCCCTGCAGATCCCCCAACTGAAGTCCAGTCCTTCTGTCTTTCTTGTTCAGACCCATCCACCCAACCCTATTTACAGGCGCTCCCAGATATCTATCTGTCATAGCTACTGCTGGCTCCCTCACAACCAAGAGGCTGCTTCAGTGCTTCCCAGTCTGGTTCTGAGACTCTGCTCTAGCTCCTAAAACTATCCAGTCTTCTCTCCACACCCAGAACCCAGACTGCATCCTCTGGCCTTATAATCTGACTTCCATACAGTATTCCTCTCCCTCAAGAGCCCTGGCACCTATCCTCTGTCTTCTGGCAGAACTTCCTTTTCCTGTGCTGAAGGCATTATGGAGCTCTGTTCTCGCTGAATTTTGTGCTGTGGTGGTTAAGACAGTGTCCAGGGAAGAGTTCGCTGGTTCATTACAATATTATACACACACACTCAAATGATGAGTAGGGAAATAAAACTCTGGGTCTGATTCTTCTCATAATTCAGCAGTAATTCCATTGAAGTCAACTCAGTTACAACAGTATTAAATGTGGGAGCTAGTCAGGACCCATGTTTCTACACTCATATTTAGTATGGATGACATTTTTCTTGAGTGGCACATCAGGTATTGTAGAATAGGTAGTTTTTTTTGCTTGAATGCTTTTTGATATAGTCCTCCCTACATTTCATCTGAAGTAGATCATATGGACAAAAAATTGGCACTCTTCTGGCTGGATTAATATTCATTTCACTAGAAATAAGACAAAGGGAACAGATAATTTGTCATTGCTGATTAAGGCCTAAGTATTGATGATCAATTTTGAAAGTGGTATTCTCAATTTTTGTTTGTTTGTTATTTGTTTATTTTGCAGCGCTTTAGGTTCTACTTGAGCCCCCTCCCTCCATTTTTAGCACAAGCACACAAAAAATGCATACATTATATGAAAACTAATGCTAAACACAAAGCCTGATTGATGTCATTTGTTTTCATGAACTGGTTATTCACTTCACTCCCTCTAGTCTGAGTGATAAAATCTGCTTCCTCTACCTTTCTCCAGTCAAATTTACAATTCACATTCTTTCTGATCCCAGCCATGATATTTCAGCTTTAAGTTATTAAGTGCAGTCAATATTCACAGCACAGCTTGCTGGACTGACTGGCTTCTGGAGACACATTATGGGACTCCTTAAAAAGAACTATATTACAAGAACATTAAGGCTGAAAGGATGAGCACTAAAGAGTCAGGAAATGCCAAAGTTATGCCCATGGAACACAACTGAGTATAGTTTGCAACAGTACTTTCTCCTCCATATGGAGCTGTGTTAGTCACACATTCAGTATGGCCTTTATTATCTGCACACCATAAGTATGCAGTGCTATTGCTATAAATGTACTGCATATGCGCAAAGTGCAACTTTCAGTGGGTCATAATTCAGGCAGATCAAATCCAATTTTCAATAAAATATGCACAAGCACTTCTCTATGAAAACTGTGTCTGTGCCAGATTTAAATTCTGACCAACAGCCATTTTGCACTAAAAGTCTTCAAAACGTCAAGTCTTCATTGGGGGAAAAAAAAAAACCCATATACTAGTAGAAGTGTGTTTTTCCACTGTCCTGTACCAAAGTAATTTACTTTAGCTCAGACATTCCTCCCAAAAAATTACCAGGAAAATTTCAGCCATAGACTTTAATGGAGTTACTCTTGATTGAAATCCGTGTAAGTTAGAGTAAAGTAAGGCCCGCATCATGTTTATATTTTCATTGGATGTTTTCTCACCTCCACATGCCTTGTTCCACAATCTTTCTGTATTTGTTTTTCACTCTGCCCACTCTCTGTTCCTTCCCAGAGGCAGCCATATACAGTCACTCCTAAATTAATTATAAACCCAAGGCGTTCAAGTCAAGCTTTCTCACACAACAGAGTTCTGTGGCACTTTTAAAGACTAACAGATTTATTTATCACATGAGCTTTTGTGGGAGAAAATCCCACTTCGTCAAACACTTTGAAGCATCTGACGAAGTGGGATTTTCTCCCACGAAAGCTCATGCGATAAATAAATCTGTTAGTCTTTAAAAGTGCCACAGAACTCTGTTATTTTTCTACAATAGACTAACACGGCTACCCCTTTGGAATTCTCTCTCACACAGTTTATCTACAGTTACACCACAATTTGCCATACAGTAATTCTACAGTGCTCCTGTGCACCATGTGCTAACTGTCCATGTTGACGTTGCTGGCCACAGCACTAGAAAACTTTCAGTGCACACCAGCAGTGTCCCGATGGACAATTAGTGCATGGTACACTGCAGCACTGTAGATTACACTGCACTTTGCTGAACGCTGAAGTATTCATGCAGATATGACATCACGTTACAGACCTGATCCACAACCCAATTCTATCTATCGGAAGTTCTTAGACACTGTGATAAGGGGGGACCATATAAATGCCTCACGGTCTTTTATGTATTTATCCAATGACATAGGACAGTCCTATATCTTCATTTTACAGATGGTAAATTTAGATGTTTACTCTCCAAAACAAACATAGAAATAAACCCATAGCAGCAAATCTCAGAGCCCAAGGCAACTGACTTGGGCTCACGTCATGGGGCTAAAATAGCAGTGTAGATGTTCCCGCTTAGGTTGGAGCCTGGGATCTGAAACCCAGCAAGTGGGCGAGGGTCTCAAGATTCCAGCTCCGACTTGAGTGAGAACATCTAAACTGCTCTTTTTAGCTCCATAGCATAAGTACAAGGCAGTTGAGCCGGGTTCAGAGACTCACTGCCACAGGAGGCCAGGGGACTGAACGAAGTCCCAGACTAATGCCCTAACACTGGACCGTCCTTCCACTGTCTCCAACTGAAGTCAAAGGGAGCCTTTCCATTAACTTCCATGGGCTTTGGATCAGGCCCTAAATTAGGCACAATAACTATGCCCATATCTATTTCTAAGCAATAAAAGCTTAGGCCTCAACAGCACTTAACCTCTTCAAACAGGACTACATTAATGCAAACTAGGAACCTTCCAGTTCTTGCTTGCTTGCTCTCCACACACAGGAGACCTGCAGAGCAGCACTTTGGTGCAACTGCTCTTCTCCCCTCACCATGGCAGTCTGATTTGTTGGACAGTGCAGACAAGCCCTAAGTAAAAGTGACTTGGCATTTCTGAAAATCAGGCAATGAAAACCTGAAAACCTTGATTTAAGTTGCCACACATACACAGGTTTACAAGATGGCAAGTGAAAAGAAACAGGACAGAGGGTGGGGGGTAATAGGTACTTACCTAAAATAAAGTCCCAAATATCAGGATTGTCCCTATAAAATTGGGACATCTGGAGACCCTATGCACATAAGACTGCACAGGACCTTCACAAAGAGTGAAGAACGGGGCAGGCACAGTAGAGTGGGATCATGCTCCACTTCCCACCACTAAACCACATGAACAAAATTACTCCAGAGGCAACATAGCATGCTGTCTATCAAAATATACCATCTGCACTGTTCTGAAGAACATAATCTTATTTTCAAGAATTGTATTGTTCTCTAAGGAATGTTCTTGTTTCAACTTTATGTAACCGTCTCAGGAATTGACAAAAATAGTTCCAAGGAAAAAAAAAAGAAATATTTAACTCTTAACTTAGCACCCTGTTCAGAAAATTCATAAGGTGGGAGGAACTTTATCTCATGTCTTAACTCAAATATTTTGGATAATGAAGCATGCAACTAAAATTAGCTTTTCTGAACCTATCACTTCTAGAAGCCAACTTGCTGAAGACTGACACCAATGGTATTTTTAGTCACACTTACACAGCTGCAAAAGGTATGACAGGGGTCATCACAAGCCTGAGGAATTTACAATTGAAAGGCCAGATTCTGCCATGTGTATTCACAGAATACATCTTGCTTTACAAGCTGCCCCATTCAAATCACAGAGTAAGGTGTTACTCAAAATGAGTACGGGGGATAGATGCTGCACCAAAATTAGATATACCAGATGACAAAGGGTTGGAGGAAGAGTATGGGAAGATATGGATTGCAGCAATAAAGGAACATTATGATTGTAATACTGATACATACACATCTTGTTAGTTCCCTTTATTATCTTAAAATTTAGTCACAATCAGGATAGCAGCAAGGCAGGAGGTCAGTGAGGGAAGGCTGGCCAAAAGAAATCTCCTCTGGGGCGGGTTTTAGAAGAGAAGGAAGATTGCCTAACATGAATAATAAACCAATTTCCAGACAGCTTTGTATAGTGGTTTAATAAAATAAAAGATCTTTGTATGTGATGGTGGGAAGGACAGATATATTCTGGCAGACATGGTTATTCAAAAACTTGCACATCTGTTTTAACATGCACTGCTTCAGGATTCCAGCAATTGTGCTCTGGTGAGGGGTGGGCATACGTCATTGAAACCATAAACCCAAGACACATCCTGAAAAAAAAAATGTGAATAGGGATATGCTGCTGGTAATTGCCAGGTGAGACACGTGTCCTACAAGGGATTCACTGAAGGTTAGAATCCCATCGAGTCTGGTAAAATGTGTTGATGGAACCATTAGTGGAAATGGGCATACCTTATGAAATTTCACAAAAGCAAGTTCCTTTTTATTAGTTTCTCCCATTTCTACTAGCCCATAGCCAATCATGAGTAATGCCATCTGCAGTGCAGCCTACCCAGGGTATATAATCATTCATGACTACAGGAAAACATTGCTGTAGTCATTATAGAAATGATAACTCACATCTCACTTGCAAACTAAATCACAGTGAATTCCCCTAGCCTCCATGTCACGTTCCTAAAGTACTGTAAATGCTCCACTTGCTTCCAGTTTACAAAGCTCATAGACTGTGCAGTTAGGTAAACATGCTGTCTGTGGTTAACCTGAAGGAATGTGTAATTAAATTAATCTCGTAACAAATTCCCTGACTCCTTGCTAAAACTATCATTACAGCTAGAACAAAGGTGCTTTATTACTGCAGTTTGATATTGCTGACCAAAGATTCAGTTATTGGTACAAGTGTGCACACTTTGGTTTCTCTCATTAAGTTGACTTAAACAACCATTGGCTTTTAGATGGAGATGTTTTGCTGAGGAGTTCAACCAAGAGGTAATTAGAAAACTGTTCTCCACTGAGGCTTAGTGTTCCTCAATTCTGTAACAATCACAGTTAAAGGAGAGAACACTGTATAATGATAAGAGATACATCCAACTGTGCTATATAGGGGGAGGGGGTTGAAGAAGTACATGTTACGCATAGCTCAATTACTACAAACAGGGAACGGGAATACAGAGTCTTTCCACACACAACACTCTGGATCAGATTATGTCTAGACACAGAACTGTCAGGGTAGGTCTGCAACTGATGTTAATCGGCATAACTCCATTCACAGCTCAAGAGCTGACCTGTAACGTCTATCCTTGCCCTGTGCTAAGCACACACCCTATGTTAACCTTCATAATGATTTAATCAGTACTGCCAAACTCATGCCCTAAAAACCCCATGAGATTGGATTAAAAAGCCTGAGATTTTAAAAATACTGTCATTTGGTGTTTTTATTTATCTTCTCATGTTTTTGCCTTAATGTTCATATTTTCAAGCCATTCTCTGCAACCCAGAGAGTAGAAATGTACTTTTTAAAAATGAAAGCTAAGATCCTCATATAGTCACATGATTCCAGGCTTACATGCCTTAAGAAATACACCAAATATTGTGAAACTTATGATTAATATCATAACTTTTGTAAAAACTCTGTTACTGAACCTATTGACTTATTAATAGATTAAACCTATTGACATGGCGCATTGCAGAAACAGTCCTACAATTTTGCCTTCTAAGATTTTGTGTAAATGTCTGACTGTTAAATTTGCAATGGGACAAGAAATCTCGTTTCACTTAGTTTTGACATGATTTTAGGTAGGACCAAGGAGTGGATTTCTTCTCCTCTGATGCCGGAAGATGCTATTATTCAAAAGTGAATTAAAATTCTGTATTTCAGACTCCTGAATTCCATAAGTGGATCCAGCTTGATTCAGACCTAATTGTTTCTGTTGGCTTGTGGTATAGGCAGGAACAAGGAACACAGAGAAGCCTGTGTGGCTATAACAGAGATGAACATTATTAATAATAATCAGGAAGTAACAGATTGACAGCACTATTTCCTGGAGCAGTTGACTCTTAATATTGACTCTTTAAATGACTTCAAGCACATTTTGCTCTTCTAGTCCAGCACAGTCTGAAGGCTTTTTTCTTCTAGTAATCTTACATGTCAAAGCACTAAAAACAAATTATACATAGGTCTTACTTCACCCATCACAAAAACATAGACATCTATGTGGTGGAACACAGCAGCTGTTTAAGTAGCACTCAGCAACATGGGGCAAGAAAGCAGAATTGGTGGTAAAGACATGAGGCCAGAACTGGGACCCTTCTCTCTCCAATTTGTGCTGTAGTGACTGGCTACCCTGCCATCCCACTGCAGCCTTCAATGTAGAAAGCGTATCAAGAGCAGGGAGGGAATAACGTCTGGAGTGCATTGCGCTCCAGATCTCCAGCAGGCAGACAGCTCCTTGGGAGCCATTACCAGCTGGCAGTGTTTAGAGTAAAGCCATGTTGCTCTAAACTTAGCCAAGGCTGGCACAAAACCAGCCCCCAGATCAGGGAACCATAACTCGCTTCTAGATAGTTTCCTCATTCCCTGCTGTGCTCAATGAAGCCTGAGCACAGCAGCATAGCTGGCCTTCAGTATCCAACAAACTGCAAAGTTATAAACGCAGCGAACTCCCAAGTGCCTGGGAGGAAACAGGTTACAGTCTCATCGACACGTCAGACAATAAGATCTTGAACCCTTATTGAGGAATGGGAAAATGAGTTCTGAAGAAATACAAGCACTTCATCCTATCTGAATTTCTGCACTCCCTCTGACCATTTGGAGCAGCGTATTTTTACTCAGTGGGTCTGACCCATTGGGGCTCATGGTTGGATTGCATTCTCCCTAGAAAAATTAAAATTAGCACAATTCCTATGGAAGTAGGACCCAGCAAGAGCCAGGAGGGGTGGAAAGGAAAAGCTTGGCTCTTTTGCTTTCATTGCTGCTTCAACTTGCCTCACTATAGGGTGCTGCTTCTGCAACATACTCTCCTGCAAGGGGAAGTGCCTCTATCACGGAGCTGTGGGGACAAGCAGTCTTGAGCCGGCATCCTAGGCTCAGTGCTCAGCCAGTCTCCCTGGCATCTTTGAGCAGCACCCCTTCCCTGAGATGGAGTATGGCACAGGGGAAGCCAATTCCCCAGGGATTGAACTGTAGATCTTCACAGTTAAAAGGATAAGCCGCTACATCTAGAGCTGAAAAACTAAGGCTCTGTAAATGTGGGCTGTAACAACACATATCATTTATGATCAGCACAGAAAGGCTCTGAAACCCACATTCAGCAGTAGTTACAAGGCACCTACCACACCCCCCACCCAACACTCCCCAAAACAGCTCCAGTTCCTTGTCACAGCATATCAGACCAGCCTTAGAAGACTGAAGGATTGGGACACAGCCGGTAACCATGGCTCTTTTGAGATGCTGGATGGGAAATTATTGAGAACCAAACTTCTGAAGTGACCTGGTTAAGTTTTCTCCATTTTCAGTTTCATCCAGAATCAGAACCAGTGGTAACACAATACTGTTAGAAAGTCAGCATTTAATGGAAGGAAACAAGTGCCAGCCAACTAGTAAGATAGGCAAGGTGATATGAGAGAGAGAAAAGCTTTCAAGACACAAAGGCTATGTCTACACTGGCAATTTAAGTCAACTTAAGGAGGCTTAAGTCAACTTAAATTAAGCCATGTCCACACTAGGCTTACATTAAGTCGACTTAAGAAATTCCTTAAGTCGACTTAATGAAAGCTTAAGTCGACTTTGTTACTACCACTCATTAAGTCAACTTAACCCTTAAGTCAACTCCTTAAGTTGACTTAAGGATGGTGTGGACATGAAGTAACCCTTAAGTCGACTTTATTAGCATTAAGCACTGGTTCTGAAATAAACTACCACCAATTTTCTTTCCTCTTCAGTGCAAGTAAAGCTTTATGGGTAAAAGCAGAACAAATTCCTGCACCATTGCTACCACTGTTCAGTTTGCAAGCTAAACGAATCCACACAAGCAAAGACGAAGGACGCTCCACTTTGGAACTTGTCCAGAGTGAAGAGAGGCCCTCAGCATCCTTCCAACGATATAATCAGGAAGACCAAAATACCAGCCCCTTATGGGAAGCCCACTAGTTTACAAAAATTAAATTAAAAAAGAACCTAGTAAAATTAACTTTAAAATTGCTTTTGAAGTATATGCTCTCTATTTCAGTTTCAAAATTTGTTCTTATGGACAAAATGGCATTATTTTCCTCTTGAACATTAGAAATGCTGACAGGCATTTTTACCATACTATTTCTTAAACATCTTCATTGCTTGCAAAATCTAGTATATTTTAACTGGCAATTTTCAGGACAGATCCAATTATAAAATTATCTGTCTGTCTGAGGGGAGCCCAAAGATTCCAGTTTGCCGGTGATAGCCCGGTATGTGCATGTGCAGATGTGATATAAAATTGCTTCATTACATGCCGACACCTACACCAGAAATTCTGCTTTTGCTGCATAACAACTCTTGAGTAGTTTGTTTCCAAAAATACCTTCCAAAGGTCAGCCTAGAGGTGCAATGTCTGTATTAAATGCAAACACGCAGGAGGCCCTGGCTCAAGAGTAGACTCAAGTGCAAGATTGCCACTATTGTGATTTTATCAGGATTCTCACAATGTTTCATGTTTTTCTTAAAATCCAGCTCCAAGCAATTAAAAAGCAAAATCTTAAAATCCAGCTCCAAGCAATTAAAATCCAGCTCCAAGCAATTGTATGAGAATCTCAGCTTACATTTAAAAACAAAAGTTTCTAGCTATTGTGGTTGTGGAAAAAAGCTTGAAAAATATTATGGAAGTATGGCTCAAAAAAAAAACACAGAGCGCAAGTTTAAAAGTACTTAAAATGTATTAATGTTTTAATATCATGATTTTGTGGGAGACCCACTTCAGATTTTTAAATCTTTGGCCATATTACATGTGTCTCTCCATCAGCTACAATTGCAGTACCAATAGTTAGATAACAAAGTATAGAGAAAGCCCAGCTTCTGGACTAATTTTGAATCAGACATTTCTGCATGCATCATTTGAGAATGTTGTCTAGTGGTGAAAGCCAGGGTTTAGGAGTCAGTCAGGGCTCTATCAACCTTGTCATGTTTGTTTTGAGATAATATTCCTATGTTTTTTATTCACTGGAAGGAGATGTGAATAATACTGTTCAAGTTCTATTGGTGCTAGAGTTCAGTGAAAAACTGCCAAAGGAAATCGCTTTATGCTTCTCCACTAGCCAGTCGCACTTATTCATTCTGCACACCCTAACTCCACTGGGAACCTCTCTTCTTAATTTAGACTTCTGCGGGTGGGGAGAAGGATGGCTGTGGGCAGCATGAGATGCTGGCTCAGAGGAAGTAGCTTCATCAGCTGTCCAAGCGCATGAAAAACTTCAGTCCATCTTCACTTAGCTTTTGCAACCTCAACCTTATGTTCATGAACTATTTGAATCCAAAGCTCAGCTAGAATGGATTTAAGGTTCAATACTTTGGACAGCTCTAGTCATATGGGTTCTATCTACAGTTCTACCTTTGAATCACTCTGTCACTATAGATAAATCGCTTGTTCCATCTGTAAAATGAGTATAAGAATTACAAACTCACAGGAATGTTGGGTCAATGTTGTACAATGTCAAGATCCTGGGATGTAAGGCAATCTAGAATTAGGGTGTTATTATGCAGAGTTTACTCTTTTGTTCCCAAATATGAAAACTACATGTAATAGCCTTGTAAAGAACACAAGAAAACAACCAAAGTAATTAAAGCAGAAAATCAGAGACAAGAGAAGAAAAAAACCATGATGCATTTGGCTATGCTATTGTCATCTGTTAGACGGGAGCCATTGAGAATTCAGAAGGGTCACACTTCAGCAAGGTCTCCTCAATTGTGCTTGTCAAAATGCATGGGCAAACCAGTTTTGTACATACAAAACAGGGTGGGTTTGCAGTTTTGCAAGTTCAAGAAAGATTATCTACTGAAGATTTTCCCCCAAAGACCATAAGGGAACAATTTCAATTAGCAGAGACTCTGATCCACACAGAAAAGGATGGGTGCATGTGTATGAATGGGCACACATACATGCTTACATTATGGTATGTCTACACTGCCGGCAACTTGGGGGTTGATTGAGCGGATCGTGGAGACCCTGCTCCAATCAATCCCGGAAGTGTTCTCCAGTCAATGCAATTAATCTACCTCCCCAAAAGAAGAAAGGCTGGAAGCAGCTTGCATATCTCCCATTGACCACCAGAGGCAGGGTAGACCAGGATGCACTGCACACAAAAATGGATATTCGGCCTTCTACAAAATAACCTGTGCATTGATAATCATGGACACAAGTGCAGACAATGACAGACATTTCTGTTCAGAAGCCAGTCTACACCCATTGACTATCTGCCAAAGAAGTTAGCATTATGATCTGCTCCAATCTTCTAATTAGTGAGGAAGAAATAGGGAAAGACCATATTGAAAGTTGGTTTATATGTTTGCTTGTTTAAGAAAAATAATCATGCAATTAAATGAAAAATCAGAACTGTTGGAGGCAGAGAATATAATCCTCAAAAAAGAAAAGGTTTCTGGAAAAGAAATAGTTCACCAGATATTTCTTCCAGAAACTCGCACTTCATTATCCTCATAAAAAGTTAAAATTGCAGAATTACCTTCAGCCATTGTGTGTCTGTTTATTTCCAGCTGCAAATTGTATAGAAATGCACATTGTCCAAAATTTGGAATTTATTAAAAAGTGGTTAAAATAATGTGAACTCCAGCCAGTTGAAAAGAAAGAGGGAGACCATTAAACTTGAAAATATTGTTATTGTGACCTCTCTCCATCCTATAATTTCAGGCCATTTATTTACAGAGGCCTTAAAGAGACATGATCCGAGAAAGATAGTGCTTTGGTATTGCTGTCAACTATTGTTCTCATCTGGAGAGCAGAACTTTATTGGGGAATATATATCTCTTAGTTGTCAAATGGTGTTGAACATTCCACTAGTCCTTGAACTTTGTGTGTGTGTGTGTGTGTGTGTGTGTGTGTGTGTGTGTGTGTGTGTGCAAGAGGAGAATAAAGATGGAAATCTCTTACCCTTTTTGTTTAAATAGATGGTGTGCGTGTTTCCCAAGAGAAATGAGTTTGACTAAGGCAGCCTTCGCACAGCAATTATAAACCCTTATTTTATAGGTCCAAAAACTGTAGCATATAAACTTCCAGTTTGGCAGTATCATGCTGGAACAGGCTTCACATTAAAAATGTCGCAGTAAAGCCAAGACATTATAGGGGGAGCTTATTACTTAAAACACTTGTGTTACTCTCAAAGGGCCCAATCCTGTGGACTACTGAGCACTTTCAATCCCATTGAATCCTCATATGATTTTTTTCCTGAGCTTCTTGGATATTTAAAGGGATATGATTTTTCAAAGTAATTCTATTCTATTAATTGTTTTAAATATTATTCACCTTAGTCACTCAAATGCTAATAATGAAATCGAGTATATGTGCAAAGCAAACATAGCAACTGACTTCTGATGCACCTTCAAAAGCTAGATGCAAATTAAGGTCTGGTCTACAACTACCACGATTTTCAGTGGCAAGCTATGTAAAATAACTTGTGTATCTCCCTTTGACTGCCTAATACCTACTTGCACAGTAGCTCCACTGTGCTGAGTTGAAGTGAAATGCTCTCCCTTCGACTCAGTGCTACTGTTTCTCAGGGAGTGGACTTACCGGCTTAACTTCCCAATTGACTGAGTAGGTCTTCACTGACCTGCTCAATCGATCTGGAAAGATTGAACTGACGCAGCAAGCTTGCCGCTGTCAGTATAGACTTGGCCTATGACTAAGACCCAAATCTACCAGAGCAGCAGGTCTTCCTCAAAGGTATTTTGAATTTATCCTGTTGCATTTTTTTCTTCCGTTTAGGCAAATAAGTTAATATGGACACATATGCAATAAAGCATAGAGTATTTCATACAGCCATATAGGGTAAAATGTGGCTAAATTAATATTCCTTTTAGAACCTTAATTTCAATTTTTCCTGATTGCCAAAAACTCAGACAATGCATTAAGGCTGCACAATCTATGTGTACAAGTAATACACTCACATATACAAGTCTATACGGTATGTAACAGAAGACGTGTTTGTCATAATATTTTTGCATTTACTTTTTGGGAAAAAAATATTACTGGCTAAGAAGTCTCCCTTATTTTTGTTCTTCCCTCTTTCCCTTATCCCTTCCTGCCTTGCCTCAGCTTATTTACCTTGAAGCATGCATCTTGAAATCTCTTTTCCTCCATCTTTCTCAATGTTCGTTTTCTCTCCGTTTAATTTTTCTAAAATATTTTATCTTTTTCCTTTTCTTTGTTCTTTGATTTTTCCTCCCTTCCCATTTCTTCTCTTTTTTCCTCACTCAACTCAGCTCTTTCTCTGGCTGTTCACTGTCGCTTAGAACGAGAACGAGTCTATATCCTTTCCTCTTTGGACAGATGGGTATGGAGAGTAGCATATTTCCTTTGGCCTAGCCAGGCTAATACCTTTAGGAACATAGGCTATGTCTACACTTGAAAAGTTAGGTCGACTTTATGAAGTCTTTAAGTCGACTTAAAGTGGACCTTATTAAGTTGACTTAACAAAAGTCGACTTTTAACTTTTCAAGTGTAGACATGGCCCCTTTTTGGCCTTTTTAAGTCGACTTAAAAAGGTCCAACTAAGCACTAATCCACGTCTCCACTGGTTTAAGTCGACTTAATAAAGTCGACTTAAGCACTCGTTTGAATTAAAACGAGGTGTTAGTAATTCAAACTAACTTTTCCTTAATTCAACTTAAGGAGCATCTTAAGTCGAATTAAGGAAAGCTCAGTGTAGACGCAGAGTAAATTAAGTCAACTTCAGCCTCCTTAAGTCAATTTAATTTCTAAGTGTAGATGCACCCAAAGAGATGTACTCTATTAACTTTATCTGGCCTCAAAACAAATTCTGGAACAGATCTGCTACTAGAGGTTCACCTCAGAAAACAGAATCAAGTCCATGGTTCTTTGGTTAATCCACTCCTGAGGGGTATGCTACGTACAAGAAATGGGCAAAATGATTCAGGGAAAAATAAAACTGAAACTACACCCAAAACCTGAAACCCCATATTTTGGAAGTTAATGCAATTTCTATGCCAATTTAAGGGTCAAGCATTCAAACTCACACTAAAAATGCATTTTAGGATTTATAGTTTACAGAAGTACAAGCCAGAGATTCTGCTGCAGTGCTTGAGGCAGAATCGCTATGAAAGGCGCCATGCTATATTACAAGCCAACGGGGAAGCAGCATGCTGTCTCCCTGCTTCATCCCTCAGTCTCATTTATACCTGGGGTGGGATTACTGTTAGTCATGATGGTGCTTCTCTGTCCCCATCACTCGCTCATCCACAGATTTACTAGTCCAGACTCTTTCTCCTCCTCCTTTAGTACAGGTTGATGAGGATCTATTCTGATTTCACATTTTTTAGTTTTAATTTTTCACATGTCTCAGCAATTTGTAACCTGATCCTTGCTGAGTAATACAAGTCTCAGAACAAATGAAAGAAATACTGTTATACACTGCCCCGGCCAAAGCCAGGAAGGTAGGACTCTCACAAGAAAACCTAATCATGTGCGACTTCTTGCCTGCTTTCCAGACTAAAAGGATTAAATACGATCAGCTAACATGTCCCCTCTGTAGTGAGCCTCTAGACCCTTAGAAGTTCACACATCATCATCATGTAAACATTTCCCCAACCTAAAACCCTTTAGTGAGTCCATTGATCAACCCAAGACAAGTATTATCCATTTGACATAGCTACATTTATGTGATTATTTAATGACAAGAAACCTGCACCTAATTTTGGGCTATGTTTGGTTTCCATGTCTATTTGCAAGAAAATAATTTTTCTATCCCTACCATCAATCTCCCCTCACTTCTCCTTGTGTATATGTGTAATTAGTTCATGTTGATTTAAATTTTGGACCCTATCTTTTTGCATGGATGATCATCACAACATATCCTGACAAATAAGTTACTTCCCCTGGATGTACAAACACATTGGATTCTTCTACAAAGAACCGCCTGAGTGAACACTGAAGGGAAAAGCTCATGCAAAGTAATATAATTAATTATATATACAACAGTCTATCACAAGGCACTTATTGCAGAGTTGATTCAGTTTTTAATAGATTATACATTTGAGAAATGTCAATGAAAATGAATATTAACAAAAAGATCATGCCATTTTTGCACATACCAGAGACCAAGCACCATGTGTGTGACTGTATATATAGGAAAGAAGCAAGGGAGAGATCTCTCTGCCAAAATACTGAATGACAGTAGGTCCCCTACTGTGAACTACATTCATAACTAGAACCACACGTCTTCCAACAAATAGAGGATGACCTGATAATCATGCCTTGATTTTTGTAAGAGGAGTCTTGTCTATAAAAACCTGGTCACAAATTGTCCAGATCTTATAATGCATTAGAAGCTTTCAGTCTCCTGTGTAACTGATGAGAAACGTTAAACATTTTCCAATCCATCCATATGGTAAATGTTGTTCTTCGCTGTGGATTTTTTAAAAATAGCTCCAGAGGGAACACAGTATAAAGTAGTTGGCAAATCTAACTTTAAATTTCCTTTCTGAAAAATAAGGTTAGACTGATTTCCACTGGAACACCGTGACGAAAATAAAACAAACAGCTAAGGAGAAAGTGGATGTGGGAGAAAACTGATTTGAGTATGAAAGATGATACATGATAGACAAGATACTTTGAAAGACGATGGCAATCATTTCACGGTGTTATTGTTAAATGAACAGGGATTTTCAGTGCTACAATACTGACAAGCAGTAAAACACTCAATTTCACAAACGTGCAATACTTAAAATATAAATATTTTACTTCATTTTCAACCTAGTGGGGAGGTCAGTCTTTTTTGGTTTTGTAATAGGAGTAATATATAAAAACAAAGTTTTAATTTAATTCTAGGCGAGATCTACAGTTTGTGTGTGTATGTGTATTTCTGCTCCTAGCTGTTAGGCAACACTGGGAAATAACCTCTTCTGGTTTGTATCTGCAACCTCAGGTATGTGCAGACAGTCGTAATGTGAGTTTTGTCACTTGGCCTTGTCAGTGACTCTAAGCTGAAAGTAGATCATTGCCATATGGCCATCCCATTCTCTATGGGAGTTAAAGACATTAACTGCATCAATTGCATTGTGCTGTATTAAGCATGGCAGTTTTATAAAGTGGACTGCAATCTACTAGGGAACTGAGCTGAAAGCAGAAATTTTATACTAATCAGCTTTGAAAAATACCATTTCAGATATAGAGCCCTCCCTTCTAAAAGGGCAAAAGGAACCGCAAACTCACAATCATTGTGTCACACTGTGTAGTTGCAGACCTCGTGGGTTTATGATACAAGTTCTGTGGCTGAAGTTCTAATACAGTAAATTATGGAAAACCTCATGGATTAGTCCCCAGTAAAAACGTCAAAAACAATGGAAATTATAACAAAAAAAATTACAAGAAGTCACAGATATGTAAGATGTACACGGCCAAACTAACAGTTTAGACCACAATTATTTATACAACACCATCTTTACGGCACTATGCAGATGAATGTAAGACAATATTTTTCTCCTGGGGAGTTTACACTTATATGTGCCAATTTTGCAACAGGACTCTATGCACACATAAGGAGTAAAAAGCAGGAATATTATTCTTAGATCCATGTAAGCCTTACATTTCATGGGCCACATCCTCAGCCCTGTTCCAATGGTTCAAAGTGGATGAAAAATTGGATTGAAAACAGCCAGATGGGGATTGCTCTTTAGTCTCTGCATGAGGGTGTGGAGGAATCACACTTTCCTTATAGCACCAGGGATCTACCTCCATGCCACCTGTTCCTTGACATAACAAGAGTCAATGGGGGCATGGTTCAACCATGCTTCACTACAGAAATCTTGGGATGATAGAATGATATGGTTAAAGTACTTTTGAGCAGTCTTGAGACTGCACTAATTGAGACCTGCTCCACAGGTTGAACTCTATACCCAGTATCTAGAAAATACACAAGAAAGACCACCTATGCCTCTACACTCAGCTATTACGAGAGATTTTTCCATGCATCTGACAATCTGGACCCCACAATGTTTTAAGTGCCAAATCCCCAGCATAACTAAAATATTCCCAGAAGGCCCCGAACCCAATGTAAGCAGAATAGTTCCTCTGTGTAAGGATGGGAGCAATAGTTGATAAGCTTGTCCAAGGAATCCATAAACTCTGCATTACAGAGGGTCTCTCTCTGTCCTGGAATCGTAGACCAGCCAGCTGCATCACAGCCAGTGGATCAACAATCACTATCAATCAGTAAGGTACTGTTTTTAATGGGGTGACTGTGTCTTACTGTGTACCTGGAAAGCACCTAGCATGTAAATAATAAGCAACAACTTAGCTTAGAAGAGAGGGAACAGGAGCTGTGGTGGCACTTGCAGCCCAACAGCTGATATAGTGCTTAATGGAAAAATTCCTGCTTCACAATCCTTTCCTCCCTTCCAAGTACATAGATCACTGAGGCTGCGTCTACACTGGTAAATTAAGTCGACTTAAGCTTGCTTAAGTCAACTTGATTTACCCTGCATCTACACTACAGTTTCCTTAAGTCGATTTAAGCAAGCTGCTTAAGTCGACTTAATTAAAATTAAGTCAACTTAATTAAAATTAAGTCGACTTTATAAAACCACCTTCCTAGTAGACCTAAGGCTTAAGTCGACTCCCTAGAGTCGACTTAAGCCAGTGTAGACATGGGGTAGCCCTAAGTCGACTTAGGGCTACCCCAGGACTACAACAATACCCTTCCTGCTGGGGGGGGCACAGGGGGAGCCTGGCATGCCCCCCCACCTGGCAGGGCAGAGCCCTGCCCACCCTGCCCCTATGCCCTGCCAGGGTCCCTGTCCCTCTTTGCCCCATTGTACCTAGGTACAATGGGACATAGGCTGAGCCCCCTGGCATTGGGCAAGGGGTGCCCCCTTTGCCCCCGTGGACCTCCCCTAGGTCCCCCTAATCTCCTAGAAGTCCCCCTTTAAGTTGACTTTATTTTTAAGTGTGGGCACACTAAGTCGACTTAAATTACCAAGTGTAGACATAGCCTTACTGAGGATTTGACGCTAGAAAACGGATCCCAGCATTTATGAAACATATCCAGGGTACCTTGCAACCTGTATGCTAGACCTCAATGATACATCTACAGCACAATAAAACACCATGGCTGGCCCATGTCAGCTGACTTGGGCTTGTGGGGCTCAGACTGCAGGGCTATAAAATTGCAGTGTGGGCATCTGGGATTAACTAAAGTCTGGATTTGAGATGATGTGTAGGCTCCGGGATTAAGTGTCCTACTTAGTTAAGACTTCGGCCCACACCCAAATGTCTACGTCGACAATTTTATAGCTCTGCAGCCCAAGCTCGTCAGCTGACGTGGGCCAAACATGGATGTTTTATTGCAATACAGAGATACCCTAAGTGGCAGCATATGACTAAATTAATATCCATTCTTTTTGCAGAGGAATGAGGGCAGAGGTGAAATCATTAATGTGAAAGGAGGTTTTGTTTGTTTCCTATTAAGAAATTCAACTTAATCCAGTGATTTTCTCTCTTTTAACGTAGTTTTATTACTTGAACTATATCAGCATGGGCAAACTCAGGATTGTGTCATGCAAATTTGGGGGTTCATGTTCCAGACATCTTTCTTTCTAAAGGTATTTGTTTCCTGTTTAAAGATCTGTCCTTCACAAGAAAACAAGTCTGGATAACTAGAAAGTTTTCCAGGACTTGTAAAAATAGCTTTTGAAAAGAAATGTAGATAGGGAGCACTTGGAAAATAAGTACATGTGCTAGTCAGTGGGTCTGGATGACATGTTCTTTGATGTTAACGGTACATTATTATTAAAATAAAATACATCCTAAGACATGATTGCAAAGAAATTAGTTAATACGTTAATCAAAATGGCTTTGATTTGAGTACGGTCCCTTTGACTGAAAGCTGTCTGAAGGTAATTTTTTATAGGAAAGGCGGAATTCTGACTTCATGCCTGAAAAAAGTGGGGAGAGGTTCCTCCCTGATTATCCCCCATGAAAAGCAAAAAGGACTTTCCTCCACATGTCTGATAGAGAGAGTTTATGTGTTATTGTTAATCCCAAGCATTACAAAGTCATGGAATCAAGAAATAATTCAATCAGCTTTTAAGTCATTCTTTATGTGCTTTAGGTTCTTTATGTGCTTCCTGGTTCCCTCAGGATTTGTTTTCAAGTTTTTCTCCACAAGCATGAGGGCTAGAAAAGTACTGCGTATGTGAAGTTCGAGTTGGTGAGAGGTGGAGGGATGTTTTGTTTTTTAAACCAAAAGCTGAGATTTTTCACATCATTACTCTAGGAGCTGCGGCTTTAAAAAAAACATGAAATATCACACATCTCCCAATAAAATCATGAGAGCTGATATCACAGGAGCTACTATTTGTAGGAATAAGGGCTGTTATCTCTTGTCATGAAAGAGGGAGAGGTGGTCTTCACTGGAGAAGAAACAGGCCTCTAGCAGCATTCCCTTGCTTCTCCACCCTTCACCTAAACAATACTGTTTGTTTCCAGATGATAAGGCAAACCTACCCACATCATCTCTGAAGCAGCAAAATCAGGAAGGCACATGCCACCTCATGCACAGTATTCCTTGCTCATTCTTTGGTTTGCTTTGTATGCAAAGCTGTGGTGCTTAACTACAGATATTTATTCATTTAATCTTGTTAGAGCTCTGATTATTTGTTTTAAAAGCCTCTTCTTCCTGAGTATGTAGTGGCACCCTCCACCCTCAGGCATTTATGCAAGTTCTCCCACTCTGTATTTAATCCTGACATAAAGGCAAGTTCAGACAAAACCATCAAGTCTTCATCTGAAAAGCCACACTCTTCACTTCTTTACTCTCAAACAGACTTTCTTCTAGCAGACAGCAGAGGAAAATTAACAAACTATTTCCTGAGAGTAAAATAAATACCATTCTGCCACTAAGCTGCCAAGGGTGCATTGGGACCTCGCTATACTTGATCAGCCAGCAATCTTTGATGGAGATTTCAACAGTCAACACTCTAAGTGGGGTTAAGTTGATTTGGAGGACCACAGTTAACAGTTGTTGGACCGAGTGATTAACAACAGCTTTGTGTTGATTCATGAGGCAAAACAACATGACACGTTTCTTTCAGCTAGATGGCAGAAAGAGTACTCATCCACTCTTTGTTGCATCAGTTCACTAGCCAGCCTTCCACAACCAGTAAGCCTGATAGCAGCTGATAACTTCCCTCACAGTCAACATAGATCATCACTCATACCCATCATTCAAAGTTCAATCAAGCATCGGTGGAATTTTCGTCAGGAAGGTTGGAAAAAGTTTTGCCATGCCCTCGAATGTAATGTAATTACTGTATCTCAACTGATGAAGCCTACTGCCAGTTGCAAGGAGTCATTTTCAAAATCAGGTGTTGGGCTGTAACAGAGGGTGCGTCTACACTTACAAATTAAGTCGACTTAAGCTTGCTTAAATCGACTTAATTTACTCTGCGTCTACACTACACTTTCCTTAAGTCAACTTAAGGAAAAATTAAGTCAACTTTATAAAACCTCCTTTTAAGTCAACTTTGCTGGCTAAGTCGACTTTAGAAAGTCGACTTAGCCAGTGGGGACCTGGAGTAGCCCTAAGTCAACTTTAAGTCAACTTAGGGGGCTCCAGGGATTCCCCACTCCAGGGATTGCCCCACAGCCACAGCCTGGCATGTCCCTCCAAAGGGCAGGGCAGAGCCCTGCCCACCCTGCCCCTGCCACCGTGGACCTGTCCCAGGTCCACCTAGCCCCTACAAGTCAACCTAGGCATCCAGTGTGGACACTCTAGGTTGATTTTGTAGGGTCCCCTCTAAGTCAACTTAAAATTTCAGTGTGGACATGCTAAGTCAACTTAAATTAACAAGTGTAGACATAGCCAGAGGGCTGTTGACCAATTTACACTCCCTGTCTGAGTGTTGATTAACAAGTCTTGCTCAGGAAATCTGAATTATCTGGCACCTGGATTTGAAGGCCATCTGATTGAGTCTCTCGATACCACCAGATTCACTCAGTGGAAAGAGTTTATGGAGAAGTTGACTTCACTTATTCTAGCCAGAAGTGTTGGAACCTGATCCACTAGCTAGGTGCTGCTCAATGACCTCCAGGCGAAAATCACCCACTAGTCAAGCCCAGTGAGGTTGCAAGCCATCCACTGCAGGTTGCAAATGTTCCACTGGAGAAGCAATTTAACTGCAGAATATATAACGAATGGCATCAACTTCAACATCAGAGTGTGAGTAGGAAACAATCAGAGCCATTCATGATCAACACCTTAGATAAGGCCCTCAATTCCATCAAACCAGACACAGCGGTGGGGTTTGACATCATACCAGAATTCCTTAAGAACTTTGGACAACAGATGTCACTATATGTGAGTCATTAATAAGAGGACAAAATTACTGGGTGCACAAACTTTCTTGATGCACATGGCATCAAGAAAAGACTATTGCCATTCTAAAGGCAGGCAAGGACCCCCACAACATGGTAAGTTACCATTTAATATCCTTGCTGTCAGTGTGTTTTAAGGTGTTTGAGTGCTTGATCTTGCAACTAATTGCTCTGGAGTTTGATGATGTCTTACAAGTTGAGTAGCTAGGGTTCAGGAAAGAACATAGCACCTGTGGTCAAGACCAAGACTTTATCAAAAATGGTTTTAAACAAAATCTAAAGACAGAAGCCATCTTCCTGGATTTGACCACTGGTTATAGATACAGTTTGGCACAGAGGCCTTCTGTGTAAATACCTTCGAGTTTCTCCGCATTAGGTGGTTGAAGTAGTACAGCTCTTCTTCCAAAATAGACAGTTCAGAGCATACATGTGTGACCGTTACAGTTCCTGAAAGTATCAAATTAACAGTCTTCTTACGGTTCAGTTCTTTCCCCAATATTGCTCAATGTGTACACTTCCCAGCAACACTCTCACTCAAGTTTATCTATGCTGACAACATCTGCTGCAGCTATCAAGTTCAGTCCTTCTCAGAAATTGATATGGTCCTGAATGATGAGATGAAGCTCATGGCACACTACTGTAGCTGATGGTGCTGACAATTAAGCTTTTCCAGGACAGTTTCTAGTATATTTCATGTGTATAATGCAAACTACTACTTAAGTATTTTCTTAAATAGCCAATGCCTGAGGCACGACCCAAACCCCGTGTTCCTCAGCTTGACATTTGATAAGTCATTGAAGTACCTACCACAACCACTTGAAGAAGACAGCAGCTAAAGTTAATACTCTGAGCAACTTGCTCAGAAAACTGGCTGACTCAACCTGGGGTACAAGCACCCAGACATTTAGAACATCAGTCCTTTCCCTCTGCTATTCAACAGCAGAATACTTGTGCTCCTGTCTTGTGTCACTCATCTCACACAAGGTTGGTCGATGTAACGATTAACATGTACATTGTTGCCGGGACTTTATGTGCAACTACATTGCCATAACTGCCAATACTTAGCAATTAACACCACCCCATGTTCACTTTGAGCGTGCCCGCATCATGATCCTGGCCAAGATCTGTGAAAGCAGTGACTTGCCTCTGTACTCAGACCTTTTCAAGCCCCCTCAGTTTTCATATCTTCCAGATGCCCTTTATAGTAACTTATGCCACCACAGAACATGACAGTGGAATCTGCTTGGCGTAACAAGTGGTCATTGACAACAAACATTAATCACTCTCTTGTCACCAGCCCAACCATCTGTCCACTGGTCTGCCAAGGCACCTGTGATCATCCCTGAGTCAGTTTTGAACAGGATAGGGCAATTATGCAGCCAATCTCTTCAAATGGCGTTTCTCTAATGACCCACAATATAGAGGCACTCAATTGCAGAACATGTCACATTTTTGACGAGTGCTGCTGACTTATTTTGACTGCAAGCTATTGGCTCTTCACCTTGCTGATGACAATGATATCAAATGGCTGGGCACACTGTACATATGCTGAGAGACTGCTCTGTGATCTGGACAGCAGGCAGTGCTCAAAATGTAGGGAAGCATCATGACCTACACCTATTGCATTCTAGTTTATCAGCCTTACAAAACTCTGGGTCATAGTGCCATGCAGCAGACAGGTGAGTAAGGGAGAAGAGAAAAGACACACACAAGTGGAAGGGGAGAGGAATCCTAGACTAGCCAATCTGAATTTATCTTTCTCCTTTACTCAGTAGCCCAACAGGAGCCTTGAATTGAAAACAGTCAGCCATAAGGAAGACCCTCATGTGGCTTAGAATGAGAAAACCTCTGAATGTTCAGAAATTCAGTTCAGCTCCATATTCAAAGTCCCATATGCTTTATCCACGTTTTCATAGAATCATAGAGTTAGAAGGGACCACAAGGATAATCTAGTGAGTCTAACCCACCTGCCAATATGCAGGATCCATTCTTTTATGTTGTAGAAATTGAGCAGTGAATCAGGACAGTAAAGTTGTGAGATTTCCAAGATTTTGCTTAAAGCCAGAGCATCAATAGTACAAGAAAGGGTCTCTGTCCAGGTACTTCTACTTCTGTCCCAGCTAAACCCAGGAAGTATGCAGGTTTGTGAGGGTTATCTCTGAAAATGTTCTAAATCACTTTTCTTGTCTCTATTACTTACTCCTCTGCCTGCAAGGCTACAGTAGTTGAGTTATGTAGGGAGCGAGAACCTGGAATGTCAGAGAAGGGGTGAGGAGATTCCTGAAGGAGCTATGTCCAGCATTTCTCAGTGAGAGGGCCAAATCCTAGGGTTTTATTCAGTTTTCACTTTCCTCAGTGGAAGTCTGAATGAGTAAGGACTGAGTAAAATTGGAATGTAGATCTCAAGATGTGCATAAAAAGGGTTACTACCATACAGGACTTTTTAAGGTCAGAATAAAAAGGATAAAATTAGACAGAAACAGAGGGTCAGATGGACAGTGAAATAAGCAGTGAGAGGAAAAATGCAGAAGACAGGGGATGTAAAGGAGTTTAAAATGAAAGATAGCATGAAAAAACTCACAGAAGCAAAAAGGGGTGATACTTCCCCCACCAAAAGTTTCATTCCAAGACAAACTACTATTTTGAATGGAAAGCATGTTTTTCTCATCCATATAATATATTCCTATTTAGTTGTTTATCAAGTTCACTCTGAATATATATATACCATATATATTTGGAAACCCTGTTATGGTCCCTGAAGTTGTCTGCAACGTTCTATTCCAGGATGCTTTGGAATGCTGGCCAAGTCTGGTGAGAGCAATGAGAGAGGAAATTGTTGGTACTCCCAAAAGTATCACAATATTTTATCCCTTGAGAAGCCATTTAGGAACATACTGTATTTTAAGCACATAGCCAGAAGTGCTGTGAAATCACACTTTTAATTGTTATGATTTTTAACCGACTAACAAAAAAAATCCACATTGGATTTCCAAGATTAAAGACAATTGTATCAGATGAACAAATGATACATAACAAAAGACGTTTAACTAGTGTCCTTATTGGCAGATATAATAATATTGTTCCCTATATACTGTTCAGTAATCTAGGTCATATTCTTTCAATGGTATGCCTGAAAATATACAGCTTTGTGGGAAAGTCCAAGACATTAAAACATGACGAGAAGAGGAACAAGATGAATGAATATGTTTCCATTTCAAGGAAACAAATGCTAGGAAGATTGCAAGATCATTACTTCATTTCTAAATGTAGGATATTACGAGTCCACAAAAAGGGACTGTCTACACTTATAAATTAAGTCGACTTAAGCAGGCTTAAGTCGACTTAATTTACTCTATGTCTACACTGGGCTTTCCTTAATTCGACTTAAGCTGCTCCTTAAATTGAATTAAAGAAAAACTAGTTCGAATTAATAACACCTCATTATAATTTGAGATATTGTCTAAGTTGACTTTGTTAATTCGACTTAGCCAGTGTAGATGCTCTAAGTCAACTTGGTCAACTAAAGGCAGGGGGGACAAGGGAGCCCCGCATGGCCAGGGGAGCCGCAGTCCCGGGGAGAAAGGCTCCCCAGCCAGGGCTCCAGTGGGATCCCCCGCTGGAAACCTGGCTGGAGAGCCTGGGAGGCGGGTGGCTCATCCCGGTGAGAGCCAGCTGGATCTGCTGGGACCGAGAAGGCACTCGTGGCTGGTCCCGGCAGAGCCAGCTGTGCGCCAGCTGGCTCTGCCAGGACCGAGAAGCTGCTCGTGGCTCATCCCAGATCCCTTCTCCCCGGAACCGCTCAGGTTTGCCAGCTGGCTCTGCCAGGACGAGCTGCAAGTGGCTTCTCGGTCCCGGGACAGCCAGCCTTGCAGGGCTGGCTCTCCCAGGACGAGCTGCCCGGCTTCTTGTCCCGTGGAGAACCAACTGGCTCTTGTCAGGACAAGCTGCCAGCAGCTTCTCGGTCCCGTGGAGAGCCAGCCTTGCAGGGCTGGCACTCCCGGGATGAGCCGCCTGGCTTCTTGTCCTGGGAAAGGCCAGCTGGCTCTCGCCGGGGTAAGCCGCCAGCAGCTTCCTGGTCTGGGGAGAGCCAGCCCTGCAAGGCTGACTCTTCCTCCACCTATAAAGTCGAATTAAGAGTCTTGTGTAGACTCTCTAAGTCAACTTAATAAGGTTGACTTAAGAAAGTTGACCTAACTTTGTGAGTGTAGACATAGCCAAAGAGTGTAGAGAGCTCCAGTGTCAAGTTTTTGAAGAGGTAAGAAAAAGGTGAGGATGCTGAATAGATTTTCATTTTTGCTAAAGAATTAATCAAACTGTTTTAAAAAATGCAGGAGCTTATGTTAGGGAAGACCACCACCTATATAACATACATACCTAGGCTCCCTAGTGGGTCACAGAGAGGACAATCCAAATCTAGCAATAATGGATTAGCCCACTAGTATCCGATAGTGGAAATGATGAACACTGATGCCAAAGGCATGGATGTAGATCAGCTGCTATAATTTCCAGCCTGAGGTCTTGGATCACCAGTCCTCTCTCAAAGACATAGCCTTAATTTGGCCTACCAATCATGGAAGGCATTTGCGCTCCTTTTTGAACTCCTGGAGTAGAGCCCTGCATGGATACAAAATTGGGATCTGAACCAATCTGCCATCTGCAAAAATGGTCTGTGGGTTTGTGGGTCTCTATAAATGAGCCATGGCAGCATATGAACACTACATGTGCCTTTTACTGGACTTTCCACTAAACAATGGCTAAATAAGAAAGGTTTGATTAGACTGAGATAAGAACCCAAAACTTATCTACTCTAGCAGGACTGCCTGTGGCTGGAAAACTAAACTGGAAATTTAGGATATTTCCTGTTTCCTATGAAGCTAAAAACACAAGCAGAATAGCTTTTTGTGCCGGATTTTGGCATTTACACTTCCAGTCTCAGTGGAAACTGAAACGTATGGAAGAGATTGAAACCCTAGATATTCAGTTCTGGTTTGGGATTTTGAGAAGAGTTTGAGTCAAATCAGTTCTTTATCTGAACCAATTCTTCCAACCCTACTTTCCATTTTTTTTAAAAAATGCATTCTTTTGACATAGACTATGCTCCTCCAACCACCCCCGTCAAAAAGTCACAACAGATGGTAAAATTCGAAAACTTGAAAAGCTACATGCCTTTGTACTATGTCAGAGTAAATGATATAGCTTTTCAAAATGCTTAAAAATGCCATTGCAGATATCACAATTCCCTCTGACACCTTTGTAGCCTCCCCGAGGGCATCCCATTTAGGTCTCAAGCTCTAGCAGTCACCTTTCTCAGGGTGGGAATCCACATTCTTCTCCCTTCATACTGATTTGGGCTGCAATTCCTCCTGCAATTCACCAATCACCTTAGCAAGACTGACTTTAGTTCAACACCTGCCACCCTGTTCTCTCAGAGTAATGACAGGGTTAACCAGTGACTTGCCAAACCATCATAAAGCAAAAGTATGATTTATTCCAAACAAAAGAATTAGAGAGAAAAGCAGATCATTAAACAACAAACAGCTTACTTGCATGCTTACCGGGTAATACCTAGCTACTGCCTAGGACCCTGGTACTTTTCAAGGTCCTTCACACTCGTTCTTCCCATTGAGTGTCTCATATCAGCTCTTGGATTGGGTGAGAGTGAAACACCACTCCAAAAGTTAGGGTATACAGTTTTCTAGTCCCTTATTTGCCAGGCTTCTCCAAACCAGGTAAAGCAAGTCTATGCACTTTACTCAATGAGTGAGGGGAGAGGTACCTCTCCAGATTTGTTTTACCTGCCTAGGGATTTGCATTATATCCCAGTGATTTTAGTTCATGCAGGAAACTCCATCAATTCCTCCCTTGTACCCCACACAGATGCATTTAAGACTTATAAAGTTCATACAACTGTCTGAATATTCTATGATTCTACAGCTCAGTACACAGACCCACAGTTCATGATAGTTCATTCCTATCTACATTACTCCCCCACCCCATCACTGTTTTGCTTCCCTTGCTTCAGTAAAGAAATTAATTCCTTCACCTTTGGCAAGTAACAATACAAAGTCAGAGTAAAAACTGAGTCTCATCTATATTTTCCATAAAAATAAACCAGAAGTTTCCCAGTAAAACTTTGAGACATTCCAGGACCCTTAATCTTTGCTCGTTACACTCAAAAAAGGGGATGTTCCTTGCTTAATCCATATTTATCTTCACAAAAGTGGTATTTACTTTTGCTTTGCTGTATCAAAAATGTTCTTTATTGAATGAACTCACATTATTGACTGTATTAGGTTTTTTTAAATTATTATTATTAAACTGCATTATTGACACCCAGAAATGGAAATAACTGTTAAGGCAAAAACTTGCAACAGGTACAAAATTGCGTTGTATGGCTTTCAGGTAACATGCACCAAACATTTATGTCAATTGTATATGTGTGCAGTCAATCAAAGATCAGATGCAGATCCAAATAACTGCAAAGTTCCATCCTGTTCAGAGCCTGGGTTTTGGTTCAGTCTACGGACTGTGCTTCCACCTCACGGCTGTCTCCTAACTTTCTCAGAGTTTAAGAGTAGATGCTGGATCCTGGGTTTGGTGGAAGTCTTTCTTTGAGTCTCTTCAGTCAGTATCAGATTATATCAAGTTTTGAATCAAGAGAGATCCTGTACCTACAGAGTAACTCTGGAGTGCATGTGGCAAGGTACCCAAATACTATTACGATGAACATGTTATAAATGGGATAAAGCTAGAAGTTTAAAATAACTATACCATAAAAAGCAGGGAAACCAACACTTTCATCCTCCAAAGGATGGGGAAAAGTCTTATTTCATAGGATCAAAGCTCATGAAATTGACAGGAAAACAATCATAGCTTTGTATTAACGTATAGCTTTTCCTATTGGGCTTATTATTTTATCCAAATGTTAATGAATTTAGCATCACACCATCCCTGTGAAGGAGGGGAGTACTACCCCATTTCTAAAAATATAATCATGTTTATTATGATAGTACTGAAGGACCAACCAATAACTGAGTCTATATGTGATAGGCACCTTACAATTAGATTAGTAGATGGGCCCCCACCCAAAAATGCTTCTAAGCCAGACAAGACAAACGGCAGGGGGGAGGGATAGAGAGTGAGATTATCCCTTATCTGAGCTCCATTGGACAGTGCCTACCCTGCCATTTCCTATCCCTCCTAGGGAAACTGATGCACAGATAGATTAAGCAGTTTGCATAAGATCACACATGAAGACTGGCAGAGCAGAAAACAGCAGTCAACTTTCCTGTTTTCTAGTCCAGTGCCTTAGCCACAAGACCATTCTTTTTTTTTCCACTCTATAATCAAACTTAGTTTATTTATCTAACAATTATCTTTATGATTTATAAACCGTGTAAGAAATTCTATAGAAGGAAGGAAAAACTGGAAGAAAAGTACAGATTCCTTTTTTGCCTTCAAGTTATGCTACTTAAATCCACTTTGTATGCATAAAAGGGTATACAAGAATGAAGCCAATCTTCCAGAGAGCTCTGAGACTACAAATCACATAGACCAAATCACTAGTTTATTATGGATGGCAGCTAGACTTCTTGAATGATGGTCTCCCCCCACTCACCAACGAAAAACCAGAGATAGTGTAGTGAAGTTGCAATCTTGTTCTTTCCTTTTCTGTTATCTATTAGCAGGGATGAATATTTTAGAAAAATCAGAACCAGCTGTGCCTGGGTTCAAGCCAGCCAAAATCTAAGGCAAAAGATAGTGTTTTGTCAAACTGATGCCTGCACTATGGCATCACATCACAACACCAGGCCAGAAGAATCTACAAGTGTCCATCTCCACAGTGCTGAAAGGAGGAGAGAGCCCCCAGCCCTCTCCTATCACTCCCACTCCATTCCTGGAACATTAACTAGCAGGGCCCCAGGGTGGTGTTATGAAGACTCACATAGGGATATTGCAAAACTGAATGGAATTTTCATCACATCATCTCACAGGTTAGGTTCTGGTTCTCTGGAATTTGTAGCTATCACCCATGCCCCTAAGCATTTGCTTATTCCTAGTAACTCTTCAAAGAAAACAGCATTTATCTCTGAGTCAAAAGTAGACAGAGCTGAGAAATGTGCTGTACACTGGATCTCTCTAAACAGGGGCCAGAGTGGATGGCTGAAGTAGCTCTCTACAGCCTCAACACTGCCCTCACCATAGCAGGGAGGACAGAGCATCCCTGGTAGATTCTTTTAACCTACCCCTTTCTATCCCCATCTCATGAAGGGATCTGCCATAGAGGTAGACTTCCAGCATCTTGCAAAGTGGGATTTTCTCCCACGAAAGCTCACATGATAAATAAATTTGTTGGTCTTTAAAAGTGCCACAGGACTCCTTGTTTGTTTTGCTGACCTAGACTAACACGGCTACCCCTTTGGAACTTGTCAACATGCAAGACTTGTGCACCTTCTGTGCAGAATCCCAAAATGTAATTCACAACAACATCACTGCCAGGGGAACATCCATGACTATGGAGGTGTGGAATGGATGTGCCCTTGCATTTCATTTATGTACTGATTCACATTCTGTTACATGGTGAAACGTCTTTAGAATAATAAATAGGAACATTCATATCTTCTGTGTCTAAAGGTAGTAAGCTATCTGAGCTTGTATACGTAATATATATTATATAGTTAGTACTACATATGGTCAGCTGAGGTCACCATCAATCTACCACCACCTACAAATGTTCAGCGTTAGCCACTTCTAAATCCTTTACAGGACATTATTTAGTATTTCACAGCAAGTTAAGTTGTGAAGAAATGTGTAGCTGATGCAGCTCTTAAAGCAATCACTCATCCATATGCCCACTCATATAGAAAACCATGAGGGGACTCTGGAGCAGTTTCACTGAAGTATATAACAAGGAGATAAACTGAGACAGAACTGGTTTCTCTTTTCCACTTCTCATGTTTCATTAGACAGGGGTTCAAACCACAAATCCAATTTTCCCAAAGTACAGGGTTGCTTAGATGCAGGATTAGATTTTCTTTTTGTCCTCTTCTTCAGCTGTACTCCTCACAACAGACTCTCTCTCTCTCTTTCTCATTATACCTTTCCCAGGCTGTACCAGGGATACCATCCTTTTATGTCCATTTGTCTGCTTCTCCCACAAATGCCTCTGTACTTTCTTCCTTGCTATCCTCTATGAATGGAGCACTCTCATTTAACTGATTCATAAGGCTACTGCTGTCTCTTCCTTTAACCTCCTTCCCAGATCCACTCATACTGCAAAGCATAAAATGAGTCAGCCAGCTCTTGATGGCTAGTTCACTGTGTAGTCTGGGACAGCTAAGAGATCACATCGTCTTGTTCATTTGTACAGCATATAGCACAATGGAGTCCCCGTCTTCATTGGTTCTCTTGGGCACTAACATAATGCAAATATATTAAAAAGGGTCCGATTCTACTTATTTTATCAGTGAAAAATACATGAGTGTTTTATATCATCTCATATTGTACTAACAGACCAGTAAAACATGAATTTGCAGGTAACCAGGGCTTGTAGCCCTGGATAGGATTACTCCTTCTCAATGAGAAACCCTTTCATTAACTTAGATTTTACCAAAAAGCTCATTTACAATAGAACTTCACCAAGAATCCCATTCAAAACCCATTTGAGTCTTTTCTCAGACTCACTTGAGATCTACTTACCCTTTAATCTGTGTTCATTGGTGGCTACATTACCTTGAACACTACTGAAAAGTCAGTATTTGCCTCACAGTGGTACCTGAAATACTAGAATGTTTCCCTTAGGATGCAGTGTAACCTATCAGCTAACGCACTAGACTAGGACATGTGAGACTTATGTTCTATTCCCCACTTAGGCAGGAGCTTGCTCAGTGACCTTAGACAAATCCCTATGCTTTACAGAGAGGGAATAAGAGGGGAGTAATAATATCTGTGTTATGAAGTGCTTTGAAATTTATTGATGAAAGACCTATATAAGAATTAGGTATTATTATGTTTAGATAGAAGCTATTTGCATTAATAGCTGGCAAAGTTTGCTGCTTGAAAGATTTCTATTGTGTACAAATCACTCTCTGGGCACATCTACATGGTAGGCTAATGCGCTTTATGGGGATGTGATTTCTAAAGCACGCTAACGTGTTGTGCATTAATTGATTCATGTAGACCAGTGAGGCCTATGGAGATAGCAACTTAGTGTATTTGACAGACTAGTCATTTTCACTGTTTTCCATCTTGTTTATATGAATCCTTCTTTTCACACAGCCTTGGGGTAGAGAAACATTTTTCCCTTAAGACTGTAAAACTACAACAATTGGCAGAGGGTCTTCGGTTTAATACCTAAAACTATTTTTAAATTGATTTTCAAATTAATTTGATTCCTTTTTAATGGCTTACACGAGTGAGGTGCAAGCTTTAAATGGTTTGGAGGTTCATTTCATTTATAGCAAAACCTGAAAGCCTAGGCGTAAAATCCTGGCCTTACTGAAATCATTAGAGTTTTGCCAATAGCATCAGTGGGGCCCCAGGTTTTTACCCAGGATATTTATTTGATTTTCCTGGGCCTTCAGATCTCACAAATATAGGATTCCTTAAAGGATTCCTACTTCCAGTCCTTCCCAAAACAGTGCAGTGGTACATAAGTGAGAGAAAGAAAGCTAACTAATTGTTTTCAAACTTTCAAAAATATTTCCACTGAGCAGAACGAAAGTTCAAATAGGCTATGTTTGTCCATCCCTAGAATCAGTCTTCTGGTTCCTCATTCTCCTTAAAATGATTACCAGTGGCACTTGTAAGAGATCAAATGGACCGCACCTTTACTATTGCAAACGAGACTTGAGCTACACTGCCAGCGATAACAGATCATTGTTTTATCTAAACATGCCTAGCTTATTACAGCAAAAATCAAATGGCTCGAGTGCCACTTTTGTATACTAGAAACAGAAATGTGGCTGATGAAGAGAATTACAGATCCACCTAGTCAGTCTCCCACACCCTGACTCTCCTCAGGTGAGCACTGTCTATCATCTGAGAAATCCAAAATATTGTCACTCTGATAGAGGCCAATTCTGTGACCCTTCATTACATTAGGTAGAACCTTACTCTGTGTATACCCCCATTGAGATCAATGATAATGTTTACATACTAAAGTACTAGACAGGGAGCAAATTTATTTTACCTGTAAATTTAGCAGGCTATATGATCCCAGGTGTAAATCTAATGTCATCAGTGGATTTATGCCAATGATTAATTAGGTTCATTAACATTAGCAGTTCCTACTATACCACTGGCAGACTGTCCCCCATTCCAGTGACAGTTGGCAAGAAAAGCTGCCCTTTTCAGTATCTTTAACTTCCTATTACAACTGTCACTATTGCTGATGCTACATTTGATTTTTTGTTCAGATCCATCGCTCATTAATGAAATTATTACAACAAACATTTACAAGAACATCTAAAAAACCCACAAAATACTGGCCAGTACCTACTTACAATTCAAATTAACCAGCAATTTAATAAAAAACAACTCCTCCAGAATGTAGCCATAAGGAAAGAGTTTGCACAATCTGTTCATCTGCATAATTAGTAATTGAGGACCTGAGAACAGTTGGAAAATTGCTGTGGGAGACCCAGGTCACATCACTGATAACATAAATAACAAAGATACAGATTTCCAAAAACTGCAAACATCAGAATGTAACTAACAACAACCCTAATACATGCACACAAAAACAGAAAGAGGAGAAATTCTCAAAGCCACGAAAGGCCATAAGACTACTACAGAAAACAATCACTATGCCATAAATTCCATCTGAGCTGTAAAAGAATAAAAAAATAGAAAGCAGAAAAAATAATAGAATCAAATTTAGGAAACACAGCAACTCCAGAGACAGATTATACACTCAAAGGCACATGCACACACACAGCACACAACCCTGACTTGTATTTACAAGCATTCCAGTTATGCAATAAAAACAGTAATAAATCCCATTATTTTTACTGATGTTTTAGCAGGAGTAATAATACTGGGAGCAAAAATCCTCTTAGTCACAATGCAATCCCCTCCCTTCATCTTGGGTATGGTAGAAAAAACATGCATGACAGAGTGCAAGAGTATCTTGTTCTATGGTGAATGGTGCCTATGAGGTAGATTGTATAGGGGTGATCATGTACAATCCACTTGTGGATTTCAATCACCCACCACTACACTACAACATACAATCAGAACTATCTAAATCCAGATTCTTCTTGTGAACCACTTCCCTCTATCTACTTTTATTAATCCTGGTGATAAACCACCATCCTGTCTGTCACTCAAGCCCATAATCTGGGTATCATCTTTGATTTAGACTTCTCCCTAGGTCCCCACATCCAGATTGTCTAAATCTTGCAGATTCTTTCTGGATAACATCTCTAAATTACGGTCTTTCCTATCCATCCACATAGCTAAAATTCTAGTCCAGGCTTTCATCATCTCAATCCTCAACCAGTGCAACATCCTTCTCTCTGGTTTTGACACATACAATCTTGTCCTACTCATATCCAATAAGAATACTGCTGCAAACATAATTTTTCTAACCTTACTGCTTTGACAATGGCCCTTCCTCTCTTTGTATGCTTCTACTGGCTCCCCCTCCTCTATCACATAAAAGAAACTTTCTGTCTTCACTTTCAAGGCCATTCTTGGCTTATTCCCACCTTACCTACCAATTCTCATTCACAATTGAAATTTCTACTCTCACAACTGATCAGCTAATATTTGCCAGCTTCCATTGCCCGCCTGTTAAATTTTCAAAGCACTTTGTGTTTCCTCCCCTGCTGGGCCCCTGCTTGGGAGAAGCTCCTAATAGCTTTTGTGGCTGTTAACTCTTTAAAACCCTTCTTAGAACTCTCCTTTGCTATGAAACCTGCAAAAAACTTGTTAACAGTTAGGCTGCTGCAGTGAGACCACCACCCATCATGATAACCAATATTATCAAGTTGTCTACTTGTACTCCCCCTGCCCAAATCCATCTGTTCTCTCATCTTATACTAGGCCAGCTCTACATTACGGCACTAAATTGGTGGGAGATACGTAATCTGCGTTCTACAGAATACATGTCTCCTGTTGACTTAGTTAATTCTACTTACTGCGGTGTCTTCACTCATCACCGCCGACTTACAGCGCTCTCCGGTCGACACAGCCTTACTACACTTCAGGGGATGGAGTAATTACATCGACTGGAGAGCGCTTCCGGGATCGACTGAGCGGGTCTAGATTGCACACTCAATCAATCCCACTGCATCGATCCTCGGAGATCAATGCAGTTTTTTAAGTATAGTCTTAGGCCTTAGATAATAAAATCTTTGGAAAAGGGAGCAGCATCTTTTTATTCTGTGTTTACACAGTACCTAGCACAATAGGGTCCTGCTTCTAGACTCCTAAACACTATACAAATAATTAATAGTAGTAATATCCAAAGTTCAAATTTGGCCACCCCAGAACATCACCTCCTCCAAAGTTTCATACCTGATTTATAAAATAAAAGCTTTACCAAACTAAACTGGCCACCACTATATAGTTTATCTGTATTTATTTGTCTAGCTAATTCTGATGTCAGTTACGATGGTATAAATAAGAAATAATCTCCATAGGAGTCTGTCACTTTACACCAGGGGTGAGAGCAGAATTAAGCTGAATGGAACTGGTTTACAAGGATTAGTTATCTTGGACAAAATTTGTTTTTGAGGAATCAGCTTTAGATATCTTATGCCTAATTATCAGAAGTGCTAAGGACCCAGAATGTCAACAGAAGTCAATTGAAACCAGGCCTGCTTCAGCACCTCTAAAAATCAGGACCAACTTACCTCAAATTGGGCATCCAAAAAATTGAGGCATGATCACTTTGGTGAATTGTGGCCTGTGATATGTAATGTAACACATCATTTCTGTTTTTTCCAATGGCATTAACGTTATATTTGATTTATAGTACTTATATGCAATACTGATATCTTTGGTCCGTAGTGCTGAGTAAAGGCTAACAGAAGAATATAGAACTAAAACAAATAGTCAATAAAAGAGGAAAATAAAAACCATGCCACTAGCAGTGGGTCCAAATGCAAGCAAAATGAGTGATATTTAGCAAATGACTACCACAAAATGCTAGTGGTTCTTTTAATTATAAGATACAAATATTTCTACATAACCACAGTATTATTTATACAAACTCCCTCCGCGTGACAGCTGCCTCTTTAGTTTTAGCTTTGCTGCTTCTGGGCAGCATTCTTTTAGGACTTGGGGGAAAGTATTTAGCTCCCCCCAGAGCAGAGCAGGAGAATTGTGTCACCATTCTAGTCCTGGAGATGGGGACTGAAAGTAACCATCCACTAAACAGTGACACTGGCTGTACGCGGAGTGCTATTAAATGCACAGAGTGTAACACATTAGGAAAAGGATGGTGGGGGAGAGTTTATAATCATTTTCCATTTATAGTGCTTCAGAGTTACCTGTAATAATGATAGGGCTAACACTGTTTCTCTAACATAGAATGTGAAACTATGCCCCCATAAAAACAATAACCTGCATAACTCGCCTGGCACAAGACAGGGAGTGGAGTACAACATCCAAAATGCATAAATGAATCTCTCCCTTGAGTTACTGAGCCAAATTACCCCTACTGTGAACCAGAGGATACATGTCACAATCTAGCCCCAAGTTATTTTTCTAAAGACAGACACATGCATGCACACATACACAATGTGTGCTAACACCCTATCATTTTTGGAGTAGGCTGTCAAGGTCACATCTTCAGACTATGCAAAGCCACACAAAGAACCACTGAAACACATTTCTTTATTCTCAGTTTAAAATTACCTGGCTTCTGGATGCTCTCTACACCAGCAGCTGAGTCTGTGTCTGTTTGGAAAAAGAATTCAAAATGGAGGTCAGATCATACATGGAGTGAGCCCTTCCCACAGGGCTGCCTATATTAACTGTGGGGGGGGGGGAGGAGAGGGAAACAATCCTGGGGTTCTGTATATAGGCCTCTACTTGTAAAACAACTAGTGTAGAGTTAGTGGAGAAGAGTTTTCAGAGGATCCCTCTTCCCTTATTGTCATTGATTTCACTTCCCTTTGTACTCTATAGACACAATTTGTAATAATTTTTTTTAAAATCACAAACACCCCAAAATCTAGCTCTAACTGTTATTTACTGCCACCCTTGAGCATCACACAAGGCAACATGACATGAACTGTGAAGACTGAAGCCCAAACTCCATTGAGAACATGTAATCAATCAGTCAACCTAGATGTAAATTGGGAGATGGCTGAGGAGGCCAATAAGTGTGTGAGAGAGGGTGCACAGGATAGCCATAAAAATTAAGTTCCATGTATGGGAACTCCAAAGATGCAATGCAGTAGGGAAAAAAGTGAGTTTGTAACTACTGGACTTAAGTAGCAGCCAGTATAACTCAGTGCCATGCTTCATAAACTGGATTAATTACTATTGACTCAGTGCCTGTATTCCTAGCTAGCCCAATCTTGCAGTTTACCCAACAAGCTGACACCTGCTTCTCTTCAAATTGTGACAATTATTTCTCTTCTGTAACCAAAATCTGAAACTGATTTCACTCATGCTAGTGTTACTTGACTGACTTCTGTGGAGTTACTCCATATTACACCATTGTAACTGAAATCAGAATGAGACCCATAGTATATTTTATCAGATAGATAGATAGATAGATAGATAGATAGATACTAATGCATTGGTTTTAAGGTCATCTGGTTTAGAAAACTTGTTTTTTTAATATTATTTTTCAAACAAGACTAAAACTAGATTGCATCAAAACCTATAAACAACAGCTTTTCAGCCCCATGTCGTATTCAAACCAATGACTGCTTCGTTCACAAGCTCCTGCGCTAACTCCTGTACCACAAGGCTAAATGTCTAACAAGGTTTGTGCTGGGTGCAAGTTGTGATTGAAACCTATAAACATTATGCCATCTGCTGGAGAAAAGTGGGAAAGCACAGGGAATACAAAGACAGACAAAGCGAAGTTAATATAAAAGTCACATATTAAGCCTAATTCCTTCAGTCTCCCCTTGTAAGACATGTGCCCCAGCCCCCTAATTATTTTCATTGCCCTCCGCTGGACTCTTTCTAATTTGTCCACATCCTTTCTGTAGTGGGGAGCCCAAAACTGGACACAGTATTCCAGATGCAACCTCACCAGTGCCGAATAGAGGGGAATAATCATCTCCCTCAATCTACTGGCAACACTCCTACTGATGCAGCACAATATGCCATTAGCCTTTTAGGCAACAAGAGCACACTGTTGACTCATTTCCAGCTTTCCATCCACCATAACCCCCAGGTCTTTTTCCACAGAGCTACTACTTAGCTGATCGGTCCCTAGCCTGTAGGAGTACATGGATTTTTCTGTCCTAAGTGCAGGACTTTGCACTTGTCCTTGTTGAACCTCATGAGATTTCTTTTGGCCCAATGCTCCAATTTGTCTAGACCTCTCTGAATCCTGTCCGTGCCCTCCAGCATGTTTACCATTCCCCCCAGCTTGGTGTCATCCACGAACTTACTGCGTGTGCAACCTATCCCATCATCCAGATCATTAATGAAGATGTTGAACAAAATCGGCTCTAGGACTGACCCCTGGGGCACTCCACTTGTTACTGTTTGTCAACTAGACACTGAGCCATTGATCCCTACCCACTGAGTCCGATGATCTAGCCAGTTTTCTATCCACCTTACAGTCCATTCATCCAACCCATACTTCCTTAAATTTCTGACAAGAATGCTGTGGGAAACTATATCAAAAGCTTTGCTGAAGTCGAAGTATATCACGTCGACAGCTACTCCCACAACCACAAATCCAGTCATCTCATCAAAGAAGGCAATCCGATTGGTCAGACACCATTTACCCTTGGTGAATCCATGCTGACTGTTCCTGATACCTCTATTTTCCTCCAAGTGTTTCAGAATGGATTCTTTGAGGACCTGCTCCATGATTTTTCCAGGGATTGAGGTGAGGCTGATTAGTCTGTAGTTCCTCGGATCTTGAAGATCCCCTTTCTTGAAGATAGGTACTATATTTGCCTTTTTCCAATCATCCAGAACCTCCCCCATTCACCATGAGTTTTCAAAGATAATGGCCAGTGGCTCTGCAATCACATCAGCCAATTCCCTCAGCACCCTCGGATGCAGTTCATCCGGCCCCATAGACTTGTGTGCATCCAACTTCTCTAAGTAGTCCCTAACCTGACCTTCCATAACCGAGGGCTGCTCTCCTCCTCTCTGTTCTGCATTACCCAGTGTAGTAGCTTAGGAGCAGACCCTGCCTGTGAAGACTGATGTAAAAAAAGCATTGAATACTTCAGCCTTTTCCGCATCATCCACCACGAGGATACCTGCCCCATTCAGTCAGGGACCTGCACCATCCCTGATCCTCTTCTTGTTACTGACATACTTGTAGAACCCCTTCCTATTATCCTTCACATCCCTTGCTAGCTGCAACTCCAATTGCCCTTTGGCCTTTCTGATTTTATCCCTGCAGGCCTGAGCAATATCTTTATATACCTCCCTAGTCATCTGTCCAAGCTTACACTTCTTATAAGATTCCCTTTTGATTTCAGCTCACTGCAGAGTTCTCTGCTAAGCCATGCTGGGCGCCTTCCATATTTGCTGTTCTTTCCGCACATCAGAATGGTATCTTCCTGTGCCCTTAGTAGGGTTTCTTTAAAATACAACCAGTTCTCTTGGATTCCTTTCCCCTTCAAATAAGCCTCCCAAGGGAGCCAAAATCTGCTTTTTTGAAATTCAGGGTCTCTGTTTTGCTTCTTTCCTTTTTTTCTTTGATCAGGATCCTGAATTCTATCATCTCATGGTCACTGTGCCCAGATTGCCATTCACTTCTAGTTCGCCGATCAATTCCTCTCTGTTTGTGAGCAGCAGGTTGAGAGGTGCAAGGCCCCTAGTTGGTTCCTCCAGCATTTGTACCAGGAGATTGACCTTAGCGCTCTCCAAAAACTTCCTGGATTGCCTGTGCACTCCTGTTTTGCCCTTCCAGCAGATGTCAGGGTAATTGAAGTCCCTCATGAAAACCAGGGCCTGTGATCTGGAAACTTCAGCTAGTTGTCCACAGAACGCCTCATCCACCTCTTGCTTCTGGTCTGATGGTCTATAGCAGACACCCACCACAACACCCCTCTTGTTATACTATTTTTCCATTGATTGCTAACAGATTAAAGGATGGTGATCCACTCATCCTCCGTCACCCTCATCAAAAGCAAATTTGCCAAAAGACCTTCTGGTCAAGTTCTCAGTCCTCTGGCAGATTATTCATCTGCTGAGCCAATCAGCTGTTTCATTAAGAGTCAATGCCAGGTGGACAGATTTGATGGCAATGAGGTGGCATTTTGCCCAGTTAAGCAGCTTTCAAACCTCAAGCCATAAAGCTGAGCTTGCTTGCCCTCCTTTCTTGAATGGGCTACTGCAGAAATATTGTCTGCCCTTAGGAGTCTTGTTTACCTGCAACTAAGTTACAAACGACACAACTCATGTGCAGGATTTGACCATTTTGTCTGGGTTTACTTACCTCATCAATGAAAGTGGCACAAGACAAATAATGAAAGTTACTTCAGAAGGTAATATTTGCTGAGAAGTCCATCACCAAAGTGAGTCTTACTGTGTATCTCATGAAGTTTCATCTTTAAGAAAGGTGGGGAGCAGTATGAAAGTGAGATTTCTCTGTGACCCCACATGGGACAGAATCTGACAGTAATGCCAAAGGCTATGTCTACACTGGCAATTTAAGTCGATTTAAGGAGGCTTAAATCAACTTAGATTAAGCCACATCCACACTAGGCTTTCATTAAGTCAACATAAGAAATTACTTAAGTCAACTTAATGAAAGCTTAAGTCGACTTTATAACTACTACTCATTAGGTCGACTTAACCCTTAAGTCAACTTCAGAGTGGTGAGGTCGACTTAACAAAGTTAAGTCAACTTAGTCCATTTTGTTAAGATGACTTTAATAAGGTCAACTTTAAGTCAACTTAAAGTCGACCTTATTAAATCGACTTAAAGTCAACCTAACTTTTCCTAGTGTAGATATAGCCAAAGAGCCTTTTTAAAAGTTAGGTTAATATCTCCTTCCATATTTATTAAAACACAAAGGAGAGATTTAGATTCCCATAAGGAAAATGATTTAATATTTCAGTTCAGAATCAACCAATCAAAGCCAAAATAGAAAAAGACCAAGGTAGATTTTCTTAAGACCAGGAGGCACTGCTGGAAAAGTCAGGACACACAACTGAACAGGCTCAGGACTCTGATCTCTGGGGATCTGATTCAAAGCCCTTTGAATACAGTGGGAAGATTGCCATTTGACTTCAGTGGCCTTTGGATCAAAGCCTGGGTCCCACATTGTTGGACTGTGGCTTCAAAGCCTGCTGGACTTTGAAGAATGCCAGCCAGCATGCCTATGGCAAGATGATAATAGTGAGGCTGCACTCCCCGGAGCTCAGAAGGCAGAGAAAACAGACGGCCATAGTCAGTCGGCTTGCCAGGAGGAGAAGACAATACTCTGGGCATAGGGCCCCTGGAACACAGTGGAGAAAGGAAAACACAGTCTAACCTCAAAAGACCTAACTAAATTCAGGCTAATTAGGAGCTTTGGTTAGCTAGGGTTTGATTGATTGGAACTGTACTATGTGGCAAAATAGCTAGTATTGACTGCAAACTAGTGTTGACTGTAGACTTTCAGACTGTTTTTTATCTTCAATATATTGCATTTTAGGTCAACAGAAACCACAAGGTTAAAACATGGAGTGATTTTCAAATGCCACCAAAATCCCAATATGAAGAAAAGCCCAGGTTAAAAGTAATAGATATTAAGGCTTTGAACCCCTTTCTTCTACTAGTAAGCAATTGCTCACGAGTATTCTCAGTTGAAGACAAAGGGTCTACTTTTCTGAATACCTGCTCACCTACAGGAATATGAGGTTCACAAGCTGGCCCTCAGGAATTTGTTTATTATGTATAATGTAGGAATCAGCAAAAGTCGGACACCAATGCACTAACCGCAAGAAGGGCATTCAATTAGGTTCAAAGAGTGCAGGTGACCAAAGCCTACAGGTAAATATAAAAAAGATGACCTTAACAGAGGGCTGGAAGTTGTAATTTTCCATCTCCCCACAACTGGGTCACAGGAGCAACAAGAGGGAAAGCAGTTAGGGAATCTGCTAGACAACTCAGATATCTACACAAATGCAAGGACTATGAAGAATAAACCTGAAGCACTGGAAGCCTTAATACACAAACTGAATTATGACTTAATTTGCACCCCAGATATTTGATAGAAGAAATCCCATAACTGGAATATTGATATAGAGGGGTATAGCCTGTTCAGGAATCCTATACAGGGATTTTTTAAAAAAGATGTTACATTGTATATCAAGAATGTATACACTATATCTGAGGCCCTGAAGGAGGTGAGAGGTAGACCAGTAGAAAGTCTCTAGGTAAAGATAAAGGGGTGGGGGACCACAAATGATGTCATAGTAGACCTCTACCATAGACCACCAAACCAGGAAGAAGGACATAAAGCACTTCTAGATCTAAAAACAGAAATATCCAAAACACTAGACCTGGTATAGGGGACTTTACCTACAGACAACTGTTGGAAGAGTAATACAGCAAAACACAAAATGTTCAGTAAGTTCTTGGTGAAGGAATTAACCAGGGGGATAGCCATAGAGTGACTAACAGGGGGGAACTGGTTGCAAATCTGAAGGTGGAAGTAACTGGGGAGCGTGATCTTGAAATGACAGTATCCATGATCTTAAGAAAAGTTAGACATGAAAAGTACTTGAACTCAGAGAATTGGTAAGTAAGGTCCCATGGAAAAAAATCAAAGGGTAAAGGAGTTCAGGAGCTGTAAACGATATTAAAAGGCATAACAGCAAAACTATTTCAGTGCACAAGAAAGACTGGAAGAATAGTAACTGTCCAGTATGACTGCATCAGGAGATCTCATGACCTGAACAGGAAAAAGGAAATTCTACAAAAAGTGGAAATATGGGCAAGTTGCTAAGGATTAAAACAAAAGAACAGTGCAAGCATGCAGGGATAAAATCAGAAAGACTAAGGCATGAAATAATTTACACCTAGACTGTGATTTTAAAAGTTTTTTTAAATACGTTGGGATCAAAAGAAAGATGAAGGAAATATAGATTCACTAACTGGAAGGAAAGGGCAGCTAATAGTGGATGACACCAAAAGGTTTGAGCTATTTAATGCCTATTTTGCTTCAGTCTGCATTCAAAAGGTGAATTGTGACCAGATGTCTAACACAGTATTAATAAAAAAAGGGGAGACAAAAGCCAGAATAAGGAAAGAACAGGTCAAATAATACTTAGACAAATCAAATGTATTCACGTCAGGAGGACTGGATTAAATTTACCCTCAAATATTTAAGGAACTATCTGAAGCCATCTCTGAACCATTAGCAATTATCTTCAATAACTCAGATGACAGAAGAAGGGCAAACAGTATTTATCTTTAAAATGAGCAACAAAGAGGACCAGGGAATTATAGACTAATCAGCTTAGCTTCAATAGAAGTTGGAACAAGTTATTAAACAAATCAGTTTATAAGCACCTAAAGGACAAATAATAGCCAGTATAGTCTTATCAAGACTAAATCATGCCAAACCAACCTCATTTTTCTTTGACAGGGTAACTGTCAATTACTAGTGGACAGGGGAGAAGCAGTAGACATCTATATCTTTATTTTAATAAGGCTTTTGACACAGTTCCACATGACATTCTCACATGCAAACTAGGGATATACAGTCTAAATCAAATTTCTATAGGGTGGTACACAACTGGTGGTTGAAAAGACATACTCAAAGAATAATCATGAATGGTTTAATGTCAGATAAGAAGGATGTAGCTAGTGGGGTCCCAGAGAAGTTTGTCTTGGGTCCGGTATCATTCAATATTTTCGTTAATGACGTGAATAATAGAGTATGCTTTGAGTATGCTTATTTTGCAGTTGACACCAACATGGGAGGGGTTATAAGTATTTCAGAGGACAGGATTAGAATTTAAACAACTTTGACAAATTGCAGAATTTGTCTGAAATCAACAAGATGTAGTTCAATAAACAGAAACAGGAAGTTCTGCACTTAGGATAGAAATATCAAATGCACAAATCCAAAATGAGAAATAATTGACTAGGCAGTAGTACTACAGAGGAGGATCATGGAGTTAATGTCTATAACAAATTGAATATAACCCAACAATGCATTACAGTTGTGAAAAATGCTAATATTCTTTGGTTGCTAATGGAATATAATATGTTAGACATGGGAAATAATTGTTCTGTTCTACTCAGCACTGGTGAGGCCCAGATGCAGTATTGTGTCCAGTTCTGGACACCACACTTAAGGACTATGCAGACAAATTGGATGGGACATACTGGAGAGAGTTCAGAGCAGAGTAACAAAAATAATAAAAGGTCCAGTTTTCTGAACCATGAGGAAATGCTGAGCATATTCAATCTTTTAAAAAAGGAGACAGGAGGACGACCTGTTCACAGTCTTCAATAAAGAAGATGTTGATCAATTGTTCCTCATGTCCACAGATGGTAGGAACAAGGAATAATTGGCTTGATTTGCAGCAAGGGAGATTTATGTTAGGTATTAGGAAAAGTTTTCTAGCTATAAGGATACTTGAATAACAGAACAGATTACCAAGTGAGGTTGTGGACTCCCCATCCCTTGACTGTTTTAAGAATGAGTTGGACAAACATCTCTCAGGGATAGTCTAGGTATACTAGGTCCTGACTCAGCACATAGGGGAAGTAGACTAAATGACCACTCAAGATTTCTTCGAGCCTGACCTTTCTATGATTTTCATTATACCTAATGTATATATTTAATCTAGAATAAAGCTTTGTCATTGCTGCCAGCAAATGCCTTTTGGACAAGATGGAAACCTGAGCTTCTGACCATTTTTTTGGTGATGAAAACATCCCATGGCACTTTTTGCAAGAGTAGGAAGTATTAGGTTCAGTGTGTTGGCCAAATTTCAATATGGTAATTACACTCTGCCAATTTATGTTCCCATGGAGTTTCAGTTGAATTGCTTAGTTTTCACTTCCTCATCCTAAAAACACTGTTTTGTTTTTTCTGGAACAGAACAGCAGCCCTGGTGCACCTTAGAGACAGTTGCATGACAGTGGTGGTTGAACTGATAACTTTGTTCATCCAATCAGTAAGGAACTTCAAGCTATTTCTGGATAAAAGGTATTATTACAAGTACAGCACAAACATAGTGTGTTACATAGAAGAGGCCTGATTCTGTTCTTACTCCAGTTTTGCTCTGGTGTAACTCCATCAATTTCAGTAAAATTGTCAGTTCAATAATCCTTGTGTATACAGTATATGCAGTATCTATTTGTGTACGTATTTATTTGCCTGCTTCTTTCTCTTGCTCATACACACATATGCACATAAGCGCGCTAAGAATTAAGTTAGACTGACCTTTTTGATTTAGGAAACAGACATAGTGGGTGGCAATTTTTAAAGTAGCTTAACACAAAACACACAACAGAACTATAAAAAAATTCTCTGGTTACACTGTTTGGCACTTAATGGTTTGGAGCCGTCCCAAAGCCAAGCCACTGAAAAATCCTCCCACTCCAAAGTCTGCACAAGGTGACAAAGCCTCCTCTAAGGAATATAAACTTTACTTGCACTGCTCAGCCTGCCAATTGTTCTCATCCAGTAAATCACAGATTCCGTGAACGTGCTTGGGGACTAGCCGGGGGAGGAGGTGTGAAAAGTTAAACAGTGTGGTTGGTGAGGCAATCACTGGGTCTTGGAATCACTGTGCTCACTGCACAATAGAGTAAGCACCCTTCAAACATTATGCTCATCCAGTCAAGAGGCATGAGGAAAAATCATTTTCCAGTTAGTCAGCAGGTTTCAGCTTCATTCGCTTCTATATCAGATTTGCTAGCATTCAAAAATGCATCAAGAGACAATGCAGGAAGAATTAAATATCTTTACTGGAATCTGAAGTCTGTAAGGAGATGAAATTAGATTAGCTCCATGGAAATGGGAAGGGTTTACTTTACCAGAGAGGCTATACCTGTCTCTAGGCTTAACAATGAACAATGCCTTTAGCATATGGCACTACAGTGGATTAGAGATCAAGTGTGATTAATCCTAATATATCCTCTTTTGAACCTCAGTGGCTTGTTAGGTGGGGGAAAAAAATCTGCTGTCACCAATGTGTCAGGTGAAACTCTCATTTGAGGTAGGACTAACATGTGGAGATATGCCTCCAGATGGTGACTTCCTTTTGTGAGATTCAACCAGAAGGTGTTTTAATGAGGGTTTGGGTTTTTTTAAGCAGACACCACCTGCCACTGATCTTTCTTTTTTAAAAGGTATAATTGAGAGTTGGGTTTACAGTATGGCTCAGATCCTAACCTTGGGAATTCATCTAGGAATGCAAATCTGGGTGGGATGTAGTAATCCTGAAATGCCATTTTGGTTTACAGTGAAGTGGTTATACAAATTTGTGGTTAGCTAATTGCAACCAGTTATATGGTAGCTTCCCCCTTTTCAGCTGGATTAATACATGTGTCATCTCAAAATTAAATATCTAAACTGATGGTGACCATATGTCTCCATTCAGTTCCTTGCATATGCAAGAAATACAAAATGCAGTCTGTTTATAGGACTTGGAGGTTTACACTACTAAGGTTTAAATGGTTTTGATTTCATGTACACACAATCTTTTTAAAGGCTGCATTCTAAAATGGTTTTATTAAGTAACTGTAGGAATGGGTGAATTGATTCAGATAAAATTAAAAAACCAAATCCAATGGGAATCTTCAATGATATTCAAAACAATTCAGCTATTTCCCCAAGAACACATCTTCCTGGCAAATTCTGAGCCTGCTGCTGCTGCCGCCTAGAGGGGAAACTGAATTCACTGGCTGCCTTAATTCTTAACATGGGACTTGAAGATGCATGTACTTTCAGAATTGTTTATCACATATGCTCCAGAGGTAGCACTGGTATTTGCTGCTCCTTTGGCATGTGCAATAGAATCTCCTTCTTAAGGGTTGGATTGTCTCTTTACAGTCAAGTCTAAGGAAAATGCATAGTTATATTAACCCAGAAGCAGGGCAGAACCATATGCTGACTCTGAATTTCACAATCTCATCCCTGCATCCTCCTTGCTCCCGGATGGAAATACTCCAACACTTTTGATGGCAAAGTTTACTTTTCTTTCCCTGCCACCTCAGGGACTCAGCCAATCTTCCATTCAACCTCCACCTTTGCCCATCCATCTATGCAGTTAAGGGAACTCTGTATTCATCCTTACACCTTTGTGTAGGTGTGCAGTAGTCAAAATTGAGCACTGGGACATCAGCTACTATAAGAGGGCCATGTAAAGAAGGAAGGATGTTGTAGAGCCTCTCCCCCAAGCGTAGTTCTTCAGAGAAAACAGGCTAAGCAACTTTCCTCAAGATAACTACCACTGGAACAGTGTGCATGAAGCCTAACCCTTCTTCCTCAAAAAGTGTGGCTACCATCAGATAGGCATTCCCTCACAACCAAGATAAAGGAGAGGGAGAAAGAGTGATCAGGTGAGAACCTCAAAAAAAAGTCTGAATAAGTCATCCACATACATGCATCATTTGTTCAGTTCTTCTCCAAACTACCTCTTCAGCAGGATTGGGCACAAGTTACCAAATTGAATTCCTGACATGAACTATCCCAAAACTACTGCATATTTCAGTACAGGATTTTGGTTCAATCCTTTTGAAGGCCAGAAGAAGCCAAAAGGTCTGGATCTGGACATTCCTAAAGTCCAAGAGCAATAAACATGGGAGTTTGGTTCAGAGGCCACCTATGTTTCTTGTCCTTCACACATTGTTCCATGAGATTTAAAATTTTAAAAAATGACAAACAAACATGATGGGCTTACTTTTTTAAAGTATTTTTACTTCTGTAACTAGGAAAATTATGAAATTGCTGTCCACAGTGTATGAAATCTCCTGGGGTATGTCTACACTGGCAATTTAGGTCGACTTAAGTAGCCTTAAGTTGACCTAAATTACTACCCGTCCACACTGGACTTTCATTAAGTCGACTTAAGAAATTCCTTAAGTCGACTTAATAAAAGATTAAGTCAACTTAGTAAGAACCGCCGGTTCGGTCGACCTAACCCTTAAGTTGATTCCTTAGGTCAACTTAAGCAAAGTGTGGACATGGATTAACCCTTAAGTCGACTTTATTAAGTCAATTTAAGGGCAGTTAGGTCAACTTACTAAGTCCATGTTCAGGGTAACCACTTTGTTAAGTCGACTTAATAAGGTCGACTTTAAGTTGACTTAACGTGGACTTTATTAAGTCAACTTAACAAAGTTGACCTAACTTTTTCTAGTGTAGACATAGCCCTGGATATTAGACAAGAACTTCACAGTCTTCATATTCCCTACATTGGCGAGGTCCTATCCAGAGCCAGATTAATGAAGGGACTATAGGGGCTGAAGCCCCAGGCTTTGGCCTAAAAAGGGGCCCTGAGCTCCAGCCCCTAAGGCCCCTGCCTGTTCTCCCACTTCTGCAACCTGCTCAACACTGGAGAGGTGTAGGGGGTGCTGGGAGAGCCCCTGCCCTGCTGGTGCTTTGGGAACGGGGCTCTGGAGCCAGAGGCCAGGCTCTGAGTTCTGACCCCGCCCAGCCCTGGCCCGGCTGGTCTGCCCCTGGGGATGGAGCGGGCTGGCACATGTTCATTCTGCTCCAGAGGCAGAACCAGCTGGCTCACAGTGCCACTGGCCTGAGGCACAGCCCTTCAGGGCCCATAGCCCTGGGGGGTGCACCGGAGACTGCACCACTTGCCAGCCAGCTCTACCCTTGTGGATAAAGCAGCCAAACTGAGACTGGGGCCACCTGCAGGCTGCAAAGGTAAGGGACCGGGGCCCCAGGCATGGAACCCTGCAAGGGTGGAGCGCCAGACCAGAGGGATGGGGGGGGAGGACATGATGGTGGGCAGCCCAGAGCCCCAAGGCTGCTTAATCTCGCTCTGTTCCTATCCATCTCATAATGTTCCAAGGGTTTGGATATTACAATCAATATCTACAGCCATGCAAAAATTTTGTAATGAAACCTGAAACTAGGCAGAATTTGGCTGGTTCCAGGTATTATTGCTAAAAATTTAAATAGCCCAATTTGCCCAAAGGTTTATGAACCTTTTAATGTACTAGGCTCAGGTCCTTAAAGGTTTTTAGACACCCAACTCCCAGTGAAATCAATAGAAGCTGGGCACCTCATTACCTTTCAGGATGAGGGCCTAGGTCTATGTTTCAGGTGAATCTGGGCTTCAGTAGGACAGTATGCAAAATCTGGTGGCTTTAGCCAAGTTTTGCTTTGAGATTTTGGGTTTGCTTAAAGCAGAAAATTAAATCAGAATGCAGGTGGTGCAGAGTTGCACACAATGCTAGAATAACTCCACTCAGAGTAACACCTCATGCCAGCAGATTAACTCTATCCCAAACTCAATGGAACAATGGGAAAACTTTGCTATGGGATACTTGTCGTTTTTTCCTAGCCCATTCCTTGATGTTTTGAAGCGGAAATGAGCTATCTAGTCCAAACAGAGAGGTTGCTATCAAAAGTGTGGTGGGTCTGCACTTGTATTTGACCCCTGCCTGTGTGTGGCTGTGAGAGTAGAGACAGTTCCTTTTGCACTCCTCCATCTATCCACTCAAAAACTTCGTACAAACTGATTTAAAGCAAGCTGTAGTCTTCACTACAAGGCTCTCTGGAAAGGAGTCATGTGAAGCTCCTGGTTCACCGAACTTCACTACACTTTTACTATATAGCTAAACAATCAACTTCACAAACATGCACAGTGCTGCCTTCCCTACATGCACACAGTACAAGCATAGCAAGAACTGCATACAAAATGAGTAGTACTGTATGGGATTCTTGAAGACTCCGAACTCAGCCAAATCAAACCCCATTTTTTTCTGCAACACCTTAAGTTACTTCCTCAGGAGCTCTTTTCCTGACAAATGTTCATGGCATTCTGAGTGTAGGGCTGTTCAAAGAATGGTCCCTACCACCACCACTGACCTTGTAGGCACAGATGGCTGAACCATTTCTGCTCTAACTTTCCAGTATTGAAATAGCTGCACTACCATAACAGGAGCAGTAATTAATACTTCCAGTATAATATATACAGATGCCATTTGTTTTGACTTGCCTTTGAAGAGAGGCAGGGGGACCAAACCATAGGTTGAAGGATGAGGATGTTAGTACTTGACTATGTGCTACCACTTGGTCAAAGGGGTGAACTGAGTGAATTTATGATTGGGTTTTGTGTTTTAAAACGCTTATAAAAAAAAAAGCAAATAAATAAGTATAGGATCTATAGGAATCTATGTTGTGTGTTTCATGGCAGGTACATAGAGGGCATTCCCTTGAAATTCCACATCTTTGAGGCCTATCCATGTCTTATAAAATGGCAACAGTACATAACTTGCTCCCAAAGTCAATAGAATATTAAAGTTTTCATTTAGAAAGCACATGAGGACAAGCATTACTTTGAATAATGTTTGTTTCTGTGGTGTGTTGCCCAAAAGGCAAGAATTTGCATAGCTTTAATGCTGGATTTAACTTGGGCCTTCAGTAATAGGAGTTTAGCCAACTACACCATGGAGCAATCCAAATTACTTTTGCAAGGCTCGTAACATGTCATTCATTAAGAGACTCTCCTGGCATCCACTGTGGGTGTCCTCTTGCTCTACCGTGCTGCCTGAGGGATAAAACAGATGCCAACCCACTAAAATAGCTGAGCAATAGAAGCCACTGTGGTCACAGGGCTAATGCCAACACCAAAGGCATGTACCAACCAAACTGCAGATGTTAACTTTGGCGATGTAACTCAGCATGTGGGCTTTTCAGATTAAATTAGCTGAAAAATTAGAAAAGTTTTGATCCTCTATCTCGTGTATCTAAAAAGGCCCATAATTCACAATCAATCAATTTAATCTTTTAATTTCTTCTTCATTCTCTCACCCCCATTTTAACAGTCTAATGCACAGTCCATGAATGTTGTTTTAGGAATTATCTCCCTTCTGTATGTAAGTACTCTGACAGTGTTGGTAGGCGTACATCTGTAGTTATTATGGTCAGTAGTGTGAACACAAAACTTCAACTTATTGACATGACTGAACTGTAATCTGCTTTATTAAGTCTATTCTACAGACTATTTAGTATTCAAAGGCATAAATTGCTTAAGCAGGATGGTGATCCTACTTTTCTTTTCCCTGAGCCACTTGGGGCCAGTGTAAATTAGGAGTATCTCCATTGAATTCGATGGGGATGCACCAAGATAAAATCAGTATGCAGTCTTGGATACATTGATCTTTAGTGAGCTCACAGGAGACTGGAGTTCTGTCAAATAAATAGAACTGATTGAATAGTTTGCAATAAATTATTTAGTTGCTGAATTTAGCATCTTTTCCTAAAAGAAGATAACAATTTCCTTAAATCATATTAGTCAAAATTCTCTTTTTTAATTCTAAAATTGAGTCATATAGTATTGATTCTGTTCCCTGATCACATGAATGCTCATGCACTGCCAACATTATTCAACAGCATTCACTTATGTGAATTCCACATTTTAATTTTTGCAAATACCTGTGCACATGACCAATACTTGCTTTTTATTCTTCCCACTAAATGAATACTGATTGAAAGAGAACATGGAAAGGATGTGAGCATGGCAAGAGCAAATTCATTTTAAAATGAAGACAGCTGAGTAAGAGAGGTATATAGTATTTACCAAGGCTGAAGTAAAGATAAACTTTCAAGTGATGAGAACAAGGATTACACAACCACATCCAGAGATATGTTGTATCAATGGGATAATTTCATGATCCATGTTTATAAGTGAAGAACTGTATCCCAGGCTAAATAAACTCCAAAGCTGAAAGCTGAGTTATTTGTCAGATGAGGCTATAGTTATTACAAGATTAACAAACAGCACCCTTGAGTTATTATTATCCTGAACACTGCTCTTCCTCCATCTGTCACCTTCTTTATCATATAGAAAGACTTAGTTCTTTTAAAAGGACCAAGTCAATACCCCATCCTCAAGAGAGCCCAAAGGTCCTAAGTTCATGTTCCAACTCACTCCCTTCCTAAAGTGTGGTTTTACTGATAACTCAGAAACAACAACACAGCGCAAACCTCTGTCTAACTCAGTTTCCATCTCCAGATGACTGTTCCTAAGATTTCCCTCTGGGAACTTATCCAGCGGCCTTGGGTGGCCAAAATAAGTGGTGTAGGCTGCAAGTAGTAATCTCCCACTGATCACATTTTCAAAAGTGAGAGACTGGGAGACTATGATCGGGAGTGGCAGGGATGTGTTTTTCTGGGACCTTGAGAAGATTAGTGAGTGTAGTGAGGGAGTGTGGCCCCCCTCGGAGATAGACAGCCTTGGCCCATGTACACCTGGGTGGGCGGAGCTGGAGGCGGCCTGTCCGTCAGACCGGAAGGAGGTGGGCGGGACAGGAAGCATAAAGAAGCAGGCTAGAAGCTCAGTAAGGGCTAGGCAGCCAAAGGGGAAGGGTGTCTTTCTGCTCCCTCCCCAGCACCAGCCTGACCATTATGCAGCCGACGACCTGCCTGGGGACCCGACGGCCAACTGGACCCCGCCAGGACGGCTGGCCGGGACCTGCCGCAGAGTAGCCTGAACCCAGGGGAGCTCCTGTACCTACCGCTACTTGTGCAGCCTGCGGACCCATCAGACTACAGTCTCTCTGTACTGGGCCCTGACTTGGAGGAGCTCCCGCTGGCCAGCGAGGACGAACCTCCCCCAGAGGCTGGCTGTGACCTGGAAGAGTTACCCCTAGCCGACGACACTGAAGGGCTTTGTGATCTCCCACTGGGCGACTACCCCAAGGAGGATGACGACGGGGGCCCAGAGTAGGTACCAGCAGGGGTGGGGGCAGGAAGTGGCCCAGGGCACATGGAGTCCTGTCATGACTCAGTGATGCCTGAGCCTGAGTCTGTGTGCCCTGGTGGGGATTCCACTGTGCCCGTAGTAGACCCCTCTGCCACGGGTAGGGACCTGGGCTGGGACACAGTGGAGTTGGGTGGGCCTGCATCCCCCTCCCTCCCCCCTTCTGGTAAACCCCCAGCAGCCTTGGCCGGCCACGAGTCTCTCCTTCCTGCTGTGGAGACTTAGGTGCCCGGTTGTTTCTCCTGTGTGCCCCACCCGAGGGGCCTGCAGCAGTTTGCTTTTCCTGCCTGCCCCGCCCGAGGGGCTTGAGGCCACCCCACTTGCCCGTCTGCCTGGCTTGTAGGGGCCAAGGGGTGAAGAGAGGCCAGGCCCCAGCCATGGAAGGTGGGTCGCCTGGCATACAGTGAGGAAAGGGGAAAGAAAAAGTGTCTCTCCCAGCACCCAGTCTTTCCCCCATTCCAAATAAAAAACTGGAACATTCTACTATAATACAGCGTGGGGGAAAGATAGTATTTATCTTTTGGTGAGACCTTTGCTGTTCCCTTGTAATTCCAACTTCTCTCTCTTCAAACTAGATCTTACTATATCACCCCCACTACTCAATCTCCCCCAGCACACACCACTAGTTCACCCATACCTCATTCAATACTGCTAATAAAACCCATCTCCGTCCCAGCTCAGAAATTCCCCCATCACCTCAGCAGAATCCCTTCTAATCTCACAAGTTCAGAAACCCACATACACTGCTATCCCCCAAGCAAAGATCTCCCTTTTCTTACTAAGCCTTTCACAGTTCAGAAGCACTTCTTTCTCCCATCTGATACCGCCAAGCTCAAAAAAACAATTTGCAAATTCAGAATTCTTCCCCCTCTTACTTGAAACCTCACTTAACTTCCCCAAGGAAGCCTGAACTCCCTGCTTTGTGCATCCTCTCTCTGCTGTCTACAGTTTATTGAGCTGCAGGGACTTCGGTGGCAGGAGGTTGCAATGAGCATATAGAGAGAATTCTATCCAGAAATGCTGATGCCACAATTTTATCCTCTCTGTTGCAATATTGGGTGTTATTTTAGGTTTCAAATCATGTTACAGTTCCGGACTTCAAGTTCTCATTTTCCCTTATTTAAAATATCTACACACACAATGAGGGTGAAGCCAAATGGCCAAGATGTCCACCATTCACTACTGACTTTGCAAATGGTAGTGAAGCTACCCTTACTAAAAATGGTCACCTATTTCCTCTACTTTCAGTGAACTGTGCTACCCTCAGGTAAGATGGTTGACACTCTATGGTTAGGGCCCTGATAGGAAACTGTGAGAAGACAGAGAAGATGGTCAGCAGGAGGAAGTGGTGAGGACATGTGGGAAGGGGCAGGGAGGGTCAGAGGAAGATGAAGTGGGATGCAGAAGGGCAAAAAGAAGGGGAATGTAGGAGGCAGTGTGAAAATGTAGTTAGATACTTTAAAGAAAAAGGGATGGAAATGTGGCAGAAGAGAAGTGTTGACGACAGGCTGGGACAATAGATTGTTGGGGAACAAGGGGGGATAATGTGGGGACAGGAGACTAGGTAGAGCAGAGAGGGAGATAGGAAATGGATAATGATAATGGGAGAGGATGGAGAAGGCCAGCCCACTTCAGAGATTAAGAGAAATCAAGTGGAGTCTGCACCAGAGCATCCAGCAAAGGGTCCTGTAGTGTTGAATGTGCATTTCTGATTGAATTTTAAACTTGAAATCCTTATGCACACTTTGGGAAGGGGCAAGGTCCCCCAATACTAAAAAATCAGACAGCAATTAGGAGCCCAATTTATTATGGCCTTTACATAGACACGATTTTTAAGCCAATCCCCTGATTTTTTAAATTATTGGGGTTGACAATGCTGCTGCACTCTGTCACCGAAGGCATGTCTACACTGCCTCTGGGAATGAGCCGCCCAGCATGGGAGGGCAGACTCAGGTTAATTAGTTAAAAATAGCAACTAGTGCCCCACAGAAACCTCTATTTCCCAGGACAATGCCTCCTCCCTGTGCTACGGCAGTCTATGTCCTGCAATACCACACATCCCAGAGTGGTAAACAGATGTAACTCCAATCCCATCAAAAACACATGTAGCACTGGTTGCAAGTGGTACTGCATGATGTAATATTATCCATGAAGCTTAGCCCCACTAGCCCCTAATAACCTGCAACTCATGATCTCATCGGTCCTACTTCCCTCCTGCTCCCTTTATATCCTGGTTGGAGCTAAATGAACCAGCCTGACACAGCAGTAGTTAATGTTAGTACGTTAATGGAGAATGTTAGCATCTTAACCTAGGATGATTCAGCAGAACAGCCCCAGGCCCTTAGAGTCCGCCACATTGTTATCATCAAGAAGAGTTCAATTTTAGTTTACATTATTATAGTTGAAAATCTTTCCTGTGCCCCTTGCCCCTCCCAGCATACACAGACAAGAGTATCAATGCTATTAAATATCGCTTTTAAGATCAATAGCAGAATTCTGTTATAGTTCTTTCTTCCTCACTCTCCCCAATCAGTTCTACCTTTATTGAAGCGGGAAAAGAGGTGGGGCCAGGCCATCTTTGGACAAAGCGTAGGCACTTTTAAGAGATACAGCCAGCAACATCAGCTGTCATCAAACCATTTCTTTGTCCCTGTCAAAGCTCCCACCAACTACACTGAAGAGCAGTAAGATTTCGACATAACTGCTCTTCACTTCCATACTTCAGGAAAAGCAGAGATGGACTGGGGAGGGTGGCCTGCCAGTCACTCCTCTCAAATCCACTCTCTTCGCCAATTCATTTTTTAAATTATGTGAGGGGAGGAAAAAATCATTTTAGAGAATTCCAAGGAAAGTGGTGGAAACCCCATTCTTCGGGACATTTCAAAATAGAATAAAACAAAAGCCTAAACACTATAAAACATGGAACAATCACACAATGACAGGGAGAGGTCCTGAAAGAGCCACTAGGGTATTTTCCATCACTAGTTTCTATGAATTTGTTATGGAGACTTTTCTTCTCTTTTTTTTTTATAATTCATTCCCATATGAGGAGATGGAAATTATGGTGCAATCTGGTATCAGCTGGTTAAAATCTTTGTATCTAAACATTTTAAAATTCCCCTTATACAGTATTTGTTGACATATACATTTTTCCTTGTGTTCAGAAATATATTTGTTAGATTTCCCTTTTGTGCTTTTTCTCTCATTGTTAGTCCTGTCATAACTCCTGTTCCCCATCTGTCTCAGGGCTGTATCAAGCAGTTCTTTCTCCTCAAAAAGGGGGCTTCCCCAGCTGATCCTGTATATTTTCCCCAGATGGCACAGGAAAGCGTTTTCTTGGAGTCAAGTGATAAAGTTGCACTACTGTTTCCAATGGCAGCCATCCAGCACCAACATAAGGTTGAGAATTAGAGTGACAGGACTGTCCAAGCTCTGTTCAGTTGGTTTGCTGCATACAGTAGTGCATCTGGAAAGAGTTTTCTCATTGTTGTGCCCCAGGATTGCGGTTGGCTTCAAATTCCTGCAAATGTAACTAAAAAATGTTTGCATTTTAGCCACAATATCCAACACAAATTACACTTCTCTATTCATCTCAAGTACTAAAGAGATTCTGACCCCCAACAGCAAAACCCAAATCCAGATGGTAAGGGGTTCCATTCTAATGAGAGCCACTAGTCATCATAAACAAACGACTCCTCAAACCTGTCATGCTGTTTGCAGGTTCAGCTCCAAGAAGCTTGTGTTGTTGAGCAATCCTCTCCAAAGATTATTGCAAAGCGGGGCCATTCATTGGGGTGAAAGTCACCCCTTTGCAGAAAGCCAGCACATAGTCTATGCTCTTCTTAAATCCCAGTTAAGCCCTCAAAATAGTGCTTAAATAGGGTGTGAGTGATACATTGGCCTGATGCCCCTCCCCCTTTTTATTGAAGACTTTGATATCACTGAGAAGAGAAGTTTCTGACACCCATTTTTACACAGAGCCATTTGGTGAGCCTATTAAGGAACAGCTCTTTACAGAAATTTCATCTCCAAAGTTGTCATCCTTGAAAATTTATTTTCAGGAAAAATTCCCTTACTCAAAAAAAAAAAAAAAAAAAAAAAAATTATGGGGGAGGAGGGCACCTCAACGAAAAACATTAGTACAGAACCTCTTAGAACTGGTCCATTCAGTATTTGTTCTTATATAAACACTTCATTTAGGAATGTGACTTTTCCCCAGAAAGTTATAATGGTAAATTCCCTAGTGTGGGCACAGCTACACTTATATAAAGATGCTTCATATTTCTATAGCATATGCCCCTTATCTCTGGGGCAGAGTAGGGGTAGGTTGTGTCACTTTAAGTGAACAAGTATAGTTAAAACAGCTCCACCCATATGTCGACCAGACCTTAGACATGTTCTTCAGTACCAGAAACTACCCCGGCAACCTCCCATCAATGGGGAGATTGCCGTCAAAGTTCTTGTCATCGATATTTTGCATGCTTTTTAAACGTGTGTGTTTTGGGGTGAAAGGTACTACATACCTAGTCAAATGTCCAGAAACCAGGCTGAAAGTCTGCAGGGTGGGATGTGCAATTTAGGAGCACTGTAGTTACAGCTGTGACGGAGTCAGAATGCTTTGAAGGGCTATATTGATCCAACCATTCTTAACCAGGATTTAAATTTATTTACAAAAAGAAATTGAAATTTCTTTATGATTAATCATATGTCCTCTATCTGTACTCAAGACTGTTCACGGCGTGCCCAACTAAATAATCTAGCAACATACAGATAATTTTTGAGGTGTATGGAGCTTTAAGAACTGTGATGACTGTGTCTCATTACTTCAATGGTCAGGTCTTGTACATTCAATCCATCATAGGTGCTGAAATGGCTACACATCATTGCAGTATCTGACTGCACCTCGCAATTGCAATGTATTTACTTCATATTACTCCGTGAGGTGCGACATACACTATTATTTCCATTCTACTGAGAGGGAATGGAGGCACAGCAAAACTAAGTGACTTGCCAGAAGTCATGGGACCTGTGAAAGAGCAGAAAATTAAATATAGAACTCCCAGGTCCTAAGCTGACTACCGGGCCTTCATTTCACTGTGTACTTGGAATCAGAATTCAAAACACTTAGAAGCAATTGCAGCTGGAGCTGATTTGGAGACAAGAGTCAAAGATTTAGTGGAGCTGAAGGCAGCTGGTAACAAAGGAGCAACTCATTAATTTATTTTCATTATTTTATGTTGTTATTCTGATGAGAGTAAGTTCCAAAGGGGTAGCCATGTTAGTCTAGTTCAGCAACACAAAGAAGAAGTCCTGTGGCACTTTTAAAGACTAAAAAATTTATTTTTTGCATGAGCTTTCATGTGTGAAGTCCCATTTTGTCAGATGCCAGACGAAGTGGGACTTTACCCACGAAAGCTCATGCAAAAAATAAATGTGTTAGTTTTTAAAAGTGCCACAGGAGTCCTTGATTGATATGAGTAAATCACTATATTTAACTGGCAAATAAACTTTTTAAAATTAGCTAATGCTAAGCTAAATTACTGAAAACATGAAAAAGTGACTGGCACAAAGGTTTAATGCACTAACAGATACACCAAAGTGATGGCTTCTGAAAGAAGAGACTCAGAGGATATAGAATTAGCAGAGAGAATCATTCTTAGCAAATACTGCCAGTACTGCAAAAGAGAGCCATCAAATCTAAGAAAAAAATCTGTATTAGCTAAAGCAATGCAATATACTCGGCTTAGCCAAATCATATAGAGTCTAACTTTCAGAAGTGCTGAGCTACTAAAACCTCATTTGGAGTCCATGGGAGCTGTGTGTGTTCATGGTCTCTGGAAATCAGGCCCAAAGAAGATGAAAAATATCCCTATACCTACAGAAAAATGGAGCTGTCAACGTAGAATGATTGGTTACTGTGGCTTACACGGGATAGAAATACTAAGACGCTTATGTGTAGGATGCTGAAGGAATTACATTAACCACCAAGGCAGAGTGAAAAATAAAATGTGCAGATAAAAGTTGTTTTGATGGCCAGGCTCAGACAAAGCCAATGTGAACTCTGTAATAATCGCCAGAGCACATCACAATTTGGTCCATGTCATCCATAGGTGTGTGGATGCTAAGGCTAGGCAAAGACCACATATTGATTTTTCACAGAAGTATAAGAAAATGTTAATAGTAGCTGATGTTTATTGCAAGTGATATATTTGATAAACACTGCTGCTGTTCAGAGAGTTTGTTTTTAAGGAATTTCAGATTTTCCTAAATGGAAATTTCCTAGTTTGAGTGAAACACACACTTGATTGACTGTTTATCACCATCAGCTGAGTTAGCAGGACACTTTGTATAACTGCTTAGAGTGCAATAGACCAACAAGAGGCTAGAATCCTGTAATATTGTACTGCAAACTTTGATTGCTTAAGTTAATGCTGTAGGAAACAACACTGAAAAACTCCAGAAGTTATTTCTTAATTGTCAGTCACGGGGCAGGTACACCCCATCATGGGCGTCAAGTCATGGATGCTGGGAAAAAGCTGTAGATTGATGTCTACACCACCTGGTCCTCTTCTGGGATGAAGCAGCAGGGTGGTCAAAGTCAAGGGTGCTGCCCTTTGCCCCTAGGTAGTGTTGCCTAGTGGATGGAGTCAGCAAAATAGCTTTCCAAGTGGAGCTGCACAGCCCTGTAGCCAGGGTCTGCAAAGCAGCCCCATTGTCAGGGTTGCACAATCTAATGTCCCGTTGCGGTAGTGGGGTGTGGTCTATGGAGTATGGCACCCAGAGTAGCGGGGCTCAGGCCCACCCTGCACCTCTGAGCACCAGCCCCAGAGCCTTGGCAGTGCTTGCCACAGAGTCAAAAAGGACCCTCCCGAAACACACTGGCTAGCACTCTGCTTCATCCCTTTTAATACCATTAAAGCCCCCTGGACTACTACCTACCCTGTCATCATTGTTGGCAACATCCAGGTTTCCCCAGGGCCTCCAAGAGTACAGTCCCGGGAAGTTCAGTCCCTCTTCGGGATTTGTCTGGGATCTGTTTGAGGCTTGGCATGGTCTGACTTTTATATCCCCCTTCTGTGCTGAGCATGCTCAGCAAAGCTGGAGAGGCATGGCCTCTTCAGCATGCAGTGACTCTTTAACCTTCTCTAGACCAGTGCAGGACTGGTATGCTCCATCACAGTCACTCACAAATCTTAATTCGACTCAATTAGACCAGACATAGCAAAAAAAACTAGATGAAATACAGCACAAAGGTTAGGAAACCCACAACATAAAACTCAAGATTTTTATGTCTAAAATTAAAGGGTGTTGGTGCAAAATTACAGGGGAGAAAGAAAATGGGGAATGGTAAGTATTAAGAATGAGGAATTTTTGACATAAATGGTTATATAAATTTAGAAATGAACAAAAACCTCACCCAAAGCCATTGTAGACAGATTCTTTCCACTGGCTTCGGATTAAACCCATATTAATCAGTTCTTACTAAATGGTTCAGAAAGTAGAAAAGGAAAAGAAATTGACAGTGACCTAATGTTTAACAAGGAATGTTGTTGTTTTTCATGACAACATAATAACTATGATAGTGTAGAAAGACAACAGAGTCTTGTGGCACTTTTAAAGACTAACAGATTTATTAATCGCATGAGCTTTCGTGGGAGAAAATCCCACTTCGTCAGACGCTTTGAAGATAGGAAAGTTACAGAGTGGGAGGAAATTAAATGCAGGGGAGTAAGAACATAAGAACATAAGAACATAAGAAAGGCCGTACTGGGTCAGACCAGAGGTCCATCTAGCCCAGTATCTGTCTACCGACAGTGGCCAGTGCCCAGGTGCCCCAGAGGGAGTGAACCTAACAGGCAATGATCAAGTGATCACTCTCCTGCCATCCGTCTCCATCCTCTGATAAACAGAGGCTAGGGACACCATTCTTAACCCCTTTCTGGCTAATAGCCATTTATGGACTTAGCCACCATGAACTTATCCAGTTCCCTTTTAAATATTGTTATAGTCCCAGCCTTCACAACCTCCTCAGGTAAGGAGTTCCACAAGTTGACTGTGCGTTGTGTGAAGAAGAACTTCCTTTTATTTGTTTTGAACCTGCTACCTATCAGTTTCATTTGGTGACCCCTGGTTCTTGTATTATGGGAGTATTTAAACAACTTTTCCTTGTCCACTTTTTCCACATCAGTCATAATTTTATATACTTCTATCATGTCCCCCCTCAGTCTCCTCTTTTCCAAGCTGAAGAGGCCCAGCCTTTTCAATCGTTCCTCATACGAGGCACTCTCCAAACCCCTAATCATTTTAGTTGCCCTCCTCTGAACCTTTTCTAGTGCTAGAATATCTTTTTTGAGATGAGGAGACCACATCTGTACACAGTATTCGAGATGTGGGCGTACCATGGATTTATATAAGGGCAATAATACATTTGCAGTCTTATTTTCTATCCCCTTTTTAATGATCCCTAACATCCTGTTTGCTTTTTTGACCGCCTCCGCACACTGTACGGACATCTTCAGAGAACTATCCACAATGACTCCAAGATCTTTTTCTTGACTCGTTGTAGCCAAATTAGCCCCCATCATATTATAGGTATAGTTGGGGTTATTTTTTCCAATGTGCATTACTTTACACTTATCCACATTAAATTTCATTTGCCATTTGGATGCCCAATCACTTAGTTTTGTGAGATCTTTTTGAAGTTCTTCACAATCTGCTTTGGTCTTGACTATCTTGAGTAGTTTAGTATCGTCTGCAAACTTAGCTACCTCACTATTTACCCCTTTCTCCAGATCATTTATGAATAAATTGAATAGGACTGGTCCTAGGACCGACCCTTGGGGAACACCACTAGCTACCCTTTTCCAATCTGAGAATTTACCATTTACTCCTACCCTTTGTTCCCTGTCTTTTAACCAGTTCTCAATCCATGAAAGGACCTTCCCTTTTATCCCATGACAACTTAACTTACATAACAGCCTTTGGTGAGGGACCTTGTCAAATGCTTTCTGGAAATCTAAGTACACTATGTCCACTGGATCCCCCCTGTCCACATGTTTGTTAACCCCTTCAAAGAACTCTAATAGATTAGTAAGACACGATTTCCCCTTACAGAAACCATGTTGGCTATTGCTCAACAGTTTATGTTTTTCTATGTGACTGACAATTTTATTCTTAACTATTGTTTCAACTAATTTGCCCGGTACCGACGTTAGACTTACCGGTCTGTAATTGCTGGGATCCCCTCTAGGGCCCTTTTTAAATATTGGCGTTACATTAGCCGACTTCCAGTCTTTGGGTACCGAAGCCATTTTAAGGGACAGGTTACAAATCTTAGTTAACAGTTCTGCGACTTCACATTTGAGTTCTTTCAGAACTCTTGGGTGAATGCCATCTGGTCCCGGTGACTTGTTAATGTTGAGTTTATCAATTAATTCCAAAACTTCCTCTAGTGACACTTCAATCTGTGACAGTTCCTCAGATCTGTCACCTACAAAAGCCGGCTCAGGTTTGGGAATCTCACTAACATCTTCAGCCGTAAAAACCGAAGCAAAGAATCCATTTAGTTTCTCTGCAATGACTCTATCATCTTTAAGCGCTCCTTTTGCATTATCATCATCAAGGGGCCCGACTGGTTGTTTGGCAGGCTTCCTGCTTCTGATATACTTAAAAAACAATTTGTTATTACCTTTGGAGTTTTTGGCTAGCCGTTCTTCAAACTCCTCTTTGGCTCTTCTTATTACACTCTTGCACTTAAGCTGGCACTGTTTGTGCACCTTTCTGTTTGCCTCACTAGGATTTGACTTCCACTTTTTAAAGGAAGTCTTTTTACCTCTCAGTGCTTCTTTTACATGGTTGGTGAGCCATGGTGGCTCTTTTTTGGTTTTTTTACAGTGTTTCCTAATTTGGGGTATACAGTGAAGTTGAGCCTCTATTATGGTGTCTTTAAAAAGCGCCCATGCAGTTTTCAGAGATTTCACTTTAGTCACTCTACCTTTTAGCTTTTGTTTAACTATCCCCCTCATTTTTGTATAGTTCCCCCTTTTGAAATTAAATGCCACAGTGTTGGGCTGTTGAGGTGTTCTTTCCCCCACAGCGATGGTGAATGCTATTGTATTATGGTCACTAGTTCCAAGCGGTCCTGCTACAGTTACCTCTCGGACCAGCTCCTGCGCTCCACTCAGGATTAAATCTAGAGTTGCCTCTCCCCTTGTGGGTTCCCATACCAGCTGCTCCATGAAGCAGTCATTCAAAGTATCAAGAAATTTTATCTCTGCAATATGTCCTGAAGTGAAATGTTCCCAGTCAATATGGGGATAGTTGAAATCCCCCACCATTATTGGGTTTTTAAATTTGATAACCTGCCTAATTTCCCTTAGCATTTCATCATTGCTCTTACTATCCTGGTCAGGTGGCCGATAGTAGATCCCTAATGTTATATTGTCATGGAAGCATGAGATTTCTATCCATAGCGATTCTATGGAACAAGTGGATTCGCTTATGATTTTTACTTCATTTGAATCTACATTTTCTTTCACGTATAGTGCCACTCCTCCTCCCGTACGACCTGTTCTGTCCTTCCGATATATTTTGTACCCCGGAATGATTGTGTCCCACTGATTGCTCTCTGTCCACCAGGTTTCTGTGATGCCTATTATATCAATATTCTCCTTTACCACTAGGCACTCTAGTTCACCCATTTTATTATGTAGACTTCTAGCATTTGTGTATAAGCACTTTAAAAACTTGTCCCTGTTTATTTGTCTGCCCTTTTTTAATGTGCCAGATTCTTGGTCATGTGGCTGTTTATCATCGGATCCGGCCCCCTCACCATCCTTTTCTGTCCTCTGTTCCTGACTATAACTATAACTGTAACCTGGAGATTCCCTCTCGTCAGACTCTCCCTTAAGAGAAGTCTGTGTCCGATCCAGCTGCTCCTCTGCAGCAGTCGGCTTTCCCCCATCCTCTAGTTTAAAAACTGCTCTACAACCTTTTTAATGTTTAGCGCCAGCAGTCTGGTTCCCTTTTGGTTTAGGTGGAGCCCATCCCTCCTGTATAGGCTCCCCCCATCCCAAAAGTTACCCCAGTTCCTAATGAACGTAAACCCCTCCTCTCTACACCATCGTCTCATCCACGCATTGAGACTCTGAATTTCTGCCTGCCTACCTGGCCCTGCGCGTGGAACTGGGAGCATTTCTGAGAATGCCACCATAGAGGTCCTGGATCTCAATCTCTTTCCTAGTAGCCTAAATTTTGCTTCCAGGACATCTCTCCTACCCTTCCCTAAGTCATTGGTACCTACATGTACCACGACCACCGGCTCCTCCCCAGCACTACACATAAGTCTGTCTAGATGCCTCGAGAGGTCCGCAACCTTCGCACCAGGCAGGCAAGTCACCATACGGTTCTCCCGGTCATCACAAACCCAGCTATCTATGTTTCTAATGATCGAATCTCCCATTACTAACACCTGCCTTTTCCTAGCAACTGGAGTTCCCTCCCCCGGAGAGGCAACCTCCGTGCGAGAGGCAGCCTCAGCATCATCTGGAAGGAGGGTCCCAACTATGGGAAGGTTCCCCTCTGCTCCCGCTGACTGCTCTGCTTCCCTTGGGCATTCTTCCTCCTCAACAGCACAGAGGCTGTCTGAGCAGAGGTGGGACAATTCTACAGTGTCCCTGAAAGCCTCGTCGACAAACCTCTCTGCCTCTCTCAGCTCCTCCAGTTCCGCCACCCTGGCCTCCAAAGCCCGCACGCGGTCTCTGAGGGCCAGGAGCTCCTTGCACCGAATGCAGACATACGACACCCGCCCACAAGGCAGGTACTCATACATTCCACACCCGGCGCAATAAACTGGATAGCCCCCACTCTGCTGCTGGGCTTCTGCCTGCATTGTCTCCTAGTTAATGAAAGGGTGGTTGAAAGAAGGAAAGGGGTTTTAGAGTATGGTTTTGAAGTACAGGTTATATGGGGACAGGGGACCAAGGAGGACCTATGGGGCCCCGCCCTCCCTTGAAACTCCCTTCTAAACTCCCTTGCAAAACTCCCTGTTAGCAGCCCCTGTTCACAAGCTCCCTGGTCGCTTATGTGTGGCTTTATAAAGCCCTGGCCTGGGTTAATGCCCCACCCACTGATTAAGGCTGATTAAGCTCAGCCAATCACCAGAGGCTTCAAGCTCTCAAACTTACCTTTGAGGCTCACAGCCTCCAACTGCCAGCTCTAGCACACAGTCCTTCAAACAGACACACAGACAGACACCAACTCAAGCTCAGCACACAGCTCACAGCAGTAACCCCTAAACACACACACACCCCCCAATACTACAGACAGTCACTTACCCCACAGATTCTGCAGTAGCTCCTCCTTCACCTGGAGAACTCCCTTGCAAAACTCCCTGTTAGCAGCCCCTGTTCGCAAGTGTATGACATAGCATCAGGTCAGGCTGTAACAGCAAATCAAAGTAGGTGTTAGGATTCAAAACACTGGGGAACAGCACATAGAGGAGGGGGGAGGTCAATTCACTTGATGTAATGCGAGAAAAAAGCGTCTGACGAAGTGGGATTTTCTCCCACGAAAGCTCATGCGATTAATAAATCTGTTAGTCTTTAAAAGTGCCACAAGACTGTTGTCTTTCTACAATAGACTAACACGGCTACCCCTTTGGAATATGATAATGTAGAAAGTGAATTGAAATGTGAAAGTGTTACTGTCCCTCCTCATAGACAAAATTGAATCAAAGACTTGCCAAAAGACTGGTGTGAGGTATTTTCAAAAAACTGCGGCAACTTTGTGTGGTTACAATGCCTTAAAAATCTGAAACACTCTGGGACACAAAGTTCAAAACTCTTTACAGTTGGAAGCCACTACAGCTGGCGTTGGTATTGCAGACCAGAGGCTACAATGGGGTTGGATGTAGCTTGCAAATAAAGATTGACTGTGTCAGTTCAGTTCTTTTTTATCATTATTTTCCTTGCTGCTTTTCTGATCCGATTAGTCATCATGGTTAAATAAAAAGGCATTACTGGCCTATTGAGTTTCAGGAGGAAAATAAAGTTTAACTTTATTTAAAGTTTGGCTGAACAGCCTTCAAAGTGCTCACGTTGCATATATTTATTCTGAAGTGCCATACAATCAATGGACATTTCTGCAGAAGAAATGCATGTATTATGTAAATACATAATAAACCAAAGCTTTCTGAAACAGCTGCTGTAGGATACATTACCACTACACTTGACAAAAACTGACGTTTGTCATTCTGACTCATACAAATAAAGCGGACAAAAATCTAAGACAAATAAAATTCTGATAAAAGAAAGAGGAAGCATCAGTGTATTTTCCATAAAAAGTGGGAAATCAGGATTTAAAATGTATCAAATGAACAGCATAGACTAATTTCAATGTGCTGCTTGCACTCTCCTGGGTTCAGTCTGCAGGTACAATTAGTCTTTATCAATCAACGCAGAGAACAGTGCAAACGGAGGGGTTTGCAACTGCCTTTATATTATGTCTTGCTAATCAAAAGCAGAGAAAAAAGTTACACAGAGAAAATAATTGCACATTCTCCCCATACCAACACATTCTCAATGCTTTATTAATCTTAAATCCAGTGACCCCATGGAATGACAGATTACAACCAGGATGGTGGCATTTTTGGAGTTTTCATGCTCCATTTGGCTGTGATCCATTGGCCTTTGGAGAGGAGATAAGAATTTACATTTCTTATCAGTCACCAGATGGCTTTTAAAACCAGAAGCTGTCTGCTAGGACTTAAGTTAATGAACAAAAGTGCTTTTATGAATTACTGGTATGTATAGCCAGATATAGCTCTGGTTATTCAAGACAGTGGAAGAGAATATATTCCACAGTATTTAAACAACTTAATCTAGCAATTGTATAACAACATCTATGACTCATTTTTCATAAGCACTGTACCTACCTGAATTAAATGGATTTAAGTACAATATTTGTAAAGCTTTGGGAATTGTGCATAGGTTAGGTTTAAATTTAGTACTTTGCAGGGGATATAGAATTTTATGACTGGAAAATATTTTTAAAAATAATTAAAGCCAAGAGTCTATTATATCTCATTTTCACATAAAGAAATCCTGACTGTATTTTTCAGAATTACTACAAAGATGTGCAATGCCCATTTCTGGGAGACAATGCCACAAATTTTGTAGTAATGGAATAAATCTACAAAAATGTCTCCTTTTGTAGAAATAATGAGCATTACACTATCCATTTAAAACAGGACCAAATCCTAGCAACAATTGGTGCTACACTAAAGACCAACAGAGCGAGTAAAAGAATAACAAAAACATTTTCTGGAGCAGTTCCCTTCACACAGTGTTGGTGAAATTTGTTAAGACCATATGTTAGTCATATTGAGGGAGGCACGGTTTGACTTTATGAATTTTGGAATTCAACCAGCAAACTTTCAAGTGCTCATGTCTCTCAAATTTTTGAGTTGCTCATGTAGGTTGTGGGTAGAAGTTAAAGGAAATGTAGAGGTACTGGTAGCAGAAATGGAAGTTGCTTTGCATGAAGTTTGCGATCCCCTTCTATTATAAGCCTTACTGTTATCTCCCTTATAAAGGTGGCTAAAAGAATTGCATTGGCATGCAAGTTACCAGGTGTATTATGCAAGCAAAACATAATTTTTCTGCAAATTTTGAAAAAAAAAAATAGTTCAACTGTTTTTGCATTCTGGTTATTATATGGACTTGAAATTGTAGGTGGTATCTTATTCCTTCTGTCTCTAGCAAAATAAAGGATTGTAATTATCCCTTCAGACTTTCTATTTGTTTATATTTTCTTCAAATTTGTGTGTAAACTAGACTTCAAATCAAATTGCAACTAAACACAAGTTATTTATGACTATTGCATTTAATTTTAACAGTTGCAGACTTATCTTGCAGCTTGCTTTTTAATGCCTGGTTGCATCTTAAAAAGAGAACATCCACACTTTACCCTGTAACAGAGGTTTTGCCCTAGAACTGAAGTAGAGACCCCTCTGTTTTTAGATTGCACTGGTGGGATTCTGGAATCCCAAGGACAAAACAAAATGGGTCCTCTTTTCTCTGGGCAAGAAGTAACCCCCATGCCTCCTGATCTTCCATATGCCAGCAGCCACTGAGCTTGGCTCTGCATGGACTACATTTCTGGTTTAAGCTTCTAAACTTTGCACATTTTCAGATTAATTTAAGATTAAAAAATGTAAACAGTTTTCCTTTACTAATGAGTTATATTCAATTATCAGATGCTTTTTATGGTAAAATAATGTATCCAAAAATAGAATTTTTTATTTGTGCTTCTTTAAACATTTTTGCATTGAAACCATCCATGTCTAAAATTATTGTATAATAATTCATGCCCAGGTGCTGCCATGGTGTTTGGCCTTCAGCTACGTGCTGAATACAACATCAGAAAATACAGCTCAGTAATTCACTTCTTGTTGTTTAATTAACTTTCATATCATGGTAACAACTTTTTCCACAAGTAAATGTGATCCCAATAACATGACATAAAATATTACAACCAAATGCATAAAAATGGCAAAATAATGATATTTCTGTCATTAAACTGCAGAGAAAAAAATCGCAAAAGTAAATGCTGCTTGAGTGAGGCTAACTTATCCTGTGTATTCTAGTGTTACCAGAGCAACCTAAATCTGGGGAATTTCCTGACTCCTGAGCACTTGAGTTCACAACCTAACCATTGTATTAATGAGAGCTTCCCTACTCCTTCATCCCTCCCCAATTTAACTGGCTAGAGCTTTTTCCAGGGCAGAAAGAGAGACAAAAAATCTGGATGTAATCAGTTTCCACAGCTTATATAACAGCCATAACGTCTCCCTTCACTGTTATTTGCTGATTCAGTCAGCACACCTCCGTTGCCTTTCACTACAAAGCTTTCAACTTTTTCTTTGCAGCTGTTCTCTATATACAGCCATTGTATCAAGCTTTACCGACAGAACCTGTACATCCTTTGAATCAGTAATTGCACAAGTAGGAGCCAGTCCTGCAGCCCTTTATCGAATAAAAGCAGGCGGAGGAGGCCATTAACTAGTTTCACGTGCATATGCAGTGTATCTGTGTTTAAGACGCAAATCCTGGTGAGCAGCACATAGCCAGAGAACTAAGCTGCGTATGCTTTGCTCCGCCAAAGGTAGATGAAGGAACGGAAAGTAAAAATCTGCTTCACTACTATTACTTCAGCAACCTTGAATGTCACACCTTGCCAGGCAGAGGAAAGGATGGGAGAATTCTTTTAGCAGGCAGGTGGGACTGCCTCTGTGCATGGATGTGCAGGAAGCCCTCTCACAGCTGAGCACATTATTCAGGGGGCATGCATTAGCTTCCACCATCTTGACCAAGTTCCATTAGCAGGGAGCCTCAGATTGTAGAGGCCAGACGTGCCCTGAGGTGCACACCTGCAGTTCTAAGGAAATGTTCTCCTGGAGAGGTTCTTTATGCAGTTTTCAGTCTAATACATGTTCGTCCCCATTTATGAAATGCCTTTGCTTGTTTAAAATGAAGTGGTTTAACATGTGACAATGTCTATGCCAAGCTTCAAGTTCCAGGCTAATTTGCTATACCCCTGCTAAAGTGTGGTTAGAATATCTTTACATGAAAGTAAGAGTATGTTTTCACCCTCCACACACTGTCTTTAATTCAGCATGCGGGGATACCACTGCTCTGATTTCAGTGGAGCTCTGCCCAGAATCAATTTCAGGATCAGGGCCAGAATTTTTATATCATCTCAGGCCAACATATGTTCTAGCAAGTTTGGTACCTCTGTTGCTATTCACGTGGTATGGCTAATATTCACAACTAATCAAGTGATGAAGGCCATCCCAAATGAGTGGATAACTTTACTTTAGATCAATATGGTAAATCACATGTTTTGTTAAAGTCCTAATTTAGAGAAAATCAAATATAGGACATTCTTTTGAATATTTTAATGGTATTATATTTTTCACATTTCTGTGTCTGGAAAACCAAGCTTTTATGTTAAAAGGCCTTGTGGTGCCAGAAAAGTGAATCAATTTTTAAAACTTCTGAAAAAGGATGGAAAATGGCTTTTCTGTATATCATTGGCTCGATTTTAAACAGCAATAACTCATGAAATACCAAGCAGCAAATGCATATTTCATTGGAAAACCCAAGATCCCAAAGTAAAGAGCTCATTTCTAGCCTGGATGATTAAACAAAATATCAGCCTGAAATCTATCATTGGTCCAAGATTCAATATTACCAATCCTGGACCCTGAAACAGTATTCAGTGGAGGAAATTTGTTTGTTTCATCATTAAATAAGGAAAAGCTGACTAACGACACCCAAAAATAACCTGGGGAAAGGGCAGAAAGAAAGAAAAACCAACAAAGGAAACACTGAGGACAATCCAAGCTTGCTGCACCATCAGTAGCTAGAAGAAAGTAGAGAAACCTTTGGTGGCTAGAAGGAAGTAAAGTGCTGTTTGATTACACCATTTTTATACCCTTAGATTCTTCTATAAGGAGAGGATAAACCAAAGGATGGACAAGAATCCCTATCAGACCCTGCTTTGTAAGAGATTTTATTGCTCGATGCTAGAGGGTACCAATTCCATAGGTGGAAATTGCAGAGGCAATACTTTCAAAGAGCAACAATTAGGGCTCAGCACATTACCAGAACTCTTACACTAGGGGCAACTCCATTCTCTCCCCTGTATCTCATGTACTGTAAGTATATTGATTGCATACAATACATGTACACCCTCATATACAGTACAGACATATAGTAGCTACATGTATCTCACACACACACACACACACACAAAATACTCCTTAAAGAATCACCAAAGTACAAAGACTGCTAAACTGGTGATATTTTTGGTCATTTCAGCAGCACAAGAACAACTTTCTGGAATCTGAACAAATAAATGGATGGCTTTTCTGCCCCATCCTGATGCATGTTCAAACTTGAACACATCTGCCACCCCAGTTTTTCTTTTAAAAAACCTGTTTTCAGTCCTGCAGGTGTGACTCGTGGGGATAGAACATCTGTGACTCACAGCAGAAGGAGGAGAGGAATATATGCAAAGCTAACAGATGATATCAGCTGCTAGCATGTAACAACCATTGCACTGCTTTGTAAAGCTTCACAAATTCACAAATTATGCTTAGAGACCAGTAAATTTTTCCAGCTGCACATTCCTAGCTTCTGCAATCTAATCTGGACATTTGCTAACTACACATATTGTTTCCTACATATTGAGAATTATGCTACAATCTACCAATCTTCATTTACTGTTTAATATAATCTCCAAATCAGAGAAAAGAGTTTGGCAGTTAGACAAGAGAATGCCAGTAGTCTCCCTTATCAAAGAGATTTAAAAATGAAACTTAAAAAAAAGATTAACAAGGATTGATAATGCTACCTATATTGTAAAATGAACTGTAAATTACTGTCCTAGAGCCAAAACCTGCTGTTGGTTACACCCATGCAATCTTTTAGCACACTCAGCACTTCTAACTCAGCCAAAAATCATGTAGGTGTCAATGGGACAGAGCCTGAAGCAATTATTTGGGCAAAATTGCTATTAATTTCATTTTGTTATACCTGAAGTATGCTGCAAAGTGTCCTCAGTAAAACTCATTAAGTGATATGCCCAACATTTAGATGCGTAAATAAAATGATCTGATTTTCAGAAGTACACAATATTCACAATTGCCACTGAAGTTAATGTTTAACGCCTTTTGAAAAATCAGGTCACTTATTTAGGTTTCTAAATTTTAGTGTTAGGGTGGGGTTTTCAAAATAACCTAACTGAGTTAGGATTACCTGCCCCAGTGAAAAGATGCTCTGGAAAATCCCACCCTTAAGCGTTTAACTTTAGATCCTCATGTTTGAAATGCTCGGCCTACAATAACCTATAGCGTTAGCCATTTAAAAAAGTCAACAGTGACCTCCCAAGATACTACAATTATCATTATTTACAAGATTAGGGAATACTACAGTATCTAAGCTACTACATTGTGATAACTGCTGATAAATGATGAGTTTTTGGTGGTAACATTACATCAATAATCAGACTTTCAGAACTGATTAAATATGTTTATAGACTCATAGACTTTAAGGTCAGAAGGGACCAGTACGATCATCTACTCTGACCTCCTGCAAAATGCAGGCCTCAAGACCTCACCCACCGACTCCAGCAATAGGCCACCAACCTATGACTGAGTTATTTACCTCCTTAAATCATGATTTAAGGACTTTAAGATACAGAGAATTCACCGGTAGGTGAGCCATCCCCTGTGCTACAGAAGAAGGCGAAAACCCCCCAGATCCCAGGCCAATCAGCCCTGGGGGAAAATTCCTTCCCAATCCCAAATATGGCGATCAGTTAAACCCTGGGCACGTGGGCAAATCTCAACAGCCCAAGAAACAATTCTCTGTAATAACTCAGAAACCACCCCATATACTCTTCCCTCTTACGCCACTTGTATATCCACCACACGTTGCCAAATATCAGTCAATTTCCAAAATGGGGTAATCATACCATCCCCTCCATAAATTTATCAAGCTCAGTTTTGAAAGCAGTAATGGCTTTTGCCCCCACAACTTCCTTTGGAAGGCTATTCCAGAACTTTACTCCTCTAATGGTTAGAAACCTGCATCTAATTTCAAGTCTAAATTTCTTGATGAACAGTTTATAACCATTTGTTCTAGAGTCCACATTGGTTCTGTACTCAAATAATTTCTTTCCCTCCCTGATATTAATCCCTCTGATGTATTTATAGAGAGCAATCATATCCCCTCTCAACCTTCTTTTGGTTAGGCTAAACAAGCCAAGCTTCTTGAGTCTCCTCTCATAGGCAGGTTTTCCACTCCACAGACCATCCTTGTAGCCCTTCTCTGCACCTGTTCCAATTTGAATTCATCCTTTTTAAACATGGGGAACCAGAACTGCACGCGATATTCCAGATGCCTTGTACAGCGGCACTAACACCTCCCTTTCTCTACTTGAAATACCTTATGTTTACTAAAGTGTAAAATGCTGTAAGTATATTAGACATTAATACTGAACCATCTTATTTTTTCCTTAAAATTTAATTTAAATAGAAAATATACAAATGGTATTGAAAACCTAACTTTCAGTATGTTAATATCTGTAATAAAAGCACTGAATATCTAGGAAATACTAATATAAATAGAGGTATTAAAATATTAAAATCTTTTCTCTAAATAGATGCAACTCCACTGGAGCCAGATGAACCTGCCCTTAAAAGTACTGCATGGTTAATTGTCTGTTTTCTTAGCTCCTATTTGTCATTCTATGAAATTCAAGAAAAAGGGTCTTAGTGATTATTATACAGGAATGCCAAAGCTCCTTTTTTGCAGCAAAATAGCAAATTTTATTTTTTTCTGCACCAAACTGTATTAGCCAGCCCACTTATGAGTGATACATTATTTTTGGATGGGACAACATCAATGAAGCCTACAAGAATTATACTGCTGCTAAGTGGTCCAATTGAAGAGAGAAAAGATTCCCTGTTGGGAAAGATGAAGGGCACTAAAATACTATGTGCTGCAGTTTTTGTAGGAATTGGCCTCAGAATATAGAAAATATTCATCAGGCTTTTCCCAGCCTTTTTTTGTCCGACATACAGCCCACATCTCTCCACTCTTTGCAAATTGCGCCTGGTTCATAGGCTGAGGCAGCCATTGATGTAGTGAAATATAAATGAGTCAAAGAGCAGATTTCAGCTGGTAACAAATGACTGCTATTGAACACTGACTAATTCACCATCAATTTTCTGTAATAAATTGAAGTCTGCTGCTTATCTGTGGTAGCTTACCCAGTACTTTGACTTTATCCTAATCCTTAACACATTTCTTAAGGTAATATCTCCTATTTGAGAATCTGTTGATCTCTTGCTAGTGTCCATTTTGTAATAGAAATGGGCAATGCAACATATCAAATCCATTGTTGCTATTCACATGCTTAAAGTCTGGCCTGTTCTTAAGTAATTTTCTGCATCTGGGCCAGAATGCTCAGTGTCTTGCAAAATCAAGCTGATAGGACAGCAGTTGTTCACGAGTAGTTTCATGGGAGTCATTGAAATGATCCGTGTGAGTAATTGCTCCCCGATGTAAATGAGGAGTTCACAATAGTGCACGATGTACCAGAACAACAGTGTAATACTAACATATAATATTAATTCCACAGTATATCAAACTGGCTGCATGAAATTCAATAATAATTGATAACTTTTATGTCAATTTTGATAGTGTTATACATTTTTTTAAATGTCAGACTATTCTCAGAAGGCATACATGCTCATATACATGCTCCAACAGTTCTGATGTTCCTCTGCTTTTGAGTTTATTCAAAATTGCATTCATTCTGCTTTCAGTTTAGGATTTAAGGGCTTGTCTATATGGTGTAACAATGTGCCTAGAGGGATGTAAATTTTAAAACGCACTGACGTGCTGTACATTGACTGGCCCATTTTGGTGCACACTAGAAGTTCCCAAGGATGCACAAATACATTGGTGCACTTCAGAATCAACATCCTTCTGATGTGCATTGCCACACCACATAGACAGTTGATAAAATCAGTGGTTCCCATTTGCTTCTACTTAATGTAAGATTGGGCCTTGGCCTCATTTGAAATGCAACCTTTTGTCTCTTTAAAAATCCTGCTATGCTTTTTTTGATCTACAAACCATGAATTACAAGAAGCTTCACATTAGCATATGATAAGGCTGCGACAGTTTTAAACAGACTGCTTTCCTTAACACTAACAAGAGTTGTGTCTGCTCATCAAGAAAAAAAAAAATACCTCCTAGTTGTGAGCATCTCAAGAATGCACCTCCTCTGATTGAGGTGAACACTTGAAATATTTTTGCTATCACTTATAGTCAAAAGAAAACCTTCTAGAACAGTTCCAAAGGGGTAGCTGTGTTAGTCTATTGCAGAAAAAACAGAGTCCTGTGGCACTTTTAAAGACTAACAGATTTATTTATCGCATGAGCTTTGTGTCTGACGAAGTGGGATTTTCTCCCATGAAAGCTCATGCGATAAATAAATCTGTTAGTCTTTAAAAGTGCCACAGGACTCTGTTTTTTCTTCCAGAACAGGGATACTTTCCCACTCTACACTGTTATTTATTGAGCATTCCTAGCTAGATGCATTTTACCAACTTGTGTTATGGTTATTATATTTGCAACAATAGTTTTATATAAAATTCTGTAGATTGTAGTTTTTTTTCTCTGCTTAAAAATATTTTAAATATGAATCAGACTGGTCATAGGTGTTGTGCAATTTGGGCTTAAAGAAAAACAATTCAACTTAGGGAAAAAATCCAAGTGCAGAGCTGAAGTGAAGCCAGGCTGCCACTGCTCCCAGGAAGAAGAAATGACAGCTTTCTTGGTTGGGAGTCTCCCACAGCATTGACACTGATGGGTGAATTTCACCCATGATGTACATTTCAATTCTAAAATTGCACCCTTCATTGACATTAATTACCCTCTTAATATGAGCACAAGTGTTATTTGGGAAGCTTTTAAAACCACATATAATAAGTAGTGGCTAAAAATGCGGTTATGGTTAGAAAATGACTATATAAAACTGCCATCTCTTAACTCAACAGATCTCACTGAGAGCGTTTCGACTCATACTGCTTGGTGTTCTGATCACAGTATGTTTTTACTGTTTTTTATTACTGTTAACCAAGCCAAGCCAAGCCAGCTATGGGAGAGTGAGCTGGATTGCACTTAATGCATCATTTGCAGAATGCTTAACTTAACTTCCATCTGCAGAACTTGTTATTGAGTTGCATGAATAAACTAGAAAAAACAGTTAGACTTCCAGATCCCAGGTTGAGTTTCCCGATCTGAAAGTTAGGGGGGAAAAATGTTTCAAATTTGATCTGAAAATCAACAAGAAGCTGATAGGGAAACCCACACTGTCATCTTTGCAAAACATAACTGCATTTTAAGTTTTTATGATGTTATCGGCTCTTACAGAGGTAAACACTAAATTTAAAAACTTAGCATGTAAGATATTGGGATGCCATGTAACATGCACTGTACTCTTCCACTGACTGATTGTTTGATCTTGGGCAAGTCACCTACAGTACACCAAGTTGAGCACACATCACATTTCTAGTCACTCTGAAAATACTGGCCTTGAATTCTGTACCTCAGTTTCCTTATCTGTAACACAGACGATCCCTTTATCCATTGCAAAATGCTTATGGACAGAAGACAATATACAGCAACCTTACATATTTCTTTCTAATTTTAGAGACATTAGAGCTTTCAGAACCATTTGCTACTTCAAATGGGGAATGCTGCTAGATACAGTGAGATCTCCACAAGCAGACTGAACTTGTAGGCACAGCTACTGTTAGTGCTAACTACATAAAGATCATAAAATGGACTGATTTTCAATACAAGATGTATCGCATCATTTTAAATCTGTAAGCAGACATTCTGCTAATCTGGGATATTTACTCATTTGTTAATTTAAACAATTTTTGGAAAGTTTTGGTTTACCTTTATAACAGAGCTCCACCCTTAGGAAACCTTAATACATGAATGCATATACAGTTGTTGCCAGAGAAAGGCAAACATTTACTTTGTTGTGATATTGACTTTAATATGACAAGTTGAGATATTTCCCTATTCCTACAGTGAACCATTGTAGGAAGATGACCTCATTGCTCTACTGTAAATGTTTACATTTAGTAACAGCTGTAGCTGTGTTAATTCTCCAAAACATTTTCTGCTAATATTCTCAGTTCGTACATTGAAAGAAATTCAGCTCAGCTATACTCATGCCCGTTTTGTGTGCGATACCCATGTGCACTCATATGACTGAATTTTACTTGTACTAATATTCACAGAAAGCAAATTTCTGCACTTCCTTTAGTTCTGTTTACACAACAGGAATTTTAAATTTATATGCAATGTGCCTTAGTATTCATACTTATTCACGTGTTTTTGTATACTTCCAATTAATAAGGAGGGCAACAGAATAGTGCAGAAGGAAACCCACCCTTGCAAGATAGTTTCTGCAGATTCGGTTTCTCTGTAGAAAAGGGGCAATCATGCCCTATGGGTGTGTAAAATATAAACACTGCCAGCTTTACAGTCTGTGAGTCAAAGGAGGCTTGAGATGGTGTATAATACAGATATAGCATCCAAATCATTATAATTGCTTGGAAAGATGGAAATATAGAAATTCTGAGTTAATGAAACTGCTGTACCAACCAGCTTATCGTGCTGTTACAGTAAGTTACAGAAGAGGTCATCTAAGGGTATGCACTCTGGTGTACAGAAGTTTAGTTGCATGTGAGTTCCATTGATTTCACTCAACAAAACAGTGATTGGCAAGGGTTAATTCCTCACACAGTGCCTTCATGGATTTCACTCTGAGTTCGCCTAGCTTTTGTCAAATGGAATTACATTCTTTTTGCATATTTATTTTACATCGGACATACTAATCTAGGCCTACCCAGTCCACACAGTGGGCAAAATGTATTCGTGGTGTAACTCTACTGGTATCATTTAGGTTACACCAGAATTTGGCCTATTGGATTTAGGTAGAAGATTTATTTCTTAAATGGCCTCTCCTGTAAAACATGCACACACAAAAATCATCTGTCAAAAATCAGTAAAAATTAAATTACGCAGATTATTTTTGTGAGTTCTCTTAAAAATAAAAGCATTTCAGTTGTGGCAACAGTTTTTTGGTTTTTTTGGCATTTTTTTTTCCCAATCACAATTTAAAAATCCCATATACAAGAAACCCACATTTCATTGCAAAAATCTGTTTTCACAACAAAGATTGAGAAAAAAGTTTAAAAAAAAGTAACTTATAAATGCACGTGAACCAAACATTGGTAATTTTCCACAGCACCTCTTTCTCAATGTTGCTGTGCTCAGATTTCAAACATCATTGTAGTCGAATATTACCTTCTCTGCACTCACACTACATGTACTTGTCTAAAAAAACCAAAGTCATTGGCTTCTAAAGCAAAGCCATTCAGAGTGAGAGTCATATGTATGTGTCTTCAAAATTTAACATGTTTTGTGCCTTTAAGTGTTTGTAAGTCTGTGTCTGTGTGCTATGTCAGAAACCATGCTGTCAAAAGTAAAAAGGTGTGATGGGCAGAGCTCAGTTTGTGAAGGACAGAATGACACATTCATTCAGTTTATGAAAGAAAGAGGAAAAAAATCTTCTTTGGCAGATAGAACCCCTGAACCTCTTTAACATCATCTAGCAACAGTACAAAGCATGCCATATGAGCCTCACAGGGGAAATTCAAATAAGGAGCTCTAGCAATGTAACGTGATTTGGCAAAAGCTGGATATGACTGTGGTTGTGAGGTCCTCACAAGCAACATATGCTTTTACTAAGCTGCAGTATTCCTTTCTTTCATAGTCTGAGCTTTTAAACCATTACTTTATATTTTCTAAGATTATATAGTTCTAAGCCAAACCAAAGTTGTTAACTCTGTATAAAACCATCATATTATGAAATTAGAGCTCATCCTGAGGAAGACAGAAAAAGAGGATATTTAAATCTGACCTCTAGCAAAAAAGGGAAGAAGGGAAAATGAAAGATGGGGGTGGGGGGAAGAGAAACAGACGTCTGCTTATGATTATGAGGTGAACTTTGAACTTTTCCTATTGTTCTGGCCAAGGATTTTTGAACGTTAATGAAAAAACCCCTCTGCTAAGGTATTTTAAAGAGTGCACGAGAATATACACTCTTGTTCCTTACTTTGCAGTGAGAATAATGTGCATTTAAAATTATAAGAAAAAAAATTCCTTCCAGTTATAATTATTTTGAAACATGTCTCAAAACAGTTGCTAGCCTGGAATTTGAAAACAAAGAACTTTCTTTAATCTCTGCAGCTTCCCACCTGATGAGTGGGATGTCAGCGCCGTCCAGTGAAGTTCAGACATGTCCTTTAATTGGTGTACATTTTTTCATTTCCTGTTTTCTTCATCAGGTGGAAACTGACAGCCTTTCCTTTTTAAAATCAGATTAATTTTAACAGTGTAAATAATATCAACTCTTGGTTTTTTATTCATACCCAGTCAAAAACATGCCAAGACAGGAGAGGCCTGTCTGAAGGACAAGCTGCTAGTAGTGCAAACCCAGCAGAAGAATAACACTACGTCCATTTTCCTTTCCAGTGAAAATATCAACCACAGCTTTTATTCTTTAACAGAGAGATTTTATGCTGAAATGATGTACCCCAGTATAATCACTGAAACGACGAATGTTTTTCAGGAATAAAGCATCATAGATCTTAGATTGTGATCTGGGACATGTTTGGACATAGGATAAGAAGGCAAAGCGTCTGACAAAGTGAGATTTTCTCCCATGAAAGCTCATGCATTAAATAAATTTGTTAGTCTTTAAAAGTGCCACAGGACTCCTTGTTTGTTTTACAGAATGGACTGGAGCCAATGTGTTCCCTATGGTATCTGTACAGTCTTGTACCCATTGTGGTCACTAATCCAGGGCCAGTCCTGGATCTCTCTTCTCCAGCTGTGGAATTTATGCCTGCTTGTCCCTCCCTATCTTTGAAAAGCAAGCCTTTGTTTCTTTAGGCTGTGTATACTTGACAGCAGCAAAATCAACCGCTCAGTGCACTCTTCTGGACGCAATCGAGCAGCCTGTGTAGATGCACTCAATAGCTCTGGAATTCGCCCTAGTAACTCCTGCCCCAGAAGTGGTGTATCGCTAAGGCAACGGGACAGCATTTCCGGTCGCCTTAGTGAAGTGTGTAAGGGGTGTGTAAGTGTGTAATAAGTCATCAGGAGATACACAAGGTATTTTATGTAACGTGCGTATCTCCCGTCGACTGCCGCTGAAAAGTGCAGCAAGTGTAGACTAAGGATTAGTCAGGTGTGGCAGGTGATTTGGGTCTCAAAGGCACTCCTGAATTCTTTGCACTGGTTGCTTCACAGCTCTTCTGACACATTACCAAACCCAGTCCCAATGATTCTGGAGTACATTTCGGAACTGTAGACACCAAAACGGAAAGGAGGACATATTTCAGAAGAGAAATAATGACTAGCGACTATGGGACTAGGTAGTTTGGCAGGAGGAAAGGAGCAGGGAGTGCTGTAAGAAAGGCATCAGATTCAGTCTTTGCATAGGATGCTGATACACTTATGGGAAGCCATGAATGCAATCTAAACAAAACACTTATATATAACAACATTCTACACCATCTCACACAGTAGTTATTTCCAAATGAAAGATAAAATTGGCAGTATAGAACAATATGACAGTCTCGATATTTCCAGTAGCTGCTCTCATATCCAGGGTAATGGTATTCCAAAGACAGGAACAGGGTGAGCAGTAATGTCACTTTAAGGTATGTTATGGGCATCAGTACCTACTGCCTCATGATTATGCAATAGTCAGAGGTAACCAGCTCTTTGTGGATGTAGTTATGTTTTTCTCAGAATACTGCCCACATACTGATGAACTATCTATTTTCCCAACAGGATATAAGATCAAAGAGAAAGGTCTAGGTAATAATTACAATGCCTGTAGGTTTGAGTCACTGGGAGTAGAACCTTTTTGGTAAGAAGGAGTTGCCTAAACACAAGTAATTTTAAAGGGGCTATCTCCAATGCATAAAGAACTATCGCACCTCCAGATATCCTAGTCAGCACTGAATTTGGAGGCTCACTTTGAAACACAGCACTATGAAAAACCAACAAAGGTATCACTTTGCCCTCCTTTTGCCCACTATTCATAATAATGGAGATATTACCATCAAACCCTATTGACACCACTTAAATGCCATTTTAAAAACCCACGGGACAAATACCCAAATGGAATCATGGAAGTTCCATCTTAACAATCACGAGGGTCACGTTTGTGCATTTGATTAAAATCCCATGGTGGAAAACACACTAACTATGCATTTGTATTTCCATTTATAACCAGATATGGGGTTAAATACCTGAACCCTCCTAAATTTTGGGAAACTTCAGAGCCACATCTGGATCCAAGCTGGCCTCTTTCTCTGTAATAACCCAATGTGAGACCTGGAATCCAAACACCCCATGCTTTGGGAAAGTTCAGATCTGTGTCCAAAACTGGCAGCTTATATTCATCTCCATTTATAATGTGTATACCAAGCACATAGCCTGTGGGTGCAGTTATCACTTTAAAAATAACATTAACACAGAACTGCCAATAATTAGCAGATGATCCCCAAATTAAATGCTTACCACTACCAAGAATTGGGGCAGGGGAATGAAACCACAATCCGCATGTCATTTAGACATAAGACACCTCCCCAGAAAACTCATGATCTGGTTAACACTGGAGGAAATAGATGTGTCTTGCACTGTGCTCTCATAGTCCACAAACTCAAGTAAATACTGTTTTATGGAAGCAGAGGATTCAAGTAAATAAATCCTCAAAAACCCTATCTGTAAAATTTTGAGCTGTTGCTTCTAACCCTCTAAGTGTAACAGATATTAGCTCAGCTGATGTACAGATTAGCTGACCCAAACCTGCCCTCCTTATACAGACAAATGGTAAAGCAGAAATGGATATGGTACCTACACATATTTCATTCCTTCTACAGAGTTGGGTTGCTCCCTAGCTACTGGCAAGGAATATTAGAAGAGGGACAGAGTAACAAACATCGTTACAGACCAAGACTTTTCTCTGCAGTCACTTCAATATGTATCAGGGCCATGCACAAGTGGGGACAAAAAAAGTCAATCATTTGGCACACAGAACTTTTCCATCTTAGGGCCACAGTGGTGGGGTGAAGAAAGTGAGCTCATACTGGGGCCAGGGTTTGGGGGAGGGGCAGGCACAAAGGGTATGTCTACACTAGAAAAAGTTAAGTCTACTTCGTTAAGTCGACTTAATAAGGTCAACTTTAAGTCGACTTAACATCGACCTTATAAAGTCGACTTAACAAAGTGGATCCTTTAAAATCGACTTTATTAAGTCAACTTAACATTGAACATAGGCGTCCACACTGGCATTAAGTCGACTTAATAAAGTCTACTTAAGGGCTACTCCCTGTCCACACCATCCTTAAATTGACTTAAGGAGTCAACTTAAGGCTTAAATCAACCTAATGAGCAACTTGAGCTTTCATTAGGTCGACTTAAATAATTTCTTAAATCAACTTAATGAAAGTCCAGTGTGGACATGGAGTAATTTAGGTCGACTTAACAGTCCTTAAGTCGACCTAAATTGCTAGTGTAGACATACACAAAGTGCGAGCTCTTCCCGCAGTGGAGGAATGAGATACAGAATGTGCCCCTCCTAAAGGGGGTCACATATAAATTCCTGTGAATGCCCCTGATAAATATAGTTGGTGAAGAAAAAATGTACAGAGAACACAATCATGGCTGATGCTTCAGACTAGCCTCTTTAATCTGACACATTACTGAAATTGTTCAAGAGCAGTTCATCCATGTGAAAATATAGTTTCTGTAACACTGTGAAGCTCAGTAAAACCAGGACAATGATCTGTTTGCAAGTGCTAGGTTTGCACGTTGAAAAGATACTATTGAAGTATTTTGCATATTGTTTTCTCTCCATTGCTTGTAATGACCTTTAATAATATTTCTTTCTTTTTATTTATATCTTTATATCCTTTTCTACATGGCACCCTCATTATAAACTCCACATAGAAAATGTACATGTTCTTTTTATTTTTACTGCCTTCATTATACGTCAGAATTGTCGTGTTGATTTCAGCAACAGTAAGGGACTAGCAACTCAATTAACTGGTCCAGTGGTCTGAGCCCAATACTGAAGATCATGTGAGCATAATATTATTCCCAGCTTTAAACACCAAATCACTCTATGACCTCGGGCAAACCACAAACTCAGCTAAATAAGTTTCCCCATCTATAAAATGGGTTGGTAGTACTTACCAACCTCACACGGGTATGGTGAGGTTTAATTCAGTAATGCTTATAAATGCTTTGAGAGTCTCAGCTAGAAGGGGTGTAGATGTACAGCAGATAACTGGTGCCAGGGCCAATGGCAGCACAGAAGAGCTTGCTTGACAATTAGGCAGTGTGGTTTGTTTTCATTTTTTGGTTCTTTAATTTGCTCGTTTTTGCAAACCTCATTTAGAATTGGAGAACATTCCCCACCAGACTGTAGCCTCCATAAAGACACTATATGATAAAATTTGGACCCGAACTACATAACATGCCTCCAAATTCCTCGCAGCATGCCAAGATTCCTGAAATAAAATTAAAAGCAGTGTGCCCCAGCATTATTCACTCGGGAAAAAAAATTCTGACAATTTTTTGCAATTGTCAAATTCTTTAAAAAAATGTTTAATTACTCAGCCAACTCCATATAATATTTAACTTGCTAATTTGAACCAATTTTCCCTTTTCTGCTATTTCTAATATCCTTTATTAACATGAGGTCTGTGAGGATATATACCCTGTTTCTTTAAATCTGTAGCAAGAGTGTAGGTGGGGATAGTTCTGGGCCAAAGCTATAGAGTGAAGCAGAGAGACAGAGAGAGAGAAGCTATTTTTCTTATTCTCATAAAGTTCTTTGTTTGGTGTTAGACAAAAGCACTTTCTTTGATTCTTTCATATGTGGTCATATGGCAACTTTCTCATCCCTTCCTCTTGCACAAAACTGGCAAAAAATGCAGGATTAAATTCTTGAAATGAAGCATGCTGCAGAGATGAATTATTGTGTAACTCAAATGAGAGGCATATTATATTTTTTCATTTAAATTATGCAAGACAAAAAAGGAGTTCAAAATAGCCCCTTCACCAGGCATACAATGGTAGTCTGTTTAACAATGCTGCCAGGGAGTGGTATGCTTACATAACATTTTTGCTTCCAGAGTTTTGAAGCAATAATGAAGCAAGAATTACATAATGCAGAAAGAGAGTAGCATCTACATACTACATATGTCTCATTTAAAAATATGAACATAATGGTCATTCTTAGTGTAGAATTCGAAAAGAGTTTAACTGACTTTTTCCTAATGGTTGTGTTCTGTTTACAAGTCAGCAAATAACTCAGCTCCCTACACTGTAGATTTGACCTGAGATCTGAAAACAAACTGTTCTGTCGCGCACAGTACCTACATTACCAGTAACAAAGACACTGCAGTCATACTTAGCTAACAATTGTTCATCGTTCAAGAGGCAAAATAGAATTCAACTCCCTCTTCCAGACCCCTGTGCTTGACTTCAGTGGGAGGTGTTAATAGAGATGGACTTAAACACACACAAAGTGATTTTCTGAACCGGGCCCCATAGCTGTATTGCTCCTATCTGAAGTAAAGTCATGTTTTGTTAACAAAGCAAACATATACGACTCCAAGACACACAGACAGTGCATACAGATTTAGATTAAGGTGCTATTTCTAGTCAGTTTTTCACTCCAGCCACTCTTGAATCAAAAAGAGCTATGCTCACTCTCTTTGTACTACTTTAGACCATACAGTGTCACAATGGCAGGAGAAAGAAAAAGCCATCCTGCTATCAGAGATGGAACCACTGACAGTCACAGTGAGGGGAAGTGGCAGGACACAGGCAATAGAATGACTGTGAGGAATTTCCTAACATTTGTGTTAGAACTGGGTCATGGATGGCCAGATCTAGCCCATGGTCATGAGACAGGAGTCAGATCAATCAGGATACCAAGAGGTCAGAAGCAGGAGACAACTGAGGTCAGAACCATAAATCAGATGCCAGGACATCGAGCCAGGGGAGTAGGATCAGGAAGCACAAGGTAAACAGTCCAGAACAAGGTGGAGCCCAGTT